>CM019176.2:9813996-10246081 GCA_009739505.2 Apolygus lucorum
TCAAGTCGGTTGTTAATCATTTTCTTCCCTCTCTTCAGTCCCAATGTTTCGCACTTATGAAGTGCATCACCAGATGAATCAATTTTGGTTTATTATTTTCAATAATGAACCTTTGGAATCGACCAAGAAAAAAAAATTTTAACACCCCCTCAAAATTTGATGGTTTACGTTTCAAGGTACGTAGACTCCAAAAATCGAATAAAAATTTGGCCGTCCGTCAGCCGTCCGCGGCACTTTTACCACTTAGCATTGACCGATTTTGATGAAATTTTGTATGTAGGCTCCATTTAGGGTCTAGTTGTGCCCCTGAAGATTTTGGTTGATGTAAGTCACTTCTAAGGGTTCCAAAATCAATTTTGAAATTTTCAAAACGCCCTAACTCAAAAAATTTCGATATAAATGTATTGTTTTTTCTTCAATTTAAGATTCTATAGAATTTTTAGAATTTTTTGACACCACCGGAGCTCTGTAGGACAAATCGTTCGCTCTCTACGAGAATTTAAATTTTGGAAGTACGATAAATCAGAAACAACACGTTCAAATTAAAGCTGACCGAAATGCGATCGATATTTTTCTTCATGTTGGATGGTTGATGGCTTTGCTGACGAGTGATCTACATAGAAAAATAAAAAAAATAAACCATTGTGTAATAATTTGCAGCGTTTTTGATAGATCTGATCAAATTGATCAGATCTATCAAAAAATAGAATTTAGATCTATCTATCTAAATTTACATATTATGTAAATTTAAATATTGTACCTTGTTAAGGAGGAATTTGAGTAGTTTAATGGGGCATTGTGAACTGACTTTCAGATTGGCATCCTTAGAAAACGTGATGAGTTAATAATATCATCACTACCTTTCCGTTCATTTTCTACAAACATCTTTAATTGTGAACTTTAATTGTGCAACTTTGACTGAATAGCTCCTGCGGAAACCCCATGTGCTGGAACCGAGCATTAACAACCATTGGCTAGTTTTAGCGAATTTCTTCTGAAAGAAATTGCAACACCATTGTTCCTTTTCTTAACCGTACCTTCAACTGAAAGATTTCTTTGAAAATTTGCGCATTAATTCATGCTGCATAAATGGACTTTTTAAATTGAAAAAAATGAATGTTCGTTCGAACCCTGTGGATGGCCAAACTTTGATCGTACTTTAGTGGGAATTACACCATTGTGCTCAGCAAGTTCCAGAGAAGACGATAGTACACATCTGTCGATAGTATAATCACTCCACTTCATTAGAAAAAATGTTTTGACGCTGCACATTAATTTACCATAATATCGAGCAATCTTCAACGTAATTTTCTCGCACCAATTTGTCCAAGGAAGCTATATAGTACAGGCGAACTATACTTGGCAGATGTTTTTCCAATAATAGTAAGATTTATTCTTGGGTAACTTATAATCCCAACAAACCAACACAGAACCAAACAATTGTTCGGCCTTGAATGAGAAAAAGAACGCAAACAGGATTACATATCTTTCACGAGATTATAATTATTATTCTAAGTGACTAGAAGGTTTAAAATAAACTCTACCGTGGATGCTCTAACAATTACTGGACTTCGCAGGGAGATTCCCATATTATACGATGAACACAACACAGCAACACCAACAAGGCAAGAAATTACTCACAATCCGCCCTGTCTGGTGTAAAATTTCTGGATTTCTGATTGATTATCTATCTATCTATTAAACTGTTAGTACTGATGTAGTGTGTTTTCCAAATTCTCTCGTATGAGTTTCGTATACTAAGTAAGTAAACCATTAATTTTTACTTCCCCCATGCATAACTCAATCTGGAGAGATTCGGCAATCCCGCTTCAAAAATGTAATTAATATTCAATTAAAACCCCAAGTACCGACCTCTACCCTACAAGTTTGATGATCACACAACGATGACATTTTTAGGGAACCATCCAGCGTCTCAATTGCACAACCCCTGAAAATCCCATGGAAAATGAAGTTATGATCCTGCGCGGTAGCTTCCAATAACCCGATCACAATGAAATTGATAAGGGGGATGAGGGGTTCTGTGTTCCAAAAACACAATCCCTGAGAATTTCCGAATGGAAAGCATTGACTGATCCTGAAAGTCACGGGAGACAATATGGAATTTCATCCATACTACTCCTAAAAATGTTATTGATTTAGGATGGAAAATGTATAAATTATGGCTGTTTCGAGGGTTTTACGCAATTGCGCAGGCGCAGAGGCTATTGTCAAACCGGAGGGCGATGATTTTTATAGGGGAATGTTTACACGCTGATCCGCTCAATCCAAATTGGAAATGTACTTTTTACGGCTATGTCCGTTACATGGATTTGCAGACCAACTATCAGACAGATATGGAACAACAATTGAACAGGAAGGTCCAAACGTAAACATTTTGATTCTGGAGGACTTTTTTCCGTTCTAAAAAGTGAAAATGACTCGAAACAAAATGACCAACATATAAGCTAATAAGCTAATAAATGGTTATACCTTTATATTGAAATTTTTTGAGTTAGGGCGTTTTCAAAATTTCAAAATTGATTTTGGAACCCTTAGAAGTGACCTACGTCAACCAAAAGCTTCGGGGCACAACTAGACCCCGAATGGAGCCTACATACCAAATTTCATCAAAATCGGTCAATGCTGAGTGGCAAAAGTGCCGCGTACGGCGGACGGACGGCCAAATTTTTATTCGATTTTTGGATTCTACGTACCTTGAAACATAAACCAAACAATTTTGAGGGGGGGTGTTAAAATTTTTTTTCTTGGTCGATTCCAAAGGTTCATTATTGAAAATAATAAACCAAAAACGCTGCTAATTATTACAAAAAGTTTTATCTTTTCTGTATAGATCACAGGTCTTCAAAGAACACCTTGGTAACTAAGGTAAGTGCCGCAGATGGACAGGAAAATTTGTATTCGATTTTTGGATTCTACGTACCTTGAAACATAAACCAAACAATTTTGAGGGAATGTTAAAATGTTTTTTTCTTGGTCAATTCCAAAGGTTATTATTGAAAATAACAAACGAATAGGGATCCTTCTCGCTTTGAATATGAGAAGCTTCACCACCAACAAACACCATATTATTTGGGATATCTGGGAAAGTGAGTTATTGTTGTGTTGACGTATCCACTATTCAGCTGAGAGGGCGTGAGTCGTGATACGTGTCAAACGCTCCTCCCTCGTCACCTGATGGTCGCATTCGACTCTTCCATCTACGAAGGCTTCTGTGGGGGACAAACAGCAGCTGCGTCTCACCGTATTGTGTCCTAACTGTCAAAACTGAAGTCGGAGAGACGGGAGGCCAATTTCTCGCATCCCAAACTGGTGGTCTCACTTTTGACGGGTCAACCGGGAGAAGCTTTGACAGTGAATCTGATATGAATGTGTTCCTTCTGGGTGCTACGGATGAATCGACTGGTGATACGAAGCAAAGAGCGCTGTCCTTTTCAACTGTTGTTCCAAGCAAAGTCTGACAAGTTGGAAGGGCTGAATGATTCCCCACATATATGACGTGCAGGTGTGTTTAGAATATTAGTAAATTATTCCGATTAGAGATATTAATGTAACTGATAAATTCCCATTACGAAACACATATTTTCACAAATCAAAGATTTGTTCCGACGTTTTATTTTGTTTATTCGAACAAATGTTCATCATCAATGTTATCATCTGATAGAGAAACGTCTGCTAAGTGCTTACGGCACATGCATGGTGGCTAATCTCAAAATATCAATCACTAAGTACTTTGCACTACCGTCATGGGGGACCATCTTACACGCAACCCGCACAATACCGGAAAATTTCATCGAAATCTGACAATAACTTGTAGTGGTTGCCACTAAAGACAATCAAATCGTTATCAGGATACCAAAATGTTTACTTATTTCTAATAAAATCTTCATCCGTGTTTCGTGAATTGGTCGAGTTATTTTCTCGCTAGATGGGGACGCAACGAATTCACACGACAGCCTACCACCCACAAGCAGATGGACTGTTGGAAAGATGGCATCGAACCCTCAAAGAAAGAGTGAGATGCCTCAACAACAAGAGCTGGGTCGATAGTCTCCCGAAAATCCTTCTGGGACTTAGAACCACTGTGCACGAGGATTTTGGAGCTTCTTCAGCAAATTTGGTCTACGGATCCTCTATTAGACTTCCAGGAGATTTTTTTTCAGGAAGCTGGCAACACAGACCCTGCCACCTACGCAAAATTGCTCAAGGCTCATGTCGGTAGGCAGGTGATGCCACCAACTAGGAATCAGTCGTTGAGGGTCTATGTACTCATGGACCTAGCAACAGCCAAGTACGTGTTTTGAGAGTGGACAGGCCAAGGACCTCCCTTCAACACCCGTACGAGGGTCCATTCAGGGTGGTCAGGGCTCGAGAGAAGACCTTCGACGTTGAGACTGCAGCCGGGGTCCAGACGATATCAATTGACAGATTGAAACCTGCCTATCTCGCAGAAATATGAAGGGGAGTCCTGTAGCGGTTGCCACTACAGACAATCAAATTGTTATCAAGGATACCAAAATGTTTACTTATTTCTAATAAAATCTTCATTCGTGTTTCGTGAATTGGTCGAGTTATTTTCTCGCTAGGCTAATTTATAATAATCACGACAAACTTCGTATAGTTTTGCCCGTTACAAGGATTTCATGACAGACACACAGAAAAAACCAAAATTGTTCAGAAAGGTCTAAAACGTAAAACATATTGTTTAGTAATGCATCCATTCCAGGGGGACGTCCCATTGGATCAGTTTAACCAGTTGTTAAGCGATAAGACTGTTTCTCTCGATGTAATTTATTTATTACTTTAGGCAAGAAATAGTGACACACCCCCCCCCCCTCACCATTATAAACCATAACACTTCTAGCGGCACGATAGCCTCGAATCTGAAGAGCATTTTAAAATCCATGATCTACGACACCCAACATGCGATTTCGAGTACCCCCCCCCCAACCACCACCACCACCAATGGTGCCAGTCTGGCACCAAAGCGGAAATACGTCGTAACATTGAACTCTCATCTATTAGTTTTAGTAGGCAGTCCGTCGAATGTCACATCCGTATTCAAGGTGTGAAACACCAAAAAACCCAAGAAATATGAGGTTTATGGTGCCCTGGCACCATGGTGGCACCACTTTTATTTCCATGGTGGTACAGAAAGTAATTCATGCAAATCCTAAGGTATAATGAGAATTTTTCCTCAATTTCAAAGCTTGGATACAATAGTAAGCAGTAAAGGAACCGAAATATTGAAAAATTGGATATTTGTGAATATTATCCCCCCACCCATCCCCTCCTCTTGCAAATTTTGGTACTCTGGTGAAATCGTGTACAACTCGGAAGTTATTTTAGTCAAACAAAAAAAGAAACACACAAATCGGTTGGAAATTGAGGACTGGGCAGAGTTTTATAAGATTATGCCCGCAAACGTACGTTTTTTAAGCATTAACCCCCCTTTCCCCCCTTTAAAGGCGAAATTCGAAATTCCGGCGCCGTAGTGCACAACTAGATAGTTTTCCGCGTCGAAGAAAAAAAGAACCACGAAAATCGGTTGAGAACTAAGGAGAACTAACTAAGAACTAAGGCCTGGGCAGAATACACAAGATTATGCCAAAAACACACGTTTTTTGAGCATTAACCCCCCTTTCCCCTCCTTAAAAGGCAAAAATTCGAAATTCCGGCGACGTAGTGCACAACTAGATAGTTTTCGCGTCGAACAAAAAAAGAACCAGGAAATCGGTTGAGAACTAAGGCCTGGGCAGAATACACAAGATTATGCCCAAAAACACACGTTTTTTGAGCATTAACCCCCCTTTCCCCTCCTTAAAAGGCAAAATTCGAAATTCCGGCGACGTAGTGCACAACTAGATAGTTTTCCGCGTCGAACAAAAAAAGAACCAGGAAAATCGGTTGAGAACTAAGGCCTGGGCAGAATACACAAGATTATGCCCAAAAAACACACGTTTATTGAGAATTAACCCCCCCTTTCCCTTCCTTAAAAGGCAAAATTCGAAATTCCGGCGACGTAGTGCACAACTAGATAGTTTTCCGCGTCGAACAAAAAAAGAACCAGGAAAATCGGTTGAGAACTAAGGCCTGGGCAGAGTACACAAGATTTTGTTACACACAGACATACACCTATGGTTTTTTTCGCGGATTTGGATTCAGAATGGTCTAAAACGGATTACTGTGTGGTTATTTTTTTTTCTGTTGAGTGTTGTCCAACTTTACCCAGATCGATCGCATAAGGACGCCCAAGTCTTACTGTGGGACGTCCTAAAAAACGGGGGGAAATTTTGATTTGGGGAACATTTTTTTCAACCTTGAAATGTGAAAACAATGCTCCTACAAGACTCGGAAGCAAAATCAGTAAGTCATTTCAGTAGGACTAACCTTCATTTCATTGAAAGAATGGTTCAAGATCCAGATTCATGTCACTCATGCCCGTTATAAGTAATAGATATGAGCTTCCTTCTAATGAGTCCAACCTGATTACTCAACAGCCTTTCTAGAAATTCCGATTTCCACCCCTCCAAATGTAACCCCATCTTTTAGAATCTCACAGTTTCTGTGAATACTGGTTTCAAACTAGTAGTTTGAAATCAGTAAGAAGTTTGAATTCAGTAAACTTGAACCCCAACTTTTCGTTTTGCAGATTGCTTTATTACTATCTCAGGATACCTAAGTATTTTTCTTTTGTCTTGAAAAGTTGAAATAGTTATAGATTTTTAGTATTGGTTCGTTTTCTAGAAAAGTACTTGAGGATTGAACAAAAACGAATCCGTAACAAGTGTGTGAATCTTCTGACTTTCTTCAATTGAGGGGAATTCAAACTCCCAATTTTCTCCTTACTTTGTATTTCTCCTGTATTCGACTTGCTGGTTACGACGGATTCTCCAATACGGTACGTAGATAATAATAGATAAAGTAAAAAGTCTACAGTTAGGCACCCTCAGCATGCGAAAGGGACGTGGTAGACTGGGGCTGGGGGTACGACTTCTTAGAAGGACTAGGAATTCACCAGCCGAAAAAAAAAACATGGAATCTAACTCAGATACCAGGAATTGTCCCTCTTCCAGAAGCTGTAGCGTGTGGACGTGTAGTTCTGCGCCCTACTTCCTTCTACCAATCAATATTCTTCATCTTCAAACTCATCTATTTTAGTTTGGAGCTCGATGTAATTTATTTATTACTTTAGGCAAGAAATAGTGACACCCCACCCCCCACCATTATAAACCATAACACTTCTAGCGGCACGATAGCCTCGAATCTGAAGAGCATTTTTAAAATCCATGATCTACGACACCCCAACATGCGAATTCGAGTACCCCCCCCCAACCACCACCACCACCAATGGTGCCAGTCTGGCCACCAAAGCGGAAATACGTCGTAACATTGAACTCTCATCTATTAGGTTTAGTAGGCAGGTCCGTCGAATGTCACATCCGTATTCAAGCTGAAACACCAAAAAACCCAAGAAATATGAGGTTTATGTTGCCCTGGCACCATTGGTGGCACCACTTTTATTCCCATGGTGGTACAGAGAATAATTCATGAAAATCCGGAGGTATAATGAGAATTTTTCCTCAATTTCAAGCTTGGATACAATTAGTAAGCAGTAAAGGAACCGAAATATTGAAAAACGCTGCAAATTATTACACAACGGTTTATTATTTTTATATAGATCACTCGTCTACAAAATCACCAACCATCCAATATGAAGAGAAAATAAAAAAAATAAAATAAAATTAAAAAAAAATCAAAAAATAAAAAAATAAAAATTAAAAATCACCAACCATCGATCGCATTTTGGGTCAGCTCTAATTTGAACGGAGATTAGGCCTCTTTTGCGATTCACACTCGTGTTTTGATATATATATATATTTCAATACAAACCCCTTAAATTTCCGTAGGGAGCGAACGGTTTGTCCCACAGAGCTCCGCGTGGGTCTCAAAAAATTCTAAAAATTCTATAGAATCTTAAATTGAAGGAAAAACAATACCTTTCTATCGAAATTTTTTGAGTTAGGGCGTTTTCAAAATTTCAAATTGATTTTGGAACCCTAGAAGTGACCTACATCAACCAAAAGCTTCGGGGCACAACTAGACCCCAAATGGAGGCCTACATACCAAATTTCATCAAAATCGGTCAATCTTAAGTGGCAAAAGTGCCGCGGACGGCGGACGGCGGACGGACGGCCAAAATTTTATTCGATTTTTGGATTCTACGTACCTTGAACGTAAACCATCAATTTTGAGGGGTGTTAAAATTTTTTTTTTCTTGGGTCGATTCCAAAGGTCATTATTGAAAATAATAAACCAAAATTGGATATTTTGTGAATATTATCCCCCCACCATCCCCTCCTCTTGCAAATTTTGGTACTCTGGTGAAATCGTGTACAACTCGGAAGTTATTTTAGTCAAACAAACAAGAAACACACAAATCGGTTGGGAAATTGAGGACTGGCAGAGTTTACAAGATTACCCCCGCAAACGTACGTTTTTTAAGCATTAACCCCCCTTTCCCCCCCTTAAAAGGCGAAATTCGAAATTCCGGCGCCGCGTAGTGCACAACTAGATAGTTTTCCGCGTCGAAGAAAAAAAAGAACCACGAAAATCGGTTAGAGAACTAAGGAGAACTAACTAAGAACTAAGGCCTGGGCAGAATACACAAGATTATGCCCAAAAACACACGTTTTTTGAGCATTAACCCCCCCTTTCCCCTCCTTAAAAGGCAAAATTCGAAATTCCGGCGACGTAGTGCACAACTAGATAGTTTTCCGCGTCGAACAAAAAAAGAACCAGGAAAATCGGTTGTGAGAACTAAGGCCTGGGCAGAGTACACAAGATTTTGTTACACACACACACACACACACACACCTATACGCGCCCGGCCCCCGTTTGTGGTCAAGGGCGCCTTATGGTCATTTTTGACATTTTGAGTTACATACACCATGATACTCCTGATGTCTGAAACGGATAAATAACCAACCCCCACCCTTTTACACTCCGACATTTATACACTCCGTTTCGGATTTCCACCGCACAACTGGTCATTAGGGGTCTTTTCACCATCACTTCTGGTTATTGTGTATAAAACGCAACTGGTCCTTACACTCCGTGCTCTGAATCCCACAATCAAAGGTGGTCACTGATTTCCCGTTTCGGATTTTCACCGCACTTCTGGTCCTTTGAGGTGCCAACTGGTCATCAGACCCCCGAATTTGCCTCAGAGAGTGACGTCACAAGGTAATACTTTCAGGCCTTTATTTTCAAAGGGGTTGTAGCACATGGCGTCCTCAATAATATTGAGGTTGATATTATCAACTTAATTTTTCCGTATTTGTATTGCTCTTGGTTAAATAATATTGAAACCATCTGCCAATGAAGTGGAATGTATTCATAAATATGCTAAACAGTGGGCGTAGCACATAGCTTCCTACTCTTCCGGTTTTCGAGGATTTCTCGTGTTTTTTTTCCACGTTAACATTTACGTATTATATGGGGAAGATTTTTCTGCATTTAGGGGTACTACATCTTTTACCCCCACCCCAAACATAAGTGTGTTAGGTATGTTAAATCCAAATCCTCCTCATAAAAAATCGTGTAGGTACTTTTTGGAAACAGGGTGATCAGGAGATTCACATTTTGGTAGAATTATATTTTTTACCCCCACCCTAACATACAGTATGTTAGGTATGCTAGTACCAAATTCTCCACATAAAAATCGTGTAGGTACTTTTTGGAAACAGGGTGATCAGGAGATTCACATTTTGGTAGAATTACATTTTTACCACTACCCTAACATACAGTATGTTAGGTAGGTATGTTAGATCCAAATCCTCGACATAAAAAATCGTGTAGGTACTTTTTGGAAACAGGGTGATCAGGAGATTCACATTTTGGTAGAATTACATTTTTTACCACTACCCTAACATACAGTATGTTAGGTATGTTAGATCCAAATCCTCCACATAAAAAATTGTGTAGGTACTTTTTGGAAACAGGGTGATCAGGAGATTCTCATTTTGGTAGAATTACATTTTTTACCCCCACCCTAACATACAGTATGTTAGGTACGCTAGTACCAAATCCTCGACATAAAAATCGTGTAGGTACTTTTTGGAAACAGGGTGATCAGGAGATTCACATTTTGGTAGAATTACATTTTTTTACCCCCACCCTAACATACAGTATGTTAGGTACGCTAGTACCAAATCCTCGACATAAAAAATCGTGTAGGTACTTTTTGGAAACAGGGTGATCAGGAGATTCTCATTTTGGTAGAATTACATTTTTTACCCCCACCCTAACATACAGTATGTTAGGTACGCTAGTACCAAATCCTCGACATAAAAAATCGTGTAGGTACTTTTGGAAACAGGGGTGATCAGGAGATTCACATTTGGTTAGAATTACATTTTTTACCCCCACCCCTAACATACAGTATGTTAGGTATGCTAGTACCAAATCCTCCACATAAAAAATCGTGTAGGTACTTTTTGGAAACAGGGTGATCAGGAGATTCTCATTTGGTAGAATTACATTTTTTACCCCCACCCTAACATACAGTATGTTAGGTACGCTAGTACCAAATCCTCGACATAAAAAATCGTGTGGGTACTTTTTGGAAACAGGGTGATCAGAAGATTCACATTTTGGTAGAATGACATTTTTTACCCCCACCCTAACATACAGTATGTTAGGTATGCTAGTACCAAATCCTCGACATAAAAAATCGTGTAGGTACTTTTTGGAAACAGGGTGATCAGGAGATTCACATTTTGGTAGAATTACATTTTTTACCCCCCACCCTAACATATAGTATGTTAGGTATGCTAGAACCAAATCCTCCTCATAAAATTTAAATTTCCCATCTGCCAATGAAGTGGAATGTATACTACCTATTCTACTTTTCTTTTTTTTATTGAAAAACTTATCAATAAATACCCCCTGGTATTGCTTCTGAGTCTACCAAGGTAGCGGAAGCTTTGTTTTCACTTTTCAAGGACGAAAAAAAAAATTTCTCCAAAATCAGAATTTTCACTCGCGTTTTGCGTTTTAGACCTTTCTGAACAATTTTGGTTCCGTGTCTGTCTGTCTGTGTGTCTGTCTGTCATGAATTCCTTGTAACGCGCATAACTATACGAAGTTATTGTCCGATTTCGATGAAATTCTCAGGGATTGTGCGGGTTGGTGTGTAGACGGTCCCCTATAAAATCATCATCCTCGGACTGATAGAAGCGACTGCGCATGCGCCAAACGTGAATTCCTTGTAACAGCCATAACTTCCACATTTTCCATCCGATTTCAATGAAATTTTCAGGGATGTTACAGATTAGTGATTAGATGGTTCCCTATGAAAATCATCACCTTCGGACTGATAGAAGCGACTGCGCATGCGCAAACGTTAATTTTCTTGTAACGGCCGTAACTTCCACATTTTCCATCCGATTTCAATGAAATTTTCAGGGATGTTACAGATTAGTGTTTAGATGGTCCCCTATGAAAATCATCACCCCCGGACTGATAGTAGCCGATGCGCATGCGGAACGTGAATTGCTTGTAACTGCCATAATTTCCACAATTTCTACCCGATTTCGATGACATTTTCAGGGATTACGAGGATTAGGTTGTAGATGGTCCCCAATGAAAATCAAGGCCTTAAAATTTACAGTAGCCTCTGCGCATGCGCAATTGTAAAATCCTTGTAACAGCCGTAACAGTTGCGTCTGAGGTGAGGATCTCAAAGCCTATTCAACCAACCCCTCTGTAGATCAGTAAGCAAAGTACTGAACTCACATGCAGGGGATCCAGGTTCGATTCACAGTCTCGCATGGAATTTTTTGATTCCAATCACTACCGCACTTACATTTTTCGTCCGAATTTGATGAAATTTTCTAGGATTGTCCAGATTAGCGTGTAGATGGTACCCTATGAGGGTAGTGGAAGGTACTTACAGATTGGTGTTTTCAGATTACCTAACTACTATGCATCGGATCACCTATATAATCGGGTTATGGATACGAGGAAGCTATGTGCCACACCCACTTGGCAGACTTTTTTTGGTTGCGAACAACCCGTCCAATGAGCGCGCAAACATTCGCAACCCCTGGATTGTGCCAAAATTGAGATGAAGGTAGACCCCAAGTGTGACACATGCATTTTTATCAATGTTCAACGCTGAATCACATGGTAGTTTCCATTTTTGGATTTAACTGGAATTTTTTGAAACGGTGGAGGTGTTTAGGTGGTTTGTAATAGAAAATCGCTCTTCTTCCATCCTTATGAGTTACGACGCAATTTTAATTAGTTCGGGTGGCTAGAGTGGAGTAGAGTTAGCCACCCGAACTAATTTAAAAGAAGGAAAAAAAGGAAAAAGAAAAACAGCATTTTTCTATTAAAAACTACCGAATTTCCACCACCGTTTCGAAAAATTCCAGTTAAATGCAAAAATGGATATCAAATGATTTAGCGTCGAAAAATAATGAAAAAACATGTGTCACACTTGGGGTCTACCTTAATCTCAATTGTTTTACCCTAATCTCTGGACGGGTTGTGTGCAACCAAAAAAATCGGTTGAGGGGTCAAAAATTCATGAAATTTTGCGTAGAATGCGTGAAAGTGTGATAGTTGAATTTCTCAAAAAATTCTCAAAAAAAAATTCGTTAAAAATTATTAAAATTTTAATTTAAGGGGAGTTACCGCTTGAAGTTTTTTCTACCCCTCAAGACAACGGAGATAGAAAGGGTGGTCCGTTACTTATGAAACACCCTGCATAGTTTTGGTTCCTTAGCAACCAGTAATCAAATTTCCCATGTGAAGCTCCCTGTTTTTCGAATCGAGTGTGAAGCTCTTAATTTGTAAATAAACTTGATTGTGAAGGTAGGTAGGTAGTAAGTACCTACGGTTGATAGGTTAAACTATTTTTTCTAAAAACAGTGACAAGGGCGCAAAGGTGTGATCTCTGCAGACGAGAGATGTCCTTTACAGGAAAATTATGTAGCTCTCTCATTTCTCGAGTAATCTCAAATGTCCAGAGACCATTGGAAGTATCGTAAAATTTTCTATCTCCTTAATGCTCAAAAAATACAATTTTTCCAGTTGAATGTAATGGGGAATGAAGCAAACTAAAAACTGAACTTTGTAACTTTTCGTAAACTTACCGTTTTTCAATGCCCATAATGTCCTAATAATTAGAGATAATGAACTATTGCCGATAAGCCTGAAAACTGAGCCAGAATTTCAGCATAATCGAAAAAATCAAAAAACCATATAATAACATAATCGAAAATCAAATTATCAAAAAGCGCATAATCGCATAATCAAAAAACGTTTTACGATGGAACTTTTTTTTGTTTGAACACGGAAAAACGATAATTTTTTCAACAAATTCGACGTTTTGACGGAAGGATTCGGGGTTGGATAGTGGCGGCAGATGGGATACCCCTGAATCCTCCCGTCAAAATGTCGATTCCATTGAGAAGAAAAACGCTGCACAAGTTACACAAAGTTTATTATTTTTCTGAGTAGATCAATCGCCTACTAAACACACAGCTTTGTCATTGTCACTACCTACGAACCATATTTTCCCTTCACAATCAAGTTTATTTCGAAGAAATAAACGCTTCACACTCAATGAGAAGAAATAGGGAGCACTTTTGGGAATTTCAACCCTTAATTTTCACCCCTTAGAAATGACTGACATCAACCAGAAGCTTCGGGGCACAAATCGAGCCCATATAATAAATTTCATCAAAATTAGTCCATGGTAACTAAGGGAAGTGCCGCGTACAAAGTAAAGTAAAGTTGCTAAGTTCACTTGTTAGGTTGCTTTATTATAATAACCCATAATAACGTTCAACTGAAAAAAATTGTATTTGGTATTAGGGAAACAGGAAAATTCACGATCTTTCCAACGGTCTCTTCACATTTGAGATTACTCGGGA
The DNA here is from genome assembly GCA_009739505.2 of Apolygus lucorum. NCBI lineage: Eukaryota > Metazoa > Arthropoda > Insecta > Hemiptera > Miridae > Apolygus > Apolygus lucorum. Next base: position 9,827,961 of record CM019176.2, read on the forward strand.
AATGAGGGAGCTATGGCCGTTTTAATGAAGTATGGTCGATAACATGAAAAAGTGTTAAAGCGTGGGCAAGTTTTCGTTACGTTTTCTCGATTATGTGCCGATGTTAAGACATGAAATGACAATTATGAGGCACTTTATGTTGCAAATTAGTTGTAAAACCGACCCCTTGAAGGAATGAGATCTGCTTTGTAGACACCCTGTGTAATCGGGGATATTGTTTCTTGGTCATTTATTATTTTTAGTTATGAACCTTAGTGGATATGAACCTTAGTAGATGAGAACGGATTTTTACGTTGCAATTTTTTCCAAGTTGCTGTTACCTGGTTCCGACTAAGATCAATTACACACTTCTATTGAACTGCCCTTCTGGAAACGGAGGAATATACAGGATGTTACATTTCATAACGGTCACAGGGCAAGAGCCAATTTTACAACTCATTTCTATTTTTAAAAAAAGCCTCATAGTAATTTTTTGTAGAAGCTTCGGTTTTGAGTTATTTCACTTTTAAGATTTTTTCGTGTTTTCCACCATATGTCAGTAAAACGGCTTTAGCTCACCGAATTTTCATGATACTTTCTGTCTGATTAGACCGTTGGAAACAGCGTATATTTCCCTATCTTCTTGATGTAGAAAAATATTTTTTTAAATCGGGAAAACGGATAAATAAAAAATGGACTTGAACGAAAAACTGGTAAAATCTTGGAAATTTCAATATGTTTGAAAACCTCATTGGTTCTTGTAATGACCCACATATCATCAATAATTAGTTCTTAAATAAAGAAGCTACCGGGAGGATCATTGAATGAGTCATCACCCACTGGGGGAGACGAGTTACGGGGGATACGCCAACATGACGTCACCTTTCCACCTCTCTCTCTCCCGAGCTAACGACATGTGTATAATACCGGGTGTCCCAGAAGTTATGGTCCACCCTCCGGCATTTCCGTATTTAATTACGTAAAACAATGGGCCCAACGCCATTTTTCATTTTTTTTTTGTAAAGAATTCAGGAAAAATACTTTTGCGCAAAACAATTGCGCGCAATTGTGCGCAATTGACACTAACTTTGTTTTTTCAAATGGGAACACCCATTTTTTATTGCAGATTCAGATTCTACGTCAAATTTCATGAGAAATTCATACCCGAATCGATTTTTTTCATTGCGTGCAACTGGTACTTTTCGCGCGCAAAGTGACCAGGGTGCGCAAAAGTGAATTTTTTTTAACCCCAAGTGTGGCACATTTTTTTTCATTATTTTTGACGCTAAATCACGTGGTGAGGTCTTTTCTTCGATTTCATCGTTATTTTTCCAAATATAGAAGGAAAAATAATGTTTTTGGACTTTATTTTCCCTCCCCCTTCCGCAATACGGGCTGGGTGGGGACCTGGCTAGATTAAAAATAAATTCCTCACTTCTAAATTAAAAAAAAAAATATTGCAAAGTAGGTAGGTACTTAGGTACCTACTTTAATGTTTTTAAAAAAAATCAAAAAGCTTCTCATCTCAAAATTTAAAAAAAAAAAATTTAAAAGTTACAAAATCTCCGAAAAAAAAGTAGTAATAAAAAACTAAGATAGTAATAATGAAATTAAAAAAGCTTATTGATTTTTTTTACATTAAAGTAGTAAAGTAGTACCGACCTACTTTCCAACATTTTTTAAAATTAAGATGAGAGGAATTTATTTTTAATCCTGTCATAGCCGGTCCCCAGCCCGTGTCGCGAAAGGGGGAGGAAAAATTAAGTCCAAAAACATTATTTTTCCTTCTAAATTTGGAAAAATAACGATGAAATCGAAGATAGGACCTCACCACGTGATTCAGCGTCAAAAATAATGAAAAAAAAATTGTGCCACACTTGGGGTTTAAAAAAATCCTCTTTTGCGCACCCTGGTCACTTTGCGCGCGAAAAGTACCAGTTGCGCGCAATGAAGAAAGTCGGTTCGGGTATGAATTTCTCATGAAATTTGACGTAGAATCTGAATCTGCAATAAAAAATGGGGGTTCCCATTTGAAAAAACAAAGTTAGTGTCAATTGCGCACAGTTGCGAGCAATTTTTTTGCGCAAAAGTATTTTTTCTGAATTCTTTACAAAAAATATGAAAAATGGCGTTGGGCCCATTTTATTACGTAATTAAATACGGAAATGCCGGATGGTGGACCATAACTTCTGGGACACCCGGTATACATTATAAATATATTATATTATATTATAAGATCACTCAGGGATGCTCCCTTATGCCAATCTAGTCCAGTCTATCGTCTTCATCATTTCGCTCTCAAACCTTCTCTTCGAATAAGGATCTCCTCGAAGTACTAGGCTCAATAGGTAAATATCCCGTCATCCTCCTAGGTTTCTCTGAAACGCCGGGGCTGACGGGCTAGCCGCCTTCCTCAGTGCTTAGCACCATGGTGTGGTTATGAACCGCCGATGCGACAGTACTGCATGTTAGGATAGGGATCTCTCTCTCTTCGTTGAGTAGGGGTTAAAGAAAAGTCAAACGCCGCAGCGAGAAGGTCAGCTCTTCACTCACCGACACGCAAACATAACAGTTCTGTAATCCGACTTGTGAATTTTCACCTTTAGGCCTAAAAGATGCGCCAAAATCTCAGCTTTCCAAAGGTTTAGTTACCTTTATTTTCAACGAAATGAACATTTCAACGTGAATTGTTTTTCAACGAAATCAGCTTTCCGACTGAGACAATCGAGCACACATTTCGTGTAATTAATCGCACAGTTCCCTGTGATTAGGAATATGATGTTATTCATACAGTGTTTATTTGTTCAATCACACTCTTATGTGTGAATACAAATTTATTCTTATTTTTAATCATGTTTGTAAACATATTTTTGTCATTATTTTATTCATATCCATCAGTAATAATTACTGTGTTAAAATTATTTTAACATCATAATTCATGAGTAGATAGGAGTTTGCCCAATTCTGCCACTCCGTCCCAACGTTCAATCCCTCTGATCGTCTCAGTCGGAAAGCTGATTTCGTTGAAGAAATTCACGTTTTTCTTCTTTCAAACACACATTTTGGTTTATTATTTTCAATAATGAACCTTTGGAATCGACCGAGAAACATTTTTTTTCAACACCCCCTCAAAATTTGATGGTTTACGTTTCAAGGTACGTAGAATCCAAAAATCGAATAAAAATGTGGCCGTCCGTCCGCCGTACGCCGTGCGCCGTACGCGGCACTTTTGCCGCACTTTTTGGTTGGTGGCTTTGCAGACGAGTGATCAATATAGAAAAATAATAAACCATTGTGTAATAACTTGCAGCGTTTTTTAAAATAATTTCCCCATTGAAATAAAAGTAACTAAACCGTTGGAAAGCTGAGACTTTGGCCATCTTTTAGACTTACAGGCAAAAATTCACAAGCCGAATTACAGAACTCCAGCTTTCCAAGATTTCACCAGTTTTTGTTTAGGTCCATTCTTTATCCGTGTCCCGATTTAAGAAAAAGTTTTACTCCATCATGGAGTTGGAAAAATTTACGCACTTTCCAACGGTATTATCAGATAAAAACGCTGCAAATCATTGCTCAAAGGTTTATTATTTTCTGCAGAGATCACCCTTCTGTATAGATCACTGGTTCTCCATCAATAGCACCTACCACCATCTGTATTCTCCCTTGACCTTCCCTCTCAAATTTCAGCTTCCTGCGTTCAATAGGATTGAAAATGGCTTCGGAGCTCACTCAGCTGATCAGTGATCTGAAGAGTGAAGAAGCCTTTGAGCAATGATTTGCAGCGTTTTTTACCCACCAACATTTTTTTTACCTACCAACTTTTGTTTACCTACCAGCTAGGTACTACCTACCACACCATACTGGCTTCACACCTTCACAATCAAGTTTATTAGAAAGGACTAAACGCTTCACACTCGATTGGAAAAATAGAAAGCTTCATATTGAAATTTGATTACTGGTTACGCAGAAGGCAAAACTGTATACAAAATTTGTATCAAATTTGTATTACAAATCGAAGAAATGAACAGCGATCGCATTTTCGGACATTGCAAATTTGGATTCTACGCACCTTGAAACGTAAAGTGACAAAGTTTGAGGGGGGGTTATAAAAATTTTTTGCGATACGATCACATAGGCTTATTATTAGAAATAATAAACCAAAAATTAACATGAAAATTCGGGGAGTTAAAGCCATTTTTGCCGACAGAAGGTGGGGAACATGGAAAAAATCTTAAAAGTGAAATAACTCAAAAAACGCTGCAAATCATTGCTCAAAGGTTTATTATTTTCTGTATAGATCACCCTTCTGTATAGATCACTGGTTCTCCATCAATAGCACCTACCACCATCTGTATTCTCCCTTGACCTTCCCTCTCAAATTTCAGCTACTGCGTTCAATAGGAATGAAAATGACTTCGGAGCTCACTCAGCTGATCAGTGATCTGAAGAGTGAAGAAGATCTCCTCGGAAGCTGAAGACGCCTGGAAGCGCACTTCCATTCAATAGGATTGAAAATGGCTTCGGAGCTCACTTAGCTGATCAGTGATCTGAGGAGTGAAGAAGTTTCCTCGAATGCTGGAGACGCCTGGAAGAGCACTTTCATTCAATAGGATTGAAAATGGCTTCGGAGCTCACTCAGCTGATCAGTGATCTGAAGAATGAAGAAGCTTTTGAGCAATGATTTGCAGCGTTTTTTACCCACCAACATTTTTTTTACCTACCAACTTTTTATTACCTACCAGCTAGGTACTACCTACCACACCATACTGGCTTCACACCTTCACAATCAAGTTTATTAGAAAGAACTGAACGCTTCACACTCGATTGGAAAAATAGAAAGCTTCATCTGGAAATTTGATTACTGGTTACGCAGAAGGCAAAACTGTATACAAATCGAAGAAATGAACAGCGATCGCATTTTAGTCCGATAAAATTTGAATGGAGATTAGACCTCTTTTGCGATTCACACTCATGATTCTGTTTTATCGAAGGAAAACCTTCAAGTACTCGTAGGGACCGAACGGTTTGTCCTACAGAGCTCCGGGTGGTCTCAAAAATTTTTAAAAATTCAATACTATTTAAAATTGGTGAAAAAACGATACCTTTATTTCGAGAGTTTTCGAGCTAGGGCACTCTTGAAAATTTCAACCCTTAATTTTCACCCCTTAGAAGTGACCTACATCAACCAAAAGCTTCGCGGCACAACTAGACCCCAAATGGAGCCCATACACCAAATTTGAACCAAATCGGTCCAGTGTTGCTAAGAAAAGTGCCGCGGACGGCGGACGGCGGACGGACATTGCAAATTTGGATTCTACGCACCTTGAAACGTAAAGTGACTAAGTTTGAGGGGGGGTTATAAAAATTTTTTGCGATACGATCACATAGGCTTATTATTAGAAATAATAAACCAAAAAATAGACTCACAAAGATTAGATAATATTGCTTAGAGGCAAATCGGTCTCAAGACCAAAACCGCAATCCTTGTATTTTTGGATATTTTACAATTATTATGAAAAGTATGTTCGTTGCTAGGCAACATAAAACGACATCTGATTGCAACTAACTGGAGTTATCAGTATTAATAATGAGTCCATTTCATTCCCCCACTTGAGAGTCTACATTGCTCCTGCAATGGTAAGGAACTGAATTTTTGGCTGAAGCGTATTTTTCGTTTCCTTTTTCATCCAAATAAATGAGGGTTTTTGGAAACTCATTCATTAGAACAATTTTCTTGAGTAGAAACGGTCCTCTGACGTTTGGAGTTTTGCCGTAAGTTCCACACTGCACAAGTATCTTGCCGCCTTCTTGAAATGTGGGATACGTCCTTGGGTGTCTTTTGTCAAAAGATCGTTTCATTGCCTCATTATATTTTCTCTCTTGCTCCTCCGTGTATTGTTCTTCATGCAGCATCTCTTCTGTTATACCGAACCTGTAATCGGCTGGGTAAGTTGATTTTTGTTGAAACGCCTTGAATTGGGGTGAGCAACCCAATGCTGAAGAGTACGAGCGGTTTATATGGTTGACACTTGCCTCCAAACAATTCTTCCACCCACCTCTGAAGCTTGGGTATAAAGCTAGGAATTGCTTGACATCACGCATTTTTCTCTCAACAAGACCATTGGCTTCAGGGTGGTAGGGTGCCGTTGTGATCCACTCAATATTTCTATCTGCTGAGAATTTTTTTATCTCTTGAGAAGTGAATTGCGTTCCATTGTCAGATACTATTTTCTTCACTTTGTCTAGGTAGGGGAAGCTCTTCAGGTATCTGATCACTGCAGCTGAACTTTCTTTCATTGCTCTGGCTTGGGTAAACCTAGTTGCTTCATCGACAACCAGGAGGAAGGACTGGGTACTTTGGGAGGTGTCCGACTTTTTGACTCGCTCTCCAAAATCAATATGGATACATTCGAAAGGGATTTTTGATTTTACAGAAATTATCATGGTGTCAGGTTTCGGTTTGAATTTAAATTTGGTAATTTGGCATTCATGACAGGATTTTACGTAGTTTTTTACAGTCTTTTTCAACTCTGGCCACGTGAATCGAGCATTAATTTTGCGGTATGTTCTCCAGAAACCATCATGACCTCCAGAGTCAGGATTATCGTGGTAAGCCTTTAAAACTTCAGGTATCACTGACTTGTCAATCCCCACTTTCCCTTCTTTTTGTATGAGGTTCATAACTGGAAGTTCCTGAGTTTCCAAGCAGAGTCGTGACAAAGCGTCTGCATCTTCCAATTCTCTTCCACTCCTATGGTTGATAGTGATGTTGTAGCTCATAAGGAAAACCTGCCATCGAGCAAGACGCCCTTTGGGTTCTTTGAGATTCAAAAGATGTGAGAGTGCTTGGTGATCTGTATGACAAACAAAGTTCCTCCCCTCCAAGTATGATCGAAAATACTTCACAGCTTTGATGACAGCAAGTGCCTCTTTGTCCGTAACAGAATAACCAATTTCAGCTGATGAAAAAGTATAAGAGTAGTAGCCAATCACCCGGAGCTGCTGTGCTTTTGGGCGTTGGACATCCCGCTGATATAATATAGCGCCTGATCCAAACTGAGAAGCATCGGAGCACAACTCGAATGGGAGTTCCCAATCTGGCAATTGTAGGATAGGATTCGAAGTGATCTTCTCAACCAATGTTCTGAAGGATTTTTCAGCTTTGTCACACCACTCAAAAGGAACATCTTTGCTTTTCAGACGGTCTAGGGGCCTAACGATTTCCGCATATCTTGGGATGAAAGCTCGAAAATGTCCTGTCAGACCAGTGAAAACGCGAACTGAGTGTACATCGTTGGGTCGTTTCATATTCCGTACCTTATCAATTGACTCCTCTTTGGTAGTCTTGGTTCTTCCATCTATCGTCCTCCCCAAATAGGAAACAGAGGATTTACAAAATTCGCTCTTTTCCAGATTTATCTTCAAGTTGCTCTTTGATAATCTTTCCACAACAAGATACGTAAATTCCGCACATTCTTTTTTCGTTCGCCCCCCTATCAAAATGTCATCGATGTACACTCGAATATAAGGATTTTTGAGCAGGTCACCAAGTATTGTTGTCATGAATCTTTGGAATTTTGAGGGTGAGTTTTTCCATCCAAACGGGAGTTGATTGAATTCAAAATGGCCAAAAGGGAGTACAAAAGCCGTGAATGCTTTGGTCTCTTCTACCAAGGGAACCTGTAGAAAGCCATCTTTTAAATCGACTTTAGTAAAGAAACTACATCCTCCAAAAGAACAAATGACATCGTCGATAACAGGGAAAGGGAAGGGGTCTAAATCCGTAATCTTGTTTATCTGGCGATAATCCTGACAAAGTCTCCAGGAACCATCAGCTTTAGGGACAATCACGCATGGAGATGAGTACATAGACGTTGAAGTTCGAATTATTTTCTTATCGAGTAGATCTTGTACTTTTTCCTGAGCCCAAAGATATTTTTCACGTGAAAGTCTATAAGGTTTCAATTTAATTGGTTCAGCATTTTTCATCAAATCAAAGGGTACGGAGTGCCTTGAAGCAGAAACGGGTTTATCTGATGGCGGAAACATCTTTACCAGGTCCTCTTTGCAATATATCGATCTAGGAGGACTTATTTGGAGAACATTGTTCGGTTGAAATTTTAAAGAGAACCCTAACTTATGAAGAGTTGGCATTCCAACAATCATTTCAAATGAAATTGTATCAGAAATATAGGCTGATACTCTAACCATAACGTTTTCATATTTCACAGATAAGGGCGTTGAAAATTCGATTTGTTCTTTAGATCCATTGAAGCCACGCATAACTTGGTTATCATGTACAGTTTTCCATGAATGTTTCTGTACAATATCACTTCTAATGAGATCAGTGCTAGCTCCGGTGTCAAAAAGTGCTAAGATTTCAACACCGTTAACAACCACCTTCCACGTAGGAAGCAAGGAATAATTAGTACAGTTATAAGAGCTAACTACTTTTATTCCATTTTCACTTTCATCATTTTCATCATCAATGGCATTTTCATTCGTATAATCAGTCTCTATCAAATTAATATTTTTACGATACAATATTCTAGGATTCTTACTGGGGAATAGTTTGTCGTCCTGGTTTTTCGTTCCTGGGCCTTGAAGCTCGGGGCGATTTCCGCCCTGGACAGCGGGTTGTCTCGCGGCAAAAGGCTTCAGTCTCTCCACAGCTTTCCTCAACTCCTCTATTGATTTGAAATCCAAGATTGCCAACTGGTTTTGCATACAATCTGGGAGACCCAGTAGCAACATGACGTTCATGGCTAAGTCCGGTAGATCACCGAAAGCCAAGTTGATCAACCTCTGTTTCTCATACCAGTAATCCATCAGAGGGCCATTCGAGTAAATGAAACTGTTCGCAGATTTAGCTAACTGGATCCGGTTTTGACCAAAAGCTTCGAGAAATGAAGTTTTCCACTCGATCCATTTACTCGTACTTCCTTCCGAGTCTTCCGACATCATCCGCGCGTAGAACCATTTCTGAGCCGTACTTCCTGGGGTTAAATGTGACAAGAGATTATTCACCTTGAGCCCATCGGTGTCCCAGTTATTGACTTGACAGGCCTTTTCGTAAATGAGCATCCAGGATTTTGGGTCTCCGTTTCGACCATCAAATTTTGCCACGTCCATTTTTGTTGGGACTTTTGGAGGACCTTGGACCATTGTTTCCTTGAAAGTGGTTAGCATGGTACTCATCATCTCCTGCATCATCATCATCCCATTCCTTTGTTGATTTTCCAACAAATTGTGGAACAATGAAATTGTATCAGCCATTGGTAATGAACTACAAGGCGGATGTTCATATCTATTCGAATGGAACCCCAAAGGCGAAGATAATCCTCCTGCCGCACCTGTTTCAGAGGGAATAGATCCAGTACAGGACTTGGGAAACTCATCCTCCTCCCCAACCAACTGACGATAAAATTTCTCTACTGATTGACTTACTTCAATTTTGAGAGTCTTCTGAGTGAAATTTCCTCTCAACTCGTCCTGATAGTCAGCTATAACTACCCAATGTTTATCAATGTCATTCGAATCACTTGGGACTGTGAACCATTCTTCATTCCCGGGAAACTTGACAGATCGTAACTGAGTCACACCATCGGCGGTTTTACGGAACCTAAACTGCATGGGAACGTTATTCATCACGACTGCGCCAAAACTGTAATAGCTCTCAAACAGCAAGGAAATAAATTATTATTAATTACTATTATTTTAAATAAATAACTGTTCGTTATACTAAATCGGTCTCAAGACCAAAACCGCAATCCTTGTATTTTTGGATATTTTACAATTATTATGAAAAGTATGTTCGTTGCTAGGCAACATAAAACGACATCTGATTGAAACTAACTGGAGTTATCAGTATTAATAATGAGTCCATTTCAAATTAGTTGTAAAATTCTTCCCTACTGTTTTCAACGTGGCACACCCCGTAAACATACGTACTAAAATAAAATCAAAGGTATACACTCTATCCTCGCCTCTGACAGGAAGGTTGAGTTCAAAAATTTATACAATAGGTGCATTGGGTTCTCTCATAATAGGAACTGGTAGTGTAGGGTGCTATTGTTCTGTAGGTATCACGTCAGGTAGGTGAGACTACATACACTATGATTCCGTTCTACTTTGAATGACATTGAAATGAAGTAAACCATTGGCAACTAATCCGGGAAATTCGGCGGTATCTTCTAGAGGCTTTGAAGAAGTCGAGTAGTTGTATACCTGTCTGTTTTGAAAGAACGGAATCAAAACTTACTTGAAATGAACTGTCAGGAATTCATATACAAGTGGTCACAAATAGGTAGGTACCCGTATTAAGATTGTGGTGCTGAAGGGTTACCCAGAGTTCGTATTGCTTCCGAGTCTACCAAGGTAGCGGAAGCTTTGTTTTCACTTTTCAAGGTCGGAAAAAAAAAGTTCTCCAAAATCAAAATTTTCACTCGCGTTTTGCGTTTTAGACCTTTCTGAACAATTTTGGTTCAGTGTCTGTGTGTCTGTCTGTCTGTCTGTCTGTCATGAATTCCTTGTAACGCGCATAACTATACGAAGCTATTGTCCGATTTCGATGAAATTTTCAGGGATTGTGCGGATTGGTGTGTAGACGGTCCCCTATGAAAATCATCATCCCCGGACTGATAGAAACGACTGCGCATGCGCAAACGTCAATTCCTTGTAACGGCCATAACTTCTACATTTTTCATTCGATTTCGATGAAATTTGCAGGGATTGTGCGGGTTGGTGTGTAGACGGTCCCCTATGAAAATCATCACCTTCGGACTGATAGTAGCCACTGCGCATGCGCAAACGGAAATTTCCTTGTAACGGCCATAATTTCTACATTTTCTATCCGATTTCAATGAAATTTTCAGGGATGTTACAGATTAGTATTTAGATGGTCCCCTATGAAAATCACCGACCTCGGACTGATAGTAGCCACTGCGCATGCGCAACGTGAATTCCTTGTAACGGCCATAACTTCTACATTTTCCATCCGATTTCAATAAAATTTTCAGGGATGTTACAGATTAGTATTTAGATGGTCCCCTATGAAAATCACCACCTTCGGACTGATAGTAGCCACTGCGCATGCGCAAACGTGAATTCCTTGTAATGGCAATAACTTCTACATTTTCCATCCGATTTCAATGAAATTTTCAGGGATATTACAGATTAACTTGTTTTGATGTTTTGAGATTAACTACTATGCATCGGATCGTCTATACAATCGGGTTATGGATACGAGGAAGCTATGTGCCACACCCACTTGGCAGACGTTTTTTTTTTGTTCTTTACAAAAAATACGTTTAAACTAGTTATGATGTGGGTTTTTATTATGAGAATGTTAACAAACATTTTCTTGCCCTCTATTTCATTTTTTCTGACCATGTGTATGTATTTTTGATCGAGTATTTGAGTTATACAGGGTGTTACATTTTGTAATGGTCACAGGGCAAGATTCGATGTTACAACTGATTTTCAGCAAAAAATTCTTAATAGGAATTTTTTGTAGAAGCTTCATTGGTTTATTATTTCTAATAATAAGCCTATGTGATCGTATCGCAAAAAATTTTTATAACCCCCCCTCAAACTTTGTCACTTTACGTTTCAAGGTGCGTAGAATCCAAATTTGCAATGTCCGTCCGCCGTCCCCCGTCCGCCGTCCGCCGTCCGTGGCACTTTTCTTAGCAACACTGGACCGATTTGGTTCAAATTTGGTATATGGGCTCCATTTGGGGTCTAGTTGTGCCGCGAAGCTTTTGGTTGATGTCAGTCACTTCTAAGGGGTGAAAATTAAGGGTTGAAATTTTCAAGAGTGCCCTAGCTCGAAAACTCTCGAAATAAAGGTATCGTTTTTTCACCAATTTTGAATAGTATTGAATTTTAAAAAATTTTTGAGACCACCCGGAGCTCTGTAGGACAAACCGTTCGGTCCCTACGAGTACTTGAAGGTTTTCCTTCGATAAAACAGAATCATGAGTGTGAATCGCAAAAGAGGTCTAATCTCCATTCAAATTTTATCGGACTAAAATGCGATCGCTGTTCATTTCTTCGATTTGTATACAGTTTTGCCTTCTGCGTAACCAGTAATCAACTTTCCATATGAAGCTTTCTATTTTTCCAATCGAGTGTGAAGCGTTGAGTTCTTTCTAATAAACTTGATTGTGAAGGTGTGAAGCCAGTATGGTGTGGTAGGTAGTACCTATCTGGTAGGTAATAAAAAGTTGGTAGGTAAAAAAAATGTTGGTGGGTAAAAAACGCTGCAAATCATTGCTCAAAAGCTTCTTCATTCTTCAGATCACTGATCAGCTGAGTGAGCTCCGAAGCCATTTTCAATCCTATTGAATGAAAGTGCTCTTCCAGGCGTCTCCAGCATTCGAGGAGATCTTCTTCACTCCTCAGATCACTGATCAGCTGAGTGAGCTCCAAAGCCATTTTTAATCCTATTGAATGGAAGTCCTCTTCCAGGCGTCTCCAGCATTCGAGGAGATCTTCTTCACTCCTCAGATCACTGATCAGCTGAGTGAGCTCCAAAGCCATTTTCAATCCTATTGAATGGAAGTCCTCTTCCAGGCGTCTCCAGCATTCGAGGAGATCTTCTTCACTCCTCAGATCACTGATCAGCTGAGTGAGCTCCGAAGCCATTTTCAATCCTATTGAATGGAAGTGCTCTTCCAGGCGTCTCCAGCATTCGAGGAGATCTTCTTCACTCCTCAGATCACTGATCAGCTGAGTGAGCTCCGAAGCCATTTTCAATCCTATTGAACGCAGGAGCTGAAATTTGAGAGGGAAGGTCAAGGGAGAATACAGATGGTGGTAGGTGCTATTGATGGAGAACCAGTGATCTATACAGAAGGGTGATCTATACAGAAAATAATAAACCTTTGAGCAATGATTTGCAGCGTTTTGCTACATTTTATAGGCACTTGATGCTATAAAAAAATATATTTTTTCACCAACGCTATGTGCTATTTATGTCTGCAAAATAACTGAAATTTGTTTATTGCCTGAATGCTAAGTCATCATACCGTATTATAATCTTGTCATTAAATGAGTAATGAGAGCTACCAATTTTTCTGAGCTATATAATAAATTTATGTATATACTGCATACGCGCATTGCTTTTGGTTTATTATTTTCAATAATAAGCCTTTGGAATCGAGCAAGAAAAAAAAAATTTTAACCCCCCCTCAAAATTTGATGTTTTACGTTTCAAGGTACGTAGGATACGAACATCGAATAAAAAAATTTCCGTCCGTCCGCCGTACGCCGTCCGCCGTCCGCCGTACGCCGTACGCGGCACTTTTCTTAGCAACACTGGACCGATTTGGTTCAAATTTGGTATATGGGCTCCATTTGGGGTCTAGTTGTGCCGCGAAGCTTTTGGTTGATGTAGGTCACTTATAAGGGGTGAAAATTAAGGGTTGAAATTTTCAAGAGTGCCCTAGCTCGAAAACTCTCGAAATAAAGGTATCGTTTTTTCACCAATTTTAAATAGTATAGAATTTTTAAAAATTTTTGAGACCACCCGGAGCTCTGTAGGACAAACCGTTCGGTCCCTACGAGTACTTGAAGGTTTTCCTTCGATAAAACAGAATCATGAGTGTGAATCGCAAAAGAGGTCTAATCGCCGTTCAAATTTTATCTGACTAAAATGCGATCGCTGTTCATTTCTTCGATTTGTATACAGTTTTGCCTTCTGCGTAACCAGTAATCAAATTTCCATATAAAGCTTTCTATTTTTCGAATCGAGTGTGAAGCGTTTAGTTCTTTCCAATAAACTTGATTGTGAAGGTGTGAAGCCATTATATTTAGTGTGGTAGGTAGTACCTACCAATAGTTGGTAGGTAAAAAAAAGTTGGTAGGTAAAACAATGTTTGTAGGTAAAAAACGCTGCAAATCATTGCTCACTGATCAGATCACTGATCAGCTGAGTGAGCTCCGCAGCCATTTTCAATGCTATTGAATGGAAGTGCTCTTCCAGGCGTCTCCAGCATTCGAGGATATCTTCTTCACTCCTCACATCACTGATCAGCTGAGTGAGCTCCAAAGCCATTTTCAATGCTATTGAATGGAAGTGCTCTTCCAGGCGTCTCCAGCATTCGAGGAGATCTTCTTCACTCCTCACATCACTGATCAGCTGAGTGAGCTCGAAAGCCATTTTCAATTCTATTGAATGGAAGTCCTCTTCCAGGCGTCTCCAGCATTCGAGGAGATCTTCTTCACTCTTCTGATCACTGATCAGCTGAGTGAGCTCCGAAGCCATTTTCAATCCTATTGAACGCAGGAGCTGAAATTTGAGAGGGAAGGTCAAGGGAGAATACAGATGGTGGTAGGTGCTATTGATGGAGAACCAGTGATCTATACAGAAGGATGATCTATACAGAAAATAATAAACCTTTGAGCAATGATTTGCACCGTTTTGATATAACCCCCCCCCCCCCCAACATTTTGTTAGTAAACTATCTGAGAGTAAACATACGGGATTTCAGGTCGGTAGGACGAATAATAGCAGAGTTATAATGGAAAATGTACAAAAAAACAGGGCCTGGGACATAAAACAATTTTTATATATTTTATTAAACATTTTTTAATATACCCCCACTCATATATTTTGTCATTCAACAATCTGAGAGTATACATACGAAGTCGTAGGTTGATAGGACAAATAATAACGGAGTTATTGCAAAAATTGTACGAGAAAACGTGACTTGAGCACATCACTCAGGTATCACCTCCAACACTCGTTTAAGGGTGATCACCTCTCGATGTTCCCAATTGGGAACAATGGCATGTAAACGGTTACCGGGAGATAGAAAACTCCCTAAGCCCTCCAAAAACAGGCCAGAATGAGAGAATTGATTAGTTCGAAAAATTAACGTCGAGCAGCACACAACGAGCTTTGGAAAAATAGAGGGGGAAGTGACTGACTGACCAGTTGTAACGCGCCAGTACGCGTATGACACACAAACTGAATGCAGTATTTCACTATCACAACTGGTCATTTGGTTTGGTTTGGTTTTCTAATTAAATTAAATAGTTTGCGGTAATTATGTTGGTTTTTTCTTTTTGAAACATGTTCTCTAATGATCGTAGAAGGAGATAAAATTATTTTAAAAAAAATTCTGGGTCGTTTTCGATTTTTTGGGGGCCGCTAAAGTTGACCTACACAACTGGTCATTGGAAAAAGGACCACAATGCACCTCAATGACCAGGTATGCGGTGGCTATACGCAGCAAATGACCAGGAAGCGCCATGTACGATACCACACATACACACACACACACATACAGACATACACCTATGGTTTTTTTCGCTGATTTGGATTCAGAATGGTCTAAAACGGATTACTGTGTGGTTATTTTTTTTTCTGTTGAGTGTTGTCCAACTTCACCCCAGATCGATCGCATAAGGACGCCCAAGTCTTACTGTGGGACGTCCTAAAAAACGGGGGGAAATTTTGATTTTGGGGAACATTTTTTTCAACCTTGAAATGTGAAAACAATGCTCCTACAAGACTCGGAAGCAAAATCAGTAAGTCATTTCAGTAGGACTAACCTTCATTTCATTGAAAGAATGGTTCAAGATCCAGATTCATGTCACTCATGCCCGTTATAAGTAATAGATATGAGCTTCCTTCTAATGAGTCCAACCTGATTACTCAACAGCCTTTCTAGAAATTCCGATTTCCACCCCTCCAAATGTAACCCCATCTTTTAGAATCTCACAGTTTCTGTGAATACTGGTTTCAAAGTAGTAGTTTGAAATCAGTAAGAAGTTTGAATTCAGTAAACTTGAACCCCAACTTTTCGTTTTGCAGATTGCTTTATTACTATCTCAGGATACCTAAGTATTTTTCTTTTGTCTTGAAAAGTTGAAATAGTTATAGATTTTTAGTATTGGTTCGTTTTCTAGAAAAGTACTTGAGGATTGAACAAAAACGAATCCGTAACAAGTGTGTGAATCTTCTGACTTTCTTCAATTGAGGGGAATTCAAACTCCCAATTTTCTCCTTACTTTGTATTTCTCCTGTATTCGACTTGCTGGTTACGACGGATTCTCCAATACGGTACGTAGATAATAATAGATAAAGTAAAAAGTCTACAGTTAGGCACCCTCAGCATGCGAAAGGGACGTGGTAGACTGGGGCTGGGGTGTACGACTTCTTAGAAGGACTAGGAATTCACCAGCCGAAAAAAAAACATGGAATCTAACTCAGATACCAGGAATTGTCCCTCTTCCAGAAGCTGTAGCGTGTGGACGTGTAGTTCTGCGCCCTACTTCCTTCTACCAATCAATATTCTTCATCTTCAAACTCATCTATTTTAGTTTGGAGCCAGTTGCAGCAGTTTGTACAAAATATTACACAAAGGTCTATTATTTCACAAAGGTTAATTATTTTTATATATAGATCACTCGTCTGTAAAGAACACGGCTTCGCCATTGTCACTACCTACCAACCACATACCTAACTACTTCACAATCAAGTTTATTTAGGAGAAATAAGCGCTTCACACTCATTTGAAAAATCAGGGATTATTAGGAAATTCGATTACTGGTTGCCAAGGACGCAGAACTGAGTACAACTCGCAGATACGAACAACCATCGCATTCTGGTCAGCTAACATTTGAACGGAGATTAGGCCTCTTCTGAGATTCCCGCTCGTGTTTCTGATTTATCGTAAGTCTGACCTTAGGGAGCGAACGGTTTGTCCTACTGAGCTCCGGGCGGTCTCAAAAAATCCAATTCTATTTAAAATTGATGAAAAAACAATACCTTCATTTCCAGAGTTTTCGAGCTAGGGCACTCTTGAAAATTTCAACCCTAAATTTTCAACTCTTAGAAGCGATTCACACCAAACAAAAGCTTTAGGCACAACTAGACCCCAAATGGAGCCCATACACCGAAATTCATCAAAACCAGTCCATGGGAACTATGGAAAATGCCGCGTACGGCGGACGGACGGAAACTTTTTCAATCGATTTTCGGATTATAAGTATGTACGTAAACCAATAAATTTTGAGGGGTGGCGGGGTTATTATTGCAAATAATGAACCAAACTGGATCAATTTCGAAAAATACACTCTCCGAAAAGAAGAGGATTTTATTGGAAGTTGAACCCTCATCTGCAAAAGATCACAGCTTTGTCACTATTTTTTTACCTACCATTACTACTTCACTACATATACCTTTACATATACATTTTACATATATTACATATACTACATATTACATATATACATATATTACATATATTACATATATACTACTACTACATATTACCTTCACAATCAAATTGATTTGGAAGAAATAAACGATTCACACTCAATTCGAAAAATAGAGAGTTTCATAAGGGAAATTAGATTACTGGTTGCTAAAGGAGCAAAACTGAATACAACTAGAAGAAACGAATAGCGATCTCATTTTGGTCAGCTAAAATTTCAACCGAGATTATTTAAACCTCTTTGGTGATTCACACTCGCGATTCCGATTTATAGTAAGTCCGACCCTTAAGTTCTCGTAGTGAGCGAATGATTTGTCCTACAGAGCTCCGGGTGGTCTCTAAAAATTCAATACTATTCCAAATTGGTGAAAAAACAATACCTTCATTTCGAGAGTTTCCGAGCAAGGACACTCTTGAAAATGTCAACCCTATTTTTCACCCCTCAGAAGTGATTGACATCAACCAAAAGCTTCGGGGCACAACTAGACCCCAAATGGAGCCCATATACCAAATTTCATCAAAGTCGGTTCATGGGAACTAAGGAAAGTACCGCGTTCGGCGGACGGACGGCAAAATTTTAATTCGATTTTCGGATTCTGTGTACCTACCTTGAAACGTGAACCAACAAATTTTGGGTGAGGGTTAAAATTTTTTCTCGGTCGATTCCTAAGGTTCTATCGGAAATAATAAACCAATATCTGCAATTCGCCGCTCAACTCTATACGTCGGAGGTCTACGTCAAGACTGGCAATAGATATAGTTTTCCTTTATCAACCAATTTTATTATTTTTTTTCAAACAATTCCATGTTTTTCTACCAATTTCATTTTTTAAAATCAATTTCATAAACTTCTTCAACCAATTTTATAATTTATAATAATTTTTAGGTTTATCTATATTTCGATTTTGATTTTACTTAACTTTCGTATTTAATTTATCCACCTTTTTAATCAGGTACCTATTTCAATTGTTATCTTTTAGATAATATTCCAAAATTTTAATATTCATACCAAATTATAGTTAGTATTTTACCTTTTAGTTAGGGTGCCGTGTTTAGGGGGGGGGGGGGCAGGGTGTCCACACTTGAGATGGGCTTAAGGGTTCGATTCTACAAAATATTTCCAACAAAAAATGTCTAAGCATTTTCTTCTTAACCCCCTCAAAATACCTTTTTTTTTACTTCGAAGTTTTTTTTCGTTTTCGACCTTACGGCACTGACATGGTCATTACTCCCTTATTTCTCATGCAAATTCAAATCTGACTACACCGTTGGAAAGAGCGGTAAATTCCCAAGCAACCTTGTGCAAAACCAAAATCTTTCAACAATAAAATAGATTCAAAAAATCAAGTCAAAAAGCAAACTTTAAACATTTTTCGAAACTTGACTTCTTTGAACAAAGTTTTCACTCTGAATTTCTGACCATTTCGATGGGCGCTCTTCGGAAAGAACATGTTCAGATTGTCAGCTTTCCAACGGTCTAACAATCTTTCTTTTTTAAGGGGACACATATGTCATTTCCGCGCTACGGCAGCAATTTTGGTTTATTCGCGATATTTTTTCAATGGTTCGTCCGATTTTGTTGAAGTTTTAAGGGACTAATCTTCAATATATTCTGGTTGGATGGTAAAAATTTGAACTCACTCAGACCATCCAAAAAAAAGTTACAATTCCAAACTTGAGCTGCTCTAAACCTAATTTTTTGATATAAATGTTCCTTTTTCTCTGAGAATACTCAAGCTATCGGTCTGAAATTTTGACAGCACCATCAGTATACTTAGTAAAGCAAATTTGATCAACAAAGTTTTTATGAAGTTCACAGAAAAAAAGTTATGAGGGTTTTTCATTTTTAGCGATATTTTGAATTTTCACACACTCATATTTAGGCTCCATGGCGTTATTCGGCAAAACCCTCCATCATAATTATAGGTACATACTAGAAGAACATCCTGTAAAAATTTGGTTCCAATCGGATGAATAGTTCCTGAGAAAAAGGAACAAATAAGCTCTAAAACGTAATTTTACAGGAGAGCGGTTTGAATCAAAAACGCTCGGCCGAGTTTGGGCGGTCAGGTTTATCGAAATTTGAATGACTGTTCCTGCCTGTTTTCAACCAATGGAATTGCGGTATCAACTCTCGATAGTTCAACATCGATATATATCGAATAGAATACATCGTTTAGCATCTAAACCTCAAAGATAACCTGAGTGTATGTTTACAGGAGCACGTCTTATTTTTGTGTCACTTTTGTCTCTTTACCTGCTCTGCGCTTTGGTGTGTTCGATGCCGTGATCATTCAATGATGGTTGTATAGTGAATTGTCGAGTCCTTGATGAATTAGGTATTGTGCCCGGGAAATATTGTGCTAAGGGACTGTGCGAAATCGACAAAGAGAGGATGAGATTTGTGTAAATAGAGGCCAATAAAGAATCGCAGCTTGCCCGAAAAAGAAGATCCTGAGCTTGTAAACATCTTGAAGAACAGATGCGAGAACAAGAAGGTGATGATCCCGCTTATGGTCCAGGTCTTTAATGAAATGAGAGTTATAATTTATACCTTCAAATAATTACTTATTATTATAACAAACGTTGATCTAGCTCAGCCTGTGCATCATTCCTTCAACAGCGCTTCCGAGCGCTCCTCAGCACTAGTGACTCCCTAGGTTTCAACCCAAATTTGGAGCACTTCTACTCATCGGATTTAGAAATTTTTTTTTTGAAATTTCCGGAATTGAGTCTATTTACAAATTATGGAAAAAAAAATTTTTGCGCGTCCGGACCGAAAATTGACATATGTGTCCCCTTAAATTCAAATTGATAGAGTAAATCAAGTGATTGCATGATTGCTGTGTTTTACGAGAAAATCAAGTGTTTTAAGCGGTTTATGGTCATTCTCGATCTCAAGATGACTTGACGAGTTTGATATCATTTCCAATGTAATTAGTTACGCTAAATCCAATGGTGATACTTCCGAATAATTCTGACTGCTAGAACGTGGATTTTTCGAAGAAAAACGTCGTTTTTCGTACATAAAATACGGGTTGCTCGTGGTAGTGAGCATAAAGTAACACTTTTCTACCCAATTAAAACATCAATCAGCTAGAAACTTGATGTTTTAATCAAGTAGAAAGCCGTTATTATATATACATATGATTTTTGGAAAAACTTAGGGGATCGTTTCTGTACGTTCCAAAACGGATTTCAGTGATAATTTTCTTCGAAAGAGTCCATTCTAAAAATGTTGAGGCCATCGCAATAGCTTCATTTTTCTTGAAAATTCGCTAAAACACTGATTGTGAAGCGAAAATATGGTTGGTAGGTAGTGGCAATGGCTAGTGATCTACACAGAAAAATTATAAACCTTTGTGTAACAATTTGCAGCGATTGATAGGTAAAATCATCGCATACATACATTTTTACGTAATTTATTTACACCACAAAATGTCTAAGAAAATGATACTTATGTCATTCTTCTACGTATCAGCCACTGCATAACACAATATCAACAACCTTTGTTGTGAGGGTAGCAAGAGTTTAATAAGGGAAAAACGCAGATGCTTCAGGGGCCTAATGTGCCTTGACGTTGTTGATATTGAGAAGAGAAACAACATCTACGAGCTTGTGTCGGCGGTCACAGTGTGATATCCACTGTTTGCCCCCCCTTTGTGACCAGTCGGTTTTCCGGTAGAGCGATCCCGATAATTGGTCCAGGGATGCTGCCTGGAGGGCTGAAGAGCCCAAATGGACGAGATGCGGACCTCCCTTTTCGACCCCGCAAAAACCCATCTGCCCTTCGTACCTTACCTCCTCTCTCTGCGCCCTTCTATTCCTTCTCAATGCATCTCTACACTCCCCCTCCGCCTTTCTTCTCCTTCGGATTCAAAACCTCTTCTGGTTTCTTTGTTCTTCGGTGGTCTCGGAGAGGGCGCAGCTCGTTTCGGACTCTTGACTTACAATGCCGCCAATTCAATTCATAAGGTGCGACCGATCGGAAGAATTCGTTCTCGCCCTCTTCCAGCATCTCATCTGCGGTATATTCCCCGAGGAGAAGGTTTTTTCTGTGTACCCAACCCAATAGCATCTCGACGCCAAGCTGAAGGTTTTATGCAACAAATTCAAAATTTTACATTTCATTTTTTTTTTTCAGTTTGAGTGTGACGGGTTTGTCTCCACAGGTAGAACACCAATAAAAGCGTAGTATCTAAAAAATACACTTTAAAAAATATTAGGGGTATTCATGGTCTGATTCGATCGTCGAATCGTCGTATATCGAATCGTCGTAAACTCGAGGCTCCCACATTTTCTCCCGTCGAATCGTCGAAAATCGAATTGTGCGTAGCGCTCCTTGCGGCACCAGACAATAACCAAGTCAGTGTCAAAAGCACCGCATGTTCATTAATTTCATTTAGTTAAAAAATGAGAATACCCCAGAGGTTCCTAATAAAATCCTTTAACAAAGTTCCTAGTACACGAACGAAAAAATCTACGGCTAGAATTAAAAAAGGATCATGCTTCATACTTCTGAATAGGTACCTACCGATGAGGAGTCTTGTATCAAAGAAAAACCCTTGCTACTGCCGTCACACAATTTAGAACGCATTTTGGTACATATCTCACGGTTGAAACATGTTCCAGCAAGCAACATTTTTCCACTTCACCAGCAGACCATCAGATGGTTGCGTTTTTCCTTAGCCGCCTGGGTGGCTCAGCTCCACTCATTTAACCGAGAAAAAACCCACTTCGAATAGAATAAAAAAGTCCATTCATGCAGCATGAATTAATGAGCGAATTTTCAAAGAAATCATTCAGTTTAAGGTGTGGTTAAGAAAAGGACCAATGGTGTTGCAATTTGTTGTAGAAAGTTTTTTTTTCGATTCTTGGTTTATATATATGTATATATATATTTTTTTACATGCTTTTACACCAATAATCGACGTCCTGGAAGACGTGAAATCACTGGGCTGAAAGCTGAATCTGGGAGCCCTAGAAGCGTTCTGATTGTGGAAGCTCCAGGACGTAGTTAAAGATGAGTGCGACAGATCGCGTTCATGATCGTATGTTCCCAACCTCGTCACAATAAGCCACCTTTTGTTTATCACACATTTTTCTCCTTCATGCGATACCGCATCTAAGTAATTAATTTGATAACATTTAGTTATATTCGCGATAGGTTTTAAACGTTTCTATCGGTGGCAGTTGTCGATAAAATATTTGAACGAGGACTCTTTTTTTTTTTTTTTTTTTTTTTTCGACATGATTTTCGCATGAAAGTTTGCTAATAATACGCAGCAAATTATTGCTGGGTATGCTTTGAAGACGTTAGGAGTCCATATTCATGTTCTACTCGTCTCTACGAACTCATAGAGTACCCACACGGCTACTCCATTTCTGGGTACAACAAATATACGCGCGTATTCATTATATATATATATAGCTACAAACTTTTCTTAATTTTGGACAATTTTCATTTTTGAAAAATGCATTCATATCAGAAATTTTGTGCTGAATCCGAATATACCATATATTACCATGATTTTCAATGTAAAAACCACAAAAAACTGGAAAAAACCATTTTTTTGGAGTTTTTTTGAATTTTGGACCACTTTGGATTGTCCAAAATTGCTGGTTAACGAACTTGACCTATGGTTTGTTGTTACAAACATTTTGGCAAAAACTAAAACAAAAATTTCTCTTTTTTAATCACACCGAATTTCTAGTTGATTGAAGTTTTTGTTGAGTTCAAAGGTGTTACTGTATGCTCACGACTATATCTACGAATAATGCGTATTTTATGTACGAAAAACGAAGGTTTTCTTCGAAAAATCCACTTTCTAGCAGTCGGAATCATTCGGAAGTATCACTATTTGATTCAGCGTAGAAAATTACATAGGAAATGATACCAAAATCGTCAAGCCATTTTGTGATCGAGGGGGACCATAAACCGCTTAAAACACTGGATTTGCTTGTAAAACACACGTTTTCGGGCATTCAAACTTCATTTACTCTTCTAATTTGAATGTTAAAAAGAAACATTGATAGACCGTTGGAAAGCTGAGATTCTGGGCAAGTTTTTTCCGTTGAGTGCCCGACGATACGGCTGTTTATTACGTAAGAAGAGTCAGCCTGAAAAATTGTGATTTTCGAAAAAGTTTTAAATTTCTGACTTTGACCAATTTATTCACCTATACGAAAGGCTTATAAAGGTTTTGTATCCTGATGAACTGATAGAAAATTTAACGCTCTTTCCAACGGTATACTCATACTTGAGTTTATCTAGTAAATTGAGGGAGTTATGGCCGTTTTAATGGCTCAAGGTCGAAAACACGAAAAAAATCTTAAAAGTGAAAAAAGTATAATTTTAACGCGTTTAAAAAAAATGTCAGGAGACAAAAAAGTTTGCAAATTGGTTGTAGAATCGATCCTTGAAGTTTGGTCCTCGAGTTATTGTGACACCCTGTATACCTATCTTAAATTGATGAAGAAACAATACCTTTATATCAAAATTGTTTGAGTTAGGCCGTTTCCAAAATTTCAAACTTTATTTCTGGACCCCTAGAAGTGACCTACATCAACCAAATTCTCGGGGCACAACTAGACCCCAAATAGAGCCTATATACCAAATCGGTCAATGCTAAGTGGGGAAAGTGCCGCGGACGGACGGACAAATTTTTATTCGATTTTTGGATTCTACGTACCTTGAAACGTAAACCATCAAATTTTGAGGGGGTATTAAAAAATTTTTTTCTTAGTCAATTCCAAAGGTTCATTATTGAAAATAATAAACCAAAATGCCAAGTGGGTGTGGCACATAGCTTCCTCGTATCCATAACCCGATTGTATAGATGATCCGATGCATAGTAGTTAATCTCAAAACATCAAACAAGTTAATCTGTAACATCCCTGAAAATTTCACTGAAATCGGATAGAAAATGTAGAAATTATGGACGCTACAAGGAAATTCACGTTTGCGCATGCGCAGTGGCTACTATCAGTCCGAAGGTGGTGATCCTCATTGGGGACCATCTACAACCTAATCCGCATAGTCCCTGAAAATTTCATCGAAATCGGGTAGAAAAAATGGAAGTTATGGCCGTTACAAGGAAAATAACGTTTGCGCATGCGCAGTGGCTACTATCAGTCCGAAGGTGATGATTTTCATAGGGGACCGTCTACACACCAACCCGCACAATCCCTGAAAATTTCATTGAAATCGGATGGGAAATGTAGAAGTTATGGCTGTTACAAGGAATTCACGTTTGCGCATGCGCAGTCGCTTCTATCAGTCCGGGGATGATGATATTCATAGGGGACCGTCTACACACCAACCCGCACAATCCCTGAAAATTTCATTGAAATCGGACAATAACTTCGTATAGTTATGAGCGTTACAAGGAATTCATGACAGACAGACAGACAGACACACAGACACGGAACCAAAATTGTTCAGAAAGGTCTAAAACGCAAAACGCGAGTGGAAATTTTGATTTTGGAGAAATTTTTTTTTTCGACCTTGAAAAGTGAAAACAAAGCTTCCGCTACCTTGGTAGACTCGGAAGCAAAATACGATTCCTAATATCAACCGCTGCAAATCATTGCTCAAAGGTTTATTATTTTCTGTACAGATCACCCTTCTGTATAGATCACTGGTTCTCCATCAATAGCACCTACCACCATCTGTATTCTCCCTTGACCTTCCCTCTCAAATTTCAGCTTCCTGCGTTCAATAGGATTGAAAATGGCTTCGGAGCTCACTCAGCTGATCAGTGACCACTCATGCGCCTTCAGCATTCTCCATTGACCCGCCCTCTCAAATTTCAGGTTCCTGCGTTCAACAGGAGAGGAAATGGCCTTGGAGCTCACTCAGCTGATCAGTGACCACTCAGGCACCTTCAGCATTCTCCATTGACCCGTCCTCTAAAATTTCAGCTTCCTGCGTTCAACAGGAGAGGAAATGGCCTTGGAGCTCAATCAGCTGATCAGTGACCACTCAGGCGCCTTCAGCATTCTCTATTGACCCGCCCTCTCAAATTTCAGGTTCCTGCGTTCAACAGGAGAGAAAATGGCCTTGGAGCTCACTCAGCTGATCAGTGACCACTCAGGCGCCTTCAGCATTCTCCTTTGACCCGCCCTCTCAAATTTCAGGTTCCTGCGTTCCACAGGAGAGAAAATGGCCTTGGAGCTCACTCAGCTGATCAGTGACCACTCAGGTGCCTTCAGCATTCTCCTTCGACCCGCCCTCTCAAATTTCAGGTTCCTGCGTTCAACAGGAGAGGAAATGGCCTTGGAGCTCACTCAGCTGATCAGTGACCACTCAGGCGCCTTCAGTATTCTCCATTGACTTTTGATTATGGAAATTTGATTACTGGTTACGCAGAAGGCAAAACTGTATACAAATCGAAGAAATGAACAGCGATCGCATTATAGTCAGAAAAAATTTCAACGGAGTTTAGACCTCATTTGCGATTCACACTCATGATTCTGTTTTATCGAAGGAAAACCTTCAAGTACTCGTAGGGACCGAACGGTTTGCCCTACAGAGCTCCGGGTGGTCTCAAAAATTTTTAAAAATTCAGTACTATTTAAAATTAGTGAAAAAACGATACCTTTATTTCGAGAGTTTTCGAGCTAGGGCACTCTTGAAAATTTCAACCCTTAATTTCCACCCCTTAGAAGTGACCTACATCAACCAAAAGCTTCGCGGCACAACTAGACCCCAAATGGAGCCCATATACCAAATTTCATCAAAATCGGTCCATGGTAACTAAGAAAAGTGCCGCGTACGGCGTACGGCGTACGGCGTACGGCGGACGGACGGAAATTTTTTTATTCGATTTTCGTATTCTACGTACCTTGAAACGTAAAACATCAAATTTTGAGGGGGGGTTAAAATTTTTTTTTTCTTGCTCGATTCCAAAGGCTTATTATTGAAAATAATAAACCAAAATTTTAAACAATTACTCAAGTTATCGTCCGGAATGACACATATATATATACATATGATTTTTGGAAAAACTTCAGGGATTGTTTCAGAATGTTCCAAAACGGATTTCAGTGTGAAAATTTTTCGAAAAAGTCGATTCTAAAAATTTTGAGGCCATTGCAATAGCTTCATTTTCTTTGAAAATTCGCTAAAAGAAATAAACGAACGGAAAAACGGAATAAAAATTTAAAAAAAGGTGTTGTTAAAAGAAAAACTCAAAATGAAAGGACGAGAAGATCTGTTTGTTGTTGTTATTATAATGGGGTATTTCGGTGGGTCGGAAATTCAGGTTTTTGACCTCAAATTTGGATTCAGCACCCTTGAAAACCTATATAATCCAACTTTTAGCCCAATGATACTATAACATGTGGTAGAAAAATTAATTAAAGAGATCACACGTTTGAAAAAGGCGGGCCGCTATAAATGCACACACACTAGGCAAGGACTACGCCGCGGACTACGCGGCGGGCCTGTGTGAGTGGTGTTTTGTAGTATCCAAGAGGTCCCCCAAGGGTTTCTGTGCATGGATACTTTTTTCAAAGACAGTTGGCTAGCTACGTCACACCATTCAAATCTTCAACTTTCCTTAGCTTCTCTGATTTTTTAAAAACATTTTCTCGACGAACATACCCGATTACCGTTATTCCTGAGCCATACTCTTTTGAAAAAAAAAATGAAAAAAAATTGACCGTAATACCCCATTGCTTCGCACAATGGCCGCTAGCGCTAGGGTTTGTAATTCGACGCCTTCAGCCCGTCGTAAATCGAATCGTCGTATTTGCCGGTGCGCATGCGCATTGACTGAATACCCCTTTCGAATACCCTGATTCTGTTGAAAATATGCACAGGAGAAATGTGGTGTTTAGATTTTTGAAAAGGCTATTGATTGGCTATAAAATTGAAACAACACAACAAACTTCATTTGGATGTAGGTATTTATCCATTTGAAGAAAAAAAAAAACGTCTGCCAAGTGGGTGTGGCACATAGCTTCCTCGTATCCATAACCCGATTATATAGATGATCCGATGCATAGTAGTTAATCTCAAAACACCAATCTCTAAATACCTTCCACTACCTTCATAGGGGACCATCTACACGCTAATCTGGACAATCCTAGAAGTTGAAGTTACGGCTGTTACAAGTAATTCACGTTTGCGCATGCGCAGTCGCTTCTATCAGTCCGGGGATGATGATTTTCACAGGGGACTATCCACAACCTAATCCACATAATCCCTGAAAATTTCATCGAAATCGGGTGAAAAATGTGGAAGTTATGGCCGTTACAAGGAGATTCACGTTTGCGCATGCGCAGTGGCTACTATCAGTCCGAAGGTGATGATTTTCATAGAGGACCATTTAAATACTAATTTGTAACATCCCTGAAAATTTCATTGAAATCGGATTGAAAATGTAGAAGTTATGGCCGTTACAAGGAATTCACGTTTGCGCATGCGCAGTCGCTTCTGTCAGTCCGGGGATGATGATTTTCATAGGGGACCATCTAGATACTAATCTGTAACATCCCTGAAAATTTCATCGAAATCGGGTAGAAAAAGTGGAAGTTATGGCCGTTACAAGGAAATTCACGTTTGCGCATGCGCAGTGGCTACTATCAGTTCTAAGAGGATGATTTTCATAGGGGACCATCTAAATACTAGTCTGTAACATCCCTGAAAATTTCATTGAAATCGGATGGAAAATGTAGAAGTTATGGCCGTTACAAGGAATTCACGTTTGCGCATGCGCAGTCGCTTCTATCAGTCCGGGGATGATGATTTTCATAGGGTACCGTCTACACACCAACCCGCACAATCCCTGAAAATTTCATCGGAATCGGACAATAACTTCGTATAGTTATGCGCGTTACAAGGAATTCATGACAGACAGACAGACAGACAGACAGACAGACAGACAGACAGACAGACACACAGACACGGAACCAAAATTGTTCAGAAAGGTCTAAAACGCAAAACGCAAGTGGAAATTTTGATTTTGGAGAACTTTTTTTTTTCGTCCTTGAAAAGTGAAAACAAAGCTTCCGCTACCTTGGCAGACTCGGAAGCAAAACGTATAATACGGCAAACTAATGAAACACTCACTTAAAATTGAAAATAATAATAATAAAAAGTCTCTTCAGTACTCAGCATTAGATACCTCCCGCGAGAAAGAATAAACTTCACTATTGATAATTAATTCCCAGAGTAAAACTCGAAGAAACGAACGCATTTGGCTCAGCTAAAATTTCAACGGAGATTAGGCCTCTTATGGGAGTCACAGTGTTTCTGATTTATCAAGAATACATATAAAAATGAATACAATCATATCATGAATACAATAAAAAATGTCTAAAACTTACTTAAAAGGTGATATGGATAGGATTAATATCCTCCTCCTAATTTGTCTTTCGAAACAATTATAATGATTCAATCCGTTTAGAAATATGATCTGAGTGCAGACCGGTGTGCCGAAAGTAATATGACTCATCTCTAGAAAAATTCTGAAACCTGGCTTTTATAGCTAGTATCTGAAAATTATTTTGACTTATTGCTCATTTCCAAATCATTTTGCAATAAATGAGACAATGAAAAACAATGCCCTACCGTGTTTAGTACCGCGATGTTTATAAAACTGGGTTAGGTATATAATGAATGAAATTCACAGCGTAATGTAATTTTGTAACCCAATCAATTTCCTCCTTTTACAGATCGTGTTGTTGCTGTGTAACATTCTGTTTCCATTATTACCTAGATGGTAAAATAATTATCATAAAAATATCGAAATTCGATCGAAAATAGATTAAACTGCACTATTCTGTCGTTCCAGAAGTATTATGGATCTCTTGATATCGAGTATTTTTAGGTTGTTAATCATCGTTGAATAAGAATGATCTTGGGGAAAGCGTCTACACTCTTCAACATCTTTGGACATGTCTCAAATACCCACCATGAAAGGGATCATTTTCATGTTGTGTCTTACAATTCTTCTCGGAGCGACGCACGTCATTTCTGCAACTTGCGTGAGTAGCGCTAGTACTAAGAACCTACAATGAAGAACCTCAGCTTGTTTTTACTAGCTCACCTACAGCTACTTTGACCATATTAAAAAAAACAACTAGCGCCATTGAACGAATTTTGCTTCCTCACTAACTTTGTAGGGGAGAGTTGGTATAGTTTGGACAGTGGGACACACTGGACAGTTCTACAGAGGTTCGTACAGGTAATTAATGTACAACAACACGTGTCAGTACCAATTGTCATGTAATTGCTTCCATCTAGACCTTTCCTGAATTTCTGGTGTTAGATTAAATGAAGTGTCAAATTGTGCGCCAAGCTTGTCTCAATGGATAAATTTTGCACGCGGGGAGCTAAACAAGACAAACCCAGTGAGCCCCTGTAGGTTGCACAAGGGTCACTTCACGCAGAAATTTCAAGTTGAAAGTGGATGATACTCTTGACAGCAAGAGAGAGAGCCGGTAAACTCCAAACTTTGTTTTCAGGAGTGAGAAATGAGATTTTGTTCCTTCGTTTCCAATCTATAATAGTCGTTTCAGTGCAATATGTAGACTTTTGGTTTATTATTTCTAATAATAAGCCTATGTGATCGTATCGCAAAAAAATTTTATAACCCCCCTCAAACTTTTTCACTTTAAGTTTCAAGGTGCGTAGAATCCAAATCTGCAATGTCCGTCCGCCAGTCACCGTCCGGGCCATAAAAGGCCTTAGAATCGCTCTAAAAAACCCGTTCTTTCGCATATAGACTCCATTTGGGGTCTAGTTGGTCCTAACGTCGAACTATTCCGATCGTTTGATTCGTATAGAAGTTATGGGCAAATAACCGGCCAAAAAAGAGGTTTTTGCTTAAATATGCGTGGGGTGACATTTTCCAAGTTTTGGATTCTACGTACCTTGAAACGTAAACCATCAAATTTTGAGGGGGTGTTAAAAAAAAAATTTTTCTTGGTCGATTCCAAAGGTTCATTATTGAAAATAATAAACCAAAATCGAATAAAATTAGGCCGTCCGTCCGCCGTCCGCGGCACTTTTGCCACTTAGCATTGACCGATCTTGATGAAATTTGGTATGTAGGCTCCATTTGAGGTCTAGTAGTGCCCCAAAGATTTTGGTTGATTTAGGTCACTTCTAAGGGTTCAAAAATGAATTTCGAAATTTTGAAAACGCCTTAACTCAAAAAATTTTGATATAAAAGTATTGTTTTTCCTTCAATTTAAGATTTTATAGAATTTTTAGAATTTTTTGAGACCACTCGGAGCTCTGTAGGACAAACCGTTCGCTCCCTACGAGAATTTAAAGGTTTTATGTACGATAAATCAGAAACACGAGTGTGAATCGCAAAAGAGGCCTAATCTCCGTTCAAATTAAAGCTGACCGAAATGTGATCGATGTTTTTCTTCATGTTGCAGCGTTTTTTAGTAGTGTAACCTGAGTGAAGAATTCTCAATTCTTTCGGGGAAGGAAAAGCTTTTCGTATCCATTATCCCATTGTTTAGATGATCCGATGCTTCGTAGATATGAATACCCGCCAAATATCTGGAATTTTATCAAAATCGGACAATAAATTCATAGTTCTGCCCGTTACAAGGATTTCATGACAGATTAGAAACCAAAATAGTTCGGGCAGGTTTAAAATGTAAAACTCAAGATGAAATTTTGATTTAGGAGAATTTTTTTTCCAACCTTGAAAAGTAAAAACAATGCTGCCTCTAACTTTGTAGGTCAAACGGAAAATTAGAATGTCATTACTCCATCAGAAATAACGTAAAAAGTACTTGTCCAAACCGTAGAAAAAGTAAATAGGTAAGTAACATATTACTCAATATCTTGTGTGTATTTATTTCATCATTTTAATTTTCAAATTACACGTACAACAATCCATGATCTATTTTTTTCCCCTCTAAGGGAGAAATTTGTTTTGAACAATGAGTTAATAAATAATTATATCGATTTCTTATCCCGATAAGTATCCACTACGGCACCACCAAGCGTGTTTTTCATTCGATTTTCGGATTCTCCGCACCTTGAAACGTAAAACAACAAACTTTGAGGGGGTTAAAAGAATATTTTCTCACTAAATGTATTTTCTCACTTCTGTCAGCGAACGTTCATGTGCGATTCACAGTCGTGTTTATGACTCATAATTTGTCCAACACTGACTTTGAGACAACTTTAAACTACTTTCTAAGGACCAGGGAGGAAGAGGGATTCAAGAACCCTACCAGCTAGCCTGGCATTTTGAAAGAAACTGTCCCCACTCTCTCCCAATTGTATGAAAATGGGTTGAAAATTTTAGTTCATAAATCCAAATTTGAGCTTCGTTCCTAACAATTTTGATTCCAAGGTTCTTTTTGTTGGTGAAAATTCCTTGTTTCGAGTGAAACTATCGGAAAACCAATACCTAGTTTAGTATTCATGCATTCCAGGGGACGTCCCATTGGATTGGGATTAGTTGAATTTCAACCAGCAAGCGGTAAACCATAGATTCTAATTTGCCTTTCTACTTCACAGATTAGTTTTACCCAACGTAATTCAGATAGTTTGTTGGAGATGTACTATAAATAGATCATTTTTGGCATTACGAGAGTCCGAAGATAGAAATTTTGAACTCGGAAAAGAGGAACATCCTTCTCCCTTACTCTCAGTACCAAACCCACGCAGTACGCGGTTTCTGGTGTCCTGGCGCCATAGTGGCACCACTTATTTGTCCCATGGTGGTACAAACAATTGTTGATGAACATCCAGAACTATATTGATTAAGTTCCCTGAATTTCAAAGCTGTACCATTAGTAATCCTTGCGATCTGATAAACAGGGATCCCCAGTCGGTCCCCGTTCGTTCCTCGTTCAGGGTTAGTATTTCTCTCAAGTACCGGCATCAAAGTTTAAAAGCTGTACCTAAATTTGAAATTGGAATCATCAAAATCGAAAAGTAATTGCCGACGAAATGAGGGGAAACCCCGTTTATTCAGTTAGGTTTTTCCCCAGATTTCGCCGATAATTATTGTTCGATTTTGATGATTCCAGCGGCAATCTTTTAGTTATTCAATTCCCTGGGTAGATGGACTAATAAATTTCAAAAATCTTTAAAAATTTCTAATTTAGGTGCAATACATGAAATTTGGCGTGTAATCCAAATCTGCTATAAAAAATAGGGCTTCTCGTCTGAGATAACAAAATTTGAGTACGTTGCGCACAATTGCGCACGTGCGCAATGCGCACCGTGGTCATATTTGAGATCCTTGGGGAAAATGCATGAAGATTCACAAAAAAAAAACCTTTTTTACTACCATCTGGACGATTTTAGCAGGGGGGGGGGGGACAACGAGCGACACCCTGTATAAATATTAGTAATGGAGTACACAAATCCATGTTTCAGGAATACGGCGGAAATTGTACCACCTACGCAGAATGCCCGGTGGGCTGCGGACCACTGGTCGTCTGCTACTCCGGCAAATGTGAGCGGCGACGCGTGTTCCCTCCTTTTGGAATTTTCTGTTAGGTTTTCTGTTATTCTACGAGGGGATGAAGGAGTTCTCCAGCACCGAATAAAGTTTGTTCCTTCAAAGAGTCCAAACCTGCTGATTCTTCTGAATCCACGTGGGTGGATTCACGATAAGTTACGTGACACCCTTAATAATAATAATAATAATAATAAATTTTTTATTTGTGGAACCTACATGGGCATTACAAACGTCAATATAACAGGAAATTACGCAATATAAATTAACTGTATACACAACAATAGGTATAAAAGCAAACAAAGAGTAAGGGGACACCAAAATAAATCATACAAAAGTGACGTCATAGAACTCCTCGAGAGTGTACAACTCAGCTGCTATGAGACAAGGCTTCATACGGTTCTTGAAGGTAGCTTGCGAGAGGTTACGGAAGTGGTCCGGCAAATGATTGAGCAAACGAGCTCCGACCTGAATGGGATTCGTCGACCACGAAGCAGCGAGACGAACTGGAGGTGGACACAATTTGTCTCTGTTCCTCGTCAAGTACTCATGACGGTCAGATCCACACTCGATAGAATCCAGATTCTGGTGTACGCACAACAGACAAGAGAGGGCGTACAGGCTCGGGAGAGTGAGGATATTGAGTTCCCTAAAATGACCACGGCAACTCTCCTGCCAGCCTAGCTTTAGAAGAATTCGAATAGCTTTTTTCTGAAGCTTAAATATGGAGGTGGAATGAGCAGAGCTGCCCCACATAATTACGCAATAGGATATTCGGCTCTGGAAACAAGCATGGTAAACGGTACGAAGGATGTCAGGGGAAATCATAGAGGACAATCTCCGCAGCATGAAAATTGAAGAAGCCAGTCTAGCCGACAGCAACTCCACATGACTCGCCCATGAAAGACGACTGTCCACCTCAAGGCCGAGAAGATTGTTGGGACAAACGTCCATTCAATTGAATGCTTAGTGTTTGAGTTTTCTCCTCATTCAACAGTAGAGCATTAATCTTACACCAATCCTTGATTGCTGTTGAAACTTTATTCAGGTTAGAACGAAGAACCGCTTCTGATGAACCACGGACCACGGCTGAGATATCGTCAGCAAACAACCTTAGATATCTTCAGCAAACCTTAGATGCTCGGCTAGGGGTACTGTCTACTTCCTCAACTGGGAGAAGCAAGTACATGTTAGATTGATCTTTATTATTATAACAAGTTGGAAATCAGGAGTTTCCCGCCAACGGCAATAAGCGCTAATGTCGAGATACTTATCATTGTTCTTTCATTCCTCGCTTGAAACATCGGTCAAATTGACAAGTGAAGCCAACCACCTTTACACAAAATATATAAATAAGAATAATTATTAAATAAGTTTACTAATCAATTAAAATATATTCATTTTATGCAATGACCGAGCTTTTCTCCTGTATTTCATAGCTATCGTAGTCCTCTAACGGTCGTCATTTAACGGTCTAAGGGTCGGTTTATCAGTCACCAAAGTTAACGGAGGTTTATGTATCCCGCTGTTAACTTTAACGATGGAATAGGTTATGGATACTATAAAGGTGCTGCTTATCAGTGCTAAATTAACCCACTGGTGACTATTAACTGGCTGGTAAAATTAACTGTCTGTTAGGCCTGTCTGCATGGAAGAAATACTTCTTCCATGCAATAAAATCTAGCTTCCTCCACATAAAAAATCGTTTTCGCAGTGTGTTTTGCATCAGAAAAAAGAAGAAATTAGAAGAGGATGATGCTTTGTTTTTTGTGTTTTCTTTTCTCGATCTCGGTACCTATTTCCTTCTTGGCACGGCAGAACCTATTGTTTTTTGTTGAAAATTGTCTGGTCATGACAAGATCCCAGCCACTATGTCCAGAATTCTCAAATTTGCAGACGAAATAGTTTGTACGTTAATACAGAAGTAGGTACCCTTTTCGATTTCGAAAATTTTCGGCGTGTGACCCTCCTGGCGACTGAATTTTCACATGCGTGCAGTCCATAGCTCCAGGAAACCTGTTTTTTTTTTTTGTTTTTGGTTTATTATTTTCAATAATGAACCTTTGGAATCGACCAAAAAAAAAAAAATTTTATCACCCCCTCAAAATTTGATGGTTTACGTTTCAAGGTACGTAGAATCCAAAACTCGAATAAAAATTTGGCCGTCCGTCCGCCGTACGCCGTACGCGGCACTTTTGCCACTTAGCATTGACCGATTTTGATGAAATTTGGTATGTAGGCTCCATTTGGGGTCTAGTTGTGTCCCGAAGCTTTTGGTTGATGTAGATCACTTCTAAGGGTTCCAAAATCAATTTTGAAATTTTGAAAACACCCTAACTCAAAAAATTTCGATGTAAAGGTATTGTTTTTCCTTCAATTTTGGATTCTATAGAATTTTTAGAATTTTTTGAGACCACCCGGAGCTCTGTAGGACAAACCGTTCGCTCCCTACAAAAATTTAAGGGTTTATATTGAAATATATATATATATATATAAATCAAATCACGAGTGTGAATCGCAAAAGAGGCCTAATCTCCGTTCAAATTAGAGCTGACCAAAATGCGATCACAAGTTGGTGATTTTGATTTTTTTTTAAATTTTTTTTTTCATATTGGATGGTTGGTGATTTTGTAGACGAGTGATCTATATAAAAAAACGTCTGCCAAGTTGGGTGGACAGTATAGCTTCCTCACTCATTGTAACATGGACGTATAGAATCAGTTGTCGAAAAAATTATGATTCAAAGAGTTATTGAATACCAAAATATTGGCGATAATATGCGGGATAGGGTTGCAGGTATTAATGTTTATAATAGTGTTGTAAATAGTTGTGGTATATAAACCACTGAAATAAAAGAACGAAAGAGTGTAGGTATAAAATAAAACTACGAAGTTATGACGATAATGAT
This sequence comes from Apolygus lucorum, assembly GCA_009739505.2. Classification (NCBI taxonomy): domain Eukaryota; kingdom Metazoa; phylum Arthropoda; class Insecta; order Hemiptera; family Miridae; genus Apolygus; species Apolygus lucorum. Next base: position 9,863,525 of record CM019176.2, read on the forward strand.
TATTATTATTCAATACTAAAACTATAATAGGTGTACGTATTAGGATTATGGGTATTAATTTGTTATATACTCGTAATTTGAGTTTTGTTTGGAATTAAACGTAGAATTTTATTATTTTATTTAGCGGTCCACCGTCTAGGACCTAACCCACACAATCCCTGAAAATTTCATCGAAATTGGTTGAATAGTTGCGGAGTTTTGGTTGTAACAATAAATTTAAAGTTCGCGCATGCGCAGCGGCTATTGCTTGACCAATTTGATTGAAACTTATAGGGTGTCTCTTAGAAGTTAGTCCCTAACTAACCTCCAAATTTGAGCAAAATCGGTTTATTAGAAACCGAGAAACCGAGGTTCCAGGAAATTCACGTTTGCGCATGCGCACTCGCTCCTATTGGTCCGAAGGTGCTGAAATTGATAGGGGACCGTCTAGGACCTAACCCGCACAATCCCTGAAAATTTCATCAAAATCGGACCACAGGTTAGTATAGTTTTGCCCGGGACAAGGATTGACCACAGACAGACCGACAGACAGACAGACACGGAACCAAAATTGTTCGGGAAGCTCTAAAACGCAAAAAGCAAGTGGAAATTTTGATTATGGAGGACATTTTTTTTTTCACTTCTTTCACGAATACAAAGCTTCCCTACCTTCGGTAGTGAGGAAGCAAAATAATAAACCATTGTGTAATAATTTGCAGCGTTTTAAATAAAATTCCATCCGAGATTGAAATAATACTTCCTCGGTTGCTGGTATTCTGATAAATTGGGCGAATAGCCTGGCAGTTCCCAGGGACACCTGCTTGACAATTTTACAGGCAGAGCTTTTACTGACGCCACTAAAGTCGCCGACAGACACCAACATGGTTTTTTATTCTTTTATCCAATCAAAATCTCATCAAAAAATCGCAATCGTCCCACTTCTCCAAATGGTCAATTCGCGATCAAACTATGTTGCCGCCTTTCTTCCTTCCGCCTTCTTCCCCACTGCAGGAATTCGACCATAAACACACACCTTCGTCGCTGCTGTCTGAAAAAGAGCCCCACACATCCATTTTCGATTGTAGCATAATTCACTAACAATCAACAACGCAAAAACAAACGTTCTGGGAAACAAAAACACGAGAACTGACTCTTTGAGGTTAAAAAGCCTTGCATACATCGAGTTACCCTCCAGTAACTTTTTATCCGGTCCTCGGACGACCAGTTAACTTTAAACTACGGGTAACGGCTATCTGGGGACTGATAAAGGCGTACGATTGAGTTACCCGATGGCCGTCGGATAAATCTGCTTTACCGGGGGGTAAAATGTGACTGATAAACTGGCCCTAAAAGAAGAATAGCATTCAGATCTAAAATTTCCATGAATAGTTAGCAGGGTCAACTTCCTTTTTATTAGTATGTTGTTAGGGTCAACCTAGATAGTGTAAATATAGATTTACAGCCCTCAAAAATGTCTTCTTGTCCCGCCAGAAAACCCATACAATTTGCTTCCGAGTCAGCAAAGGTTGCGGAAGAATTGTTTTTACTTCTCATATTTGACAAAAAAAGTGCTCAGAAATCAAAATGTCCACCCGTGTTTTATGTTTCAGGCCTTCCTGAACAATTTTGGTTCCGTGTCTGTCTGTTATGAAATCCTTGTAACGGGCAAGACTACACGAAGATAATTACAGTCCGATTTTGATGAAATTTCCAAGGATTGTGCGGTTAGGCGAGTAGATGGTACCCTAAGAGGGTGGTGCGAGGTACTTAGTGATTGATGTTTTGAGATTAGCTACTAGCCACTCCCTCTTGGCAGACGTTTCAGACTCATTCCGGTTTTGAAATACTACGGTTGAACTTATTTCTGACCAAAAAACTCATTGAAGGAGCCGTATGACGGAAAACCTACCTAATACTCTCAAATACACTTTATAAAGTGTATTTGATGCAAGATTTTGAGACGATTTGGAGCTCTGTAGATTACTTAAAAACATCTTGACAAATATAAATTTGCCCAAAATTTTAACATTTTGGCGTATTGTATCATTTTGAGCAAAATACTCGTCAAACAACTTGTCCTACAAAATATTTGTGAGAGAGGAAGTTGTAGCTAAATTTAATTGCCTGAAATACGTCCTCGTTTATTTTCAACGATCCACCGACGAAGGCATTTGAATGGATTTGATGAAATTCTCAGGGACTGTGCGGGTTGGCAACTCCAGCATTTCCTCGTCGAATTCAAGGTCTTCCCAGTCAAACTCAAGGTTTTCCAATTTAACGTTTTTTAAATATTTAAAACTAAAGGATTTTATCACACTCACCACGTAATTAGCACAATCTGTGCTGGTGACTGTTGATACACTTCGAGCTGTAATCACTCAAATAGAGCTAATTAAGTGATGTCACAACTTCCCTATTGACTTTCATTGAAATGTTTAAATAAATAATTCTAATAACTAATAACTAATTCAGTCTTCTTTATTGGCATAACACTTTTTTTTTTGAGAGAGAAAAAACACTTTATTGAACATTGTAGAAGGAATGAAGGTGGACAAGGACTCCAGTAGTTGTCGAAACGTAATGGATTTGCCAAAAGTTCAAAATGAGTTGCCAAAAGTTCCAATTGGTATGCCAAAAGTTTGCCAAAAATTGAAATTGATTTTCTTTTCTTATAAAGTTATAAAAATTTCTTATAAAGTTATAAAAATTGGAATTGGTATAACACTTTGTTCTGATTTGTTTGTGAATCTTTTTTTTTAAACAATTAAATTGGAAAACCTTAAATTTGTTTAGGAAAACCTTGAATTTGTATAAGAAAACTTTGGATTTGACTCGGAAATGCTATAGTTAGTTACCTACGAGAGTAGTGCACGGTACTAACTTAGGTATTGATATTTTGAGATTATCTACTCTGCATCGGATCATCCAAACCATCTGGTTACGGGTAGGATGAAGTAGTTTTGGTTTATTATTTTCAACTAGCTGAGAAGCCTACAAAAAGTAGGCAAAAACAATTCCTCCGACTCTCCTCCACCCACTCACTCCGACTCCTCACGCCCCCAACTCCGCCCGCCCCCAACTCCTCCGACTCCTCTCGCCTCCGACTCCTCCCGCCCCCAACCCCTCCAGCCTCCAACTCTCCCCACTCCCACGACCCCTTCAACCCCTCCGTGCATACGTACGTTCGTACGTACGTACGTACGGTTGGCGTTTTATATTATTAGATAATGAACCTTTGGAATCGACCAAGAAAAAAAAATTTTAACACCCCCTCAAAATTTGATGGTTTACGTTTCAAGGTACGTAGAATCCAAAAATCGAATAAAAATTTGGCCGATCGTCCGCCGTCCGCGGCACTTTTGCCACTTAGCATTGACCAATTTTGATGAAATTTGGTATGTAGGCTCCATTTGGGGTCTAGTTGTGCCCCGAAGCTTTTGGTTGATGTAGGTCACTTCTAAGGGTTCCAAAATCAATTTTGAAAACGCCCTAACTCAAAAAAATTCGAAATAAAGGTATTGTTTTTCCTTCAATTTTGGATTCTATAGAATTTTTAGAATTTTTTTAGACCACCCGGAGCTCTGTAGGACAAACCGTTCGCTCCCTACAAAAATTTAAGGGTTTATATTGAAATATATACTCCTGCTCAAAATTAGTGCACCACCATCTATTTCTTCGTTTGCCCCCTTATTTTTTCCTTTATCAAGTTTTTATCTATTTGCACACATTGCTTGCAAACTCAGAAAAAAATGTAACCAAAAAAGGCACAAATTCGAGAAAAAAAATATGTTTTTAATGAATTATAGAAAAATGTACTTCTCGTGGTAAAATTATAAAAATTGAAAAAAAAGGTTGAATTATGCCAGTTTAGCTTTTCAATACTTGGTATTACCTCCTCTAGCTAGGATGAGGGCTTGCAGCTATCGACCGATGCCTCTAATCAAGTTTTGGGTACCAGTTTCCAGCTGCTGAGAATTGTCTGATGGTGGATCTCTGGCTCGAATTCTTCTTTTCAGCATGTCCCAAACATGCTCTATCGGATTCATGTTTAGGCTCCTTGGTGGCCAGTCCAGGATACAAAATTTATAAGGGAAGAAGGAAAGAGATAAACGAAAAAATGGATGGTGGTGCGCTAATTTTGAGCAGGAGTGTATATATATATAAATCAAAACACGAGTATGAATTGCAAAAGAGGCCTAATCTCCGTTCAAATTAGAGCTGACCGAAATGCAATCGATGGTTGGTGATTCTGATTTTTTTAAATTTTTTTTTTTTTTCAATTTTTTTTCGATTTTTTTTTATATTGGATGGTTGGTGATTTTGTTGACGAGTGATCTATATAGAAAAATAATAAACCATTGTGTAATAATTTGTAGCGTTTTTTCGTTCCTTGCCACCCCCGAGTTTCCTACAAACAGGAAAAATTCCCACGAAGAGGAAACCCTGATGAAGTGGAAGCTACCTACCTGCCAGCACAATGCACGTTATCGACTGTTGACAGCTCTCATAACAGGGATGAGTTACAAATTCACTCAATAGTGAAGGCTGCTCAGTGGTAAATCGATTGAGTGAAAACTTCCTCGCTTCTCGATTTCAAAAAGAAGAGAGCGCGAACACTTTCAAACTTGGTAAACACTGTCCGTGTGCACGACAGGTCCGTCGGTTCTGCACCATTTTTTGTCCTGGTCGAGATCTATTTCATCCTACTATTGTACTGTACCTTCCTACCTACCTTAGCATTTTGCACGGATTCGCTCGATTTCCTTGAGATATTCATCTGTCGGCCGCCATACTCGTCAGCTACCAGGTAGATAACCATCTTTTTTTTTTTAAGCGAAAAATTCCTATTCCTTGTAAGACCCCCTTATTGATCCGTTAGGAGTCTGACCATTTGCAATTTATGTGAACTGTTCTTACCTGACTTCCATTTCAAAGGACGAAAACGCCGTGTCTGTCTTCCTGACTGTCATGAAGTCCTTGTAACGGGCAAATCTACACATAGTGATTGTCCGATTTCTATCAAATTTTTAGAGATTGAGCGGGTTGGGGTGTAGATGGTCCCCTATGAAGGTAGTGGAAGATACTTAGGGCGGAATTCATAGAAAAGGCTTGAATGTGAGCGAGCACTCAATTATCTGAGTTGAGGGTCGGCCTCGACTCAACAGTCCGTATTCATAGTTGATTGAGACGGCCCACTTAAGTGTTGTTGTCGCCTGAGTGCAGCCTGAGGGGACGCTCACGGGCTACTCAACTCATTTTCACCTTAAGTTGGCAGCCTTGGTGGGGATATTTCCCTGTTTCATGGATATTTTGGGTAAAAAGCACGGGGAAATTTCCCTCTCGTATTCTGCACTGATCGTGAGTTATAACCTTGTCGCCGGTTCTCTGTGGTTATAACAGTAATGAAAAGTTTCTTATTGCTTTTGCGTTACTGTGGATGTGCAGGCTAATTTCTCTAATTTGTCTGATTTCCTACAAGTAACCATTAGTTTTGAGTTATTAGCAGTGGTGAATCAATCAAATTGAAGTCTGTTCAATTATATGAGGGTGCTGACATTTTTTCGGAGGTTTGTAACTTGATTCCTATCTCCGCAATTTCATCAGTTGGAATGAATTTGCTACCATCGGACTCGACTATATTGCTCTGAAGAAGGTAAGAAATTATGATTTCCTTAAATTAGCAGTAAAAGTATTTATCTATGTGTAGGTACGATACGAAAGAAAGAACCATTATTCAAAGTAATAAACACAAAAATACATTTTGGTATCCTTTTTATGAGTGTTCTTAGGCATCATTTAACAAAATCAACCCATTGATTGTTTCAGACAAAATAAACTTCTCCCGGCCGAATGAAGAAAGTTTATCCTCAAGCAAATATACGAACATTTATGACGTTTGGAACCCTTCAAAACCTTTACCTACCTACTTAATTATTTATTTGTGTGAAACAATATGAAGCCCGAAATAAACTCGTAACTGTATGGATGTTTTTTTATTCAACTTGTACTTTATTACCAACCCATATCATTTTCTACAAGCATTTTCTACTATATCGTCGCTCCTCTGCCAAAACCACGAAACTTTAAAACTATCCTCTACCAAAACCGCTAAACTGCAAAAATTCGAAAATTGGGCTAAGCATCACTTTGAGTAGTGACATTGGTCAAGTATCTCCTCCAGAAATTTCAACTCTCTAACTCCACTAGAACATGGTTATTTGAGTGGTATCTATTCCACGAATCTGCTGAAATTTTTTTTTCTCCTCTGCATTTTCGCGAATCTGACAGATACGTGAGTTTGGCGTAGTCGTCCCCATCACAAGCACAAGATTCGCGATTGTTGCGTAGTAACCTCGGGAACAATTGGACCTAGAGTCCGAATAACTTCTTACAACTTTTTTCTACATTTTCTTAATTTTATCTCACAGGATTGAGGACAGACAATTAATTGTATTAGTATTAAAATTTTATTAACAATGTAAATAAAATTCACTTTTTAAAACCAATGTGTTGACTCAATTCTTCTTCAGCCACTCTCTATAGTATGAATAAAATGTATACTTACTATAGAGAGTGAATTCATGAACTATTGCTAAGCTACTGTTTATTATTTCCGTTCATAGTGGATTACTATCAATCCAGGGGCCATGAATTTCATAGAGGATCATCTACACCCCAACCCGAACAATCCCTGAAAATGTCATCCAATTTGGGTGGAAATTGTTGAAGTTGTGGCTGTTACTAGGATGCAACGTTTGCGCATGCACTGAGGGTATTATCAATCCGGGGGTGATGAAACTCATAGGGGACCATCTACACCCCAATCCGAACAATCCTTGAAAATATCATCAACTTCAGATGGACATTGTAGAAGTTATGGCTGTTTCAAGAATTTCTCTTTTGCGCATTCGCGGAGTATACTATCAATCCGGGGATGATGAAACTCATAGGAGACCATCTACACCCCAATTGGAACAATCCCTGCAAATTTCATCTAATTCGGATGGAAATTGTAGAATTTATGGCTATTGCAGGGATTTCCCGTTTGCGGACCCACCCCACCAAAACCACGAATCTGCGTTTTTTAGGACATTGTGAGGTCATCTAGGTTGTTCATGATGATTTGATGGAGTGAAACCTATTTATACTTATTCTGTCATGTTGTAAGGTAAGGAAAACAGTGCAACAATCGAAGTATTGCAAGTCCGTAACGATAATAAGTTGCGGAGTAACTTTGGAAGCCTCTACTGAAAAACAATAAATTATCAGTTTAGCGGTTTTGGCAGAGGATAGTTTTAAAGTTTCGTGGTTTTGGCAGAGGAGCGACGATATCATTTTACTAGATCGTAAAACAAGAATGAGGATTGAGAACGAAGGCAAGAATGTTTGACAACTTCAAGAAAGAAACTCACAATCTCGGAAGATTTCACCGAGTTCGGGGAGAAAATATTGAAAAGACTGTTACATGGAAATTCAAGTTTGCGATGATCTTCAGTGGATATTTTTGACGGAAAAACTTGTCCAATCGCCTTATTTTTATTAGACAAACAAAATAGATAGGTAGTTGACTTGCTGTACACCATTTTCAGTAGGAAAATCTGTAATGACTGTGGCTGAGGGGCACTTAAGGTACCTCCGGCCATCACTCAGGATTTTGCACCATTGAGTCGAGGGTGGGCCTCAACTCAACGCTGAGTTTGGTTTATGAATACCGTTGAGTGCGCCCTTGGATATCGCACTGAGTGCTCCCTCAGGGCGCCCTCAAATCTTGTCTATGAATACAAATGAGTGCTCGCCAACATTTATCGATGCATTTGAGGGTGCACTCAGACTTAAGTAATGACTATGAATTCCGCTCTTAGAGATTGATGTTTTGACATTAACTACTATGCTTCGGATCATCTATACAATCGGGATATGGATACGAAAAAGCTAAGTGCCACACCCACTTGGCAGAAATGTCGACTTCAGAGAATTTTTGCTTCCTCACTACCGAAGGTAGGGAAGCTTTGTATTCGTGAAAAAAGTGAAAAAAAAATGCCCTCCAAAATCAAAATTTCCACTTGCTTTTTGCGTTTTAGAGCTTCCCGAACAATTTTGGTTCCGTGTCTGTCTGTCTGTCTGTCTGTCTGTCTGTCTGTCTGTCGGTCTGTCTGTGGTCAATCCTTGTCCCGGGCAAAACTATACTAACCTGTGGTCCGATTTTGATGAAATTTTCAGGGATTGTGCGGGTTAGGTCCCAGACGGTCCTATCAATTTCAGCACCTTCGGACCAATAGGAGCGAGTGCGCACGCGCAAACGTGAATTTCCTGGAACCTCGGTTTCTCGGTTTCTAATGAACCGATTTTGCTCAAATTTGGAGGTTAGTTAGGGACTAACTTCTAAGAGACACCCTATAAGTTTCAATCAAATTGGTCAAGCAATAGCCGCTGCGCATGCGCGAACTTTAAATTTATTGTTACAACCAAAACTCCGCAACTATTCAACCAATTTTGATGAAATTTTCAGGGATTGTGTGGGTTAGGTCCTAGACGGTGGACCGCCAATATTTTGGTATTCAATAACTCTTTGAATCATAATTTTTTCGCCAACTGATTCTATACGTCCATGTTACAATGAGTGAGGAAGCTATACTGCCCACCCAACTTGGCAGACGTTTTTTCTTCAACCTTGAAAAAAGTTTCCGCTACCTCGGTAGCCTCGGACGAAATACGAATTTCACCACTTAGAAAGCTGAATAAAACCAAAAGTCAGCGTTTACCAAGAAGAAAAATATCCAATTTATTGAACTCAGATGCGCCTCTCAGATCTGTTGCACAAACAAGCTGATGGCGTGTGTACGTAACGGCTCCTCTTGACGGAGGAGTATTGCTCCCGCGCCACAGGGGTATTGCTCCCGCGCCACAGGGGGGCACTCCTTATTGCTCCTGAAAATGTAAACAGAATATAAAACTCACTTGTGGCGCCGCAGAGCTCATAAAGCACGAGAGGGACTCCCTGCTGAGGCCGTCGAATCTCGGAACGGAAACCGCTTTTTCATTAAAGTCGTCGGACCCGCTTTTTCATTAAAGAAGTCGGGAAAGGGGTTTTCCGTTTAGGGAGGGTCTCCGCTGTTTACACCGCACTTCAGAAACTGAAGTAACTCGAGTTCCGATTCTCTGGATGGAGATGACGGGCGGATCTCCTCCAACCGGGGTAATACCCTCCCTCTCGGGGTAATACCCGGAGTAATATACGACCGGTAATCGCACAGGGATTAGGGCGGATTTGTCGAACGGGACCTTGTTTCCTCCCGCGATCGCAGGCTTTCAGAGTCGGTCACGCGGCTCCCCGTTTCGGCGTTCCTGCCTATGCATCTTCCTCCCCTGTACTGAGTTACGTATTCTCTCCTGTACTGAGTTACGTATCCTCTCCTGTACTGAGTTTTGTATCCTCTCCTGTACTGAGTTACGTATCCTCTCCTGTACTGAGTTACGAAGTTGTGCCACGGAGTTGCGATAGTTGGGCATCTCGGTAGGCGTACTCCGTGGTATCACCACCCATGTCCTGCTCTGCTCATATTTGAACTGGTGGTCGTTTTTTAGAGGCACTTTCCTTCATCCCTCTCTCCCACCTCCACCTTCCTCATCATCCCTAGGGCCAGCGTCGGGTGAGTCCTGGGCGTCCTCCCCATTATATTTGATTTATTCATTCATTTTTATTTATGGCGTGCCCCCTGCGTCTTTCAGGGAAGTTCAATTTATTTAAAAAAAAAAAAAAAATGTTTTGAAATCAACTACTATGCTTTGGATCGGGTTATGGATGCAAGGAAGCCGTGTGCCACACCCACTTGGCAGACTTCTTTCAACCTTGAAAAGTGAAATTAAAGCTTCGAATCGGAAGCAAAAAGTAGGATAAGTCGAATATAAGTCGTGAGCGCCTCTACAAGTTGTTTTGTCTCTCCTGAAGGTTGTCAAAAGTCAGTTAGCACGTGTAGCATCTTCAACGTTGAAATACAACATTGGTTCCGTGTCTGCCTGCCTGACTGTGTTCAATCGATTTTGATGAAATTCGAGACGGTCTTCACCAACGAAATTCACTAAAGGCCCATTTACACCAACCGAGCACTGTTTGCGAACGTTCGCAAACGTTTCCGAACGTTCGCGAACGTTCGCAAACACGCAAACGAGCTCCCGTTCACACTGCCTGAGCACGCTCGCACGAGCAGTTGTTCTCGAGCATTCGAGAAAGTTCCCGATAATATCTTTTGAATATGGCACCCGCCATAATATGGCCATTAATATCTATTCTATATTATAGAATAGATTGATTTTATCAAGTCATACCGATTTTTTAAAAGTTAAATTTTTTGTACAGTTGAATCGTAGCCGTTGTCTTGACGCCTTTCAATTCGGTTGATAAGTTTCCTTTGACTCAGTGAAAATTGGAAAAATGAGTGTTTGGTCAAATTTGTAGGGGGATTTTTTTGTAAAAAGGATGAGAGATTAATAGGTACAACAATAATTTTGAATCATTCAATTTTGAACTTTAAAAATTCCGTTAAATGAAAATGGAGGCTTCAAGAACTTCAAAAAATACAACATACTTACTTTAAACTTGACTAAACATACCTGCCTACTTACAAATCTGAAAATCAAAATTAGTTCTTAATAAACACTTTCGACAGCTAATGGAGTCGTTGTCCAACTTTTATACTCCTAAAATGTTCAATAAATTAATGATTTTCTCTCTCTTGACAAAGTTCTTTAAAAACATTGACTTCCCTTATACAACTAGAGTTTGTTGAACAAGAGTTGAAAATGCAGAATAGAGAATACAATATTTATTCTATATATTGGATAAACGAGAGAATGCTGAACTGCGAATACGGATTATTAATAAAATTTATTAAGTTTTGAAAAAATGCGGTCCTACCACCGGCCGCTCGTTCTCTCGCCGATATGCCGTTTACACCGGACGCGCAACGAACACGAATCCCTTTGATGATTCGTCGGTTTACCGACAAGAGGCGGAACGCGCTCGAACGTTCGAGAACGTTCGCGAACAGGGTTTGCGAACTCTGTTCGGCGAGGGTGAGTGTTCACACCGCCCGTGCATCTTGCTCGCGATTGTTTGCGAACAGTGTTCGCCAATAATGCTCGTTTGGTGTAAACGGGCCTTAACAGGTCTCTCAGGAGGGAAATGTGGTGGTGGGTCTAGAAAGAGACAAACACGTTCCAATCAGTAGGAGCCTCGGCAACATCGCGAGTCTTCACGATCACGTGGATGTTTGAAGACATAAAAACCAGCAACTTGATTGAGCGTTTCATCAGTGGCTCTGCTCAGTATTGTAAGCTTTGTTACCCCCAAGTTATTCCATACGTCTGTGATATTCAATGTGAGGAAGCTGTGCTAACCACCCAATTTCGAACGTTTCTTGGAAAACATTTTGAAAAATCAAAAAAAAAGTAATATTTCACAAAAACCAAAATAGTTGTGTGTGTAGGGAAAGTGGAAGTACTCACCCTGTAGACAAGTTGTTAGGCCACATCTTAGCCACAGATCTGAAAAGAAAAACCATCGTGGTTAGAAAAGTAGGCAGGTATTCACTTGTACGTTTTACAGCTTTCTGTAGTCGAAATTCAACATGAGACGAGGTAATGGGACAGGCTGAATTGGGACGGTCGTGAGGGTTCAAAAAACGCTGCAAATTATCATACAAAAAGTCCTACCGAACATATTTTTGCTTCACAATCAAGTTCATGTTGCAGAAATAAACGTTTCACACTCAATTCGAAAACACAGCTTTGCCATTGTAACCTACCAAACTAATTTCACTTCACAATCAAGTTTAATTTGATGAAATAAACGCTTTACACTCAATTTTAAACAAAATGGTTGCTAAGGAAGCAAAACTGAGTACAACTAGAAGAAACGAACAGCAATAGGAAATTGGCCATGTTGAAAATAATAAACCAAAATGAAAAGGATAGGAATAAACACAGTTCTCATGAATAATGACAAGGAGATGTAGAATCTGCTGGTTCAATAAATGAGGGCGTGGATTATCACAAAATGTACTAAATCAGAGTAGACTAAAGCTTTGATTTGAAACGTGAAGATTTTGTATGGGACCACCTGAAGACACAATGATCTGTAGGATGCAATGCCTCTAGTGTGTGGGGGCAGGAGTCGATACTCAGATCAGCACCAAGTACTCTGCCCTCCTTAGTAAAAACGTCCTATGTCCATTTTTCAAGTTTCGAGAAAATCGCGCTTTAGTTTCGGCTTCAAAGTCAAAGTCAAAAGTCAAAATATTTTTTATTGCAGAACCAAATTAGATGGCATTACAATAGTCGGAGTACTAAATTAAGAATAATATAAAACACAAATGTCATATAAATAATTACAAAAACAAATAAGTAGAATCAAAATTCCAACTTAAAAAAATCCAAAACAGTGTACAACTCTGCGTCGATCAATACTTCCTTCACTCTCTTTCCAAATTGATCAGCCGGTAATGCCCGAATCCGATCAGGTAGTCTATTATACAGGCGAACTCCCTGCTGAAGAGGATTTGTACGAAGGGAGGTAGAGAGATGAGCCAGCGGAGGTCGTATGGCATAACGCGATCTGGTTGCATGGTCGTGAAGATCGCATCCTCGTCGTAGGCCTTCTAGATTATTCTTCGTGAGAACCAACGCGTGAAATACATAGAGCCCAGCAATGGTAAGACTCTGCAGACGCCTAAAATATCCACGGCACGACTGCCTATAACTCAGGCCGAATATGATACGAATAGCAGCCTTCTGCAGACGAAACACAGCTCCACAATGGACGGAGTTTCCCCATAAGGGAACACCATAGCATGCTCTGCTCACAAAGTAAGCAAAATAAACGGTCCTCAGGATGTCGAACGAGACAGCTCTTGATAACCGTAACAAGACAAAGTTACACCTCGCCAACTGGGGAGCCAGGCCGTCAATATAAACCCGCCAGGACAACCGGCTATCCACCTGAATGCCCAGGAAGTTTACCGAACCCATCAAAGGACCACTCAGGTTGAACTGCAGGTTTTGTGTCTTTTCTTTATTTAGGATTAGGGAGTTCGCAGAACACCAATCACTTATCAAGCTGTCAGTGGCAGCCAGGTGACTTGCCAGCGATGGAGCATCAGGACCCGAAGCGCAGGAAGTTATGTCGTCAGCATAAAGGAAGAAGCCGTCGTCGAACTGGTACAAAAGATCATTGACATACAATAAAAAGAAAGTGGGGCCGAGAACGCTGCTCTGCATAACTCCGCAAGGCACAGGAGCTGCCTCGGATCTCTCCCCGTTGTAGAAAACACATTGGGACCAGCCTCTGAGGAGACTCTCACAGAAAGCCACCGCTATGTCACTGAACCCATAATGACGAAGCTTAGCAACAAGAATATCATGAGATACCAGATTAAACGCCCTGGTCAGATCATACAATCTTATGGCCGTCAGATTGCCCTGCTCAAGGGATTCAAGGACATCCACCACCAGGGAGCATGCTGCAGACGATGTGCTTTTTCCACGCTGAAAGCCAAACTGTCGAGGATGGACAATAGATTGGGTATCAATGTAATTTTTTATCTGCTCTTGGGCAATTAATTCAACAATCTTGAACAGCAGAGGGAGCTTGGATATTGGTCGAAAGTCATCAAAGGTTTGGTATTTACCTTTTTGGCTTCTGCGCCACCCAAACCTTAGAAGCTTGAGATTTCGTTTTTTGACCATCACCTCTCAACTCTATTCCCCTGTTTTGCCAGAGTTTAAACAAATCTTGAAAACTCGTTGCCTGGCCTGTATTAGGTCATTTATGGTCAACATTTGGACATAGAACGTTTTAGCCTAGTACCCATGGACAAAGGACAGCTTGTAACAGTGTGATGCTAGCTTAAAATTTCTTATGTCCATTGAGTTTCGAGTATTATTTCAAAAATTTAGTTCACACTCAAGGTTTTTGGCGACAATCAATTTCTTTGAAGGATCTACCAAGGAGAGGTAGAGGAATCTACCATATCAAGGATATCACGTGAAGGTGATACGCGAGTTACTTACCGTAGGAAGGATTTTGAGGTTATCCATTAAAAATATGTACGTACTAGTAACCTGCTGCAGCTCTAGATCTATTAATTATAACTGGATAGATGAATATGAGATGAAGGTAACCTGAAGATTAAATAATTTTAGTCGCTTGTATCAGGTACATTTTTGCTTCCGAGTCTGCCAAGGTAGCGGAAGCTTTGTTTTCACTTTTCAAGGACGAAAAAAAAAGGTCTCCAAAATCAAAATTTTCACTCGCGTTTTGCGTTTCAGACCTTTCTGAACAATTTTGGTTCCGTGTCTGTGTGTCTGTCTGTCTGTCTGTCTGTCTGTCATGAAATCCTTGTAACGCGCATAACTATACGAAGTTACTGTCCGATTTCTATGAAATTTTCAGGGGATTGTGCGGGTTGGTGTGTAGACGGTCCCCTATGAAAATCATTATCCTCGGACTGATAGAAACGACTGCGCATGCGCCAACGTGAATTCCTTGTAACGGCCATAACTTCTACATTTACCATCCGATTTCAATGAAATTTTCAGGGATGTTACAGATTAGTGATTAGATGGTCCCCTATGAAAATCATACCTACCTACCTACCACACCCACCACCCCCCATTTTCCACCTGATTTCGATGAAATTTTCAGGGAATATGTGGATTAAGTTGTAGATGGTCCCCTACGAAAATCATCATCCCCGGACTGATAGAAGCGACTGCGCATGCGCAAACGTGAATTCCTTGTAACAGCCGTAACTCCCACATTTTCCATCCGATTTCGATGAAATTTTCAGGGATGTTACAGATTAGTGTTTAGATGGTCCCCTATGAAAATCATCACCCCCGGACTGATAGTAGCGGATGCGCATGCGCGAACGTGAATTGCTTCTAGCAGCCATAACTTCCACAATTTCAACCCGATTTCCATGACATTTTCAGGGATTACGCGGATTAGGTTGTAAATGGTCCCCTATGAAAATCAAGGCCTTAAAATTTACAGTAGCCTCTGCGCATGCGCAAACGTAAAATCCTTGTAACAGCCGTACATTTGTCGCTCTCGCGTGTGACGTGAGAATCTCAAATCCCATTCAAACAATCCCTTTATAGATCAGTGAGCAATGCTCTGGACTCCAGCCCAGGAGTCCCAGGTTCGACTCCCACGCAAGCTAAACAATTTTTCGATCCAATCACTACGCACTTACATTTTTCGTCCGAATTTGATGAAATTTTCTAGGATTGTCCAGATTAGCGTGTAGATGGTCCCCTATGAGGGTAGTGAAAGGTACTTAGAGATTTGTGTTTTCAGATTAACTAGTATGCATCGGATCATCTATATAATCGGGTTATGGATACGAGGAAGCTATGTGCCACACCCACTTGGCATTCTGACTAGGATCCATTCTGTGGATAAATAAATCACAAAAATTCGCTAGATAACGTTTTGCACAAGATAGAGGACGCGAGGGCCGGTGTTTACCTTAGTGAGAAGATGACTTGCCGCTCTTTTGTATTCTTATCTGATAAGTATCGTTGTTGTTGTATACATTTCATCGGTCTTGAACAGGCTAGAACGTCCTTTGTTCGTGATATTCACACAACGGACATTTTAGCCTAGTACGATTAACTTTTCTAATGCTGTGTACTAAGCTAGAACGTCTCATGTCCCTGATTTTCCTCTCCATAGGATGTTTAAGCCTAGTAGGGCTTAATTAGGACGTTTTAGCCTAGGATGGGTACCGTCAACTGGGGTGATAGTGATCAATTTCTACAGTTTTTCCTTGAAAACTACCAGTGTAATAATTCAAAAAAATCTGAAAAAAATAATCTATACTCTCCCACATCTTACGAACAGTATCCTATATCGAACTTTAAAATTTCGTTGAATTAAGCTCGTTAAAAAAAAAAAAAAAAAAAGATCAGTATCACCCCCCACATAGGGGGTGATAGTGATCACTAATTTAAAATCGAACTTAAACGTATTAAAAACAATTAAAAATCGAAATTAAACTATTAAAAATTGTTTTTTAGTACCCTGAGGTAAAAAAAACCACTAGCAACTCATTTCAGAACAATTTTTGTTGAAAAACTAATGAAAACCAACTCTTTACTTATAAAAATCAGAATCAAGCCGAAATTCAAGACTCGTAATATCCTCTTCAGTATTTTTTATTATAATAAGACAATTTGTGGCACATGTTTGGTAACTGACAAGAAACAACTTATTTTAAAGCACTTGTTGCCAAAAATAATGATGGACCAATCACTTTTTGATAGTTTTGGGGCATTTCGGCCGTGATCACTATCACCCCCTGGAAATGAGTTGTTTTTGTTTTTAACAGATAACCAACTGTAGTAACACGGAAAGAACAAACTAATTGCAGATATTTCATGCTTACCTCTAGTAGAAACAAAATCTTTTCGCTAGAACTTCACCACACAACACCCGACACCGGCACAACAGAAGTTACAATCACAATGTCAGCTGGGCCCGATTTTGAGATTTGTTTATTTCCTTATCAGCTACCATGGTAACCTAGACTATCGGGCGGGAACGATATCTCCCCAGAGAAGACATTGTTACGAACACATAACACGACCTAACTTTCCAATTTAGGACTGTGTGGAGTTCTGCAATCGCATGCAAATGAAAAAAGGCGTGTTGATCAGTATCACCCCAGCATATCAGTATCACCCCAGTTGACGGTATGTGAAACTTGATAAATGGACATAGGACAAATCGATTATTGAAGCCTTTTCTATGGACATAGGGCGTTCTAGCTTAGCTCAAAAGGTGCGCCTGATCGAGAGCTACAACACGGTGTCCTCATCTCAAAAAGTGCAAAAATGGACATAGGACGTTGTTCATGCAGCTACAATAATTTTTGAAGAAAATTACCGATTTGGGTTTTGATTAAATTTTTTTAACGTAAATAGGACCTTATTGTATTTTTTATTATTTTTCAACCTAATTTTATGTAATGTGTAGTGAAGTGATGAATATTAGTTCAAAAATTAAGGGACTATTTTAATTTTCTTTCCCCCTGACGTCACCGCCGCATCGTCGTTGACTTCCGACGCCATTACCCTCGTGTGCGCTCGCCACCTCAACACCTCTCTAGCCTTTTCCCAGTTTTAAGTTCAATAATTTGACTGCAGGTCGCAGTATCCTGCGTCAAAACCATCGTAGTTTCCTGGTCTCAGCATCCAACATACTTCGAAATACCACGAAGACGGAACCACTACAAGAAGGCGACTTTTCATCATCGGGAGGTTACTTCAACTCCTTCAAGCTCTGGACACAAGGATATTGTTTCGGAGTCTTCGGCAGCGCCAAGCAAGCCTTCAAAATATTCAGGTTGGACGTACCTATAGTACTAGTATATAGTACGTACAGATCTAGTACCCTACTCAGGGGCGTTGGGTGACCTCTGAAAGTGGTGGGGCACCAAACCAGAAAATACACGACTTGACCCTAGGATCACACGTACCTACATACTTTTGCGTCAAACAGAGGACCCAGTGGGGAAACATCACATCTCAACTTCATTCCAGTTAATGATGAAAAAAAAATCATTTCTGGGACTCGAAAAGATAAAAATGTTAATTTGTTACTAAAACATTAAATATTCAATTTTTTTTTAAACTAAAAGCACATAATTTCTTAATCATAAAGACGAGATCATAAAAAAAAGTGTCTTAACAAATTCTACATATTAGTCGAAATGTCTATAAGGCTTTTCGAGGGTCATATTCCCTTTGATGACTTTTAATTGTCTTTTGCAACGCCTACGTAGCATTTATAAATGAAAAGTTGTGGAACTGAAGAGCACCAGGCTGCCTATTGTATTTCCCCATACCGAAATGTTGAACAGAAACGAAAAAATACGATAAGTAGGTAGGTAAGTCTAATCAGTGGTCAACTCCATCAGATCGCATTACATCAAACACCAAGACGACTTGAAATGCAGGGAAAATGGAATGGAAAACCGAAAATGATAAGAGTTTCTGGTCAGGAACGTAAACTGTCATTGTTTCAAGACACTTTAGGGAACACAGTAGGTAAAGAGCTCCAGAGAGACTAGTCATTTCGGAGAAAAACCCCTGAAGATAACAACTTCAACAATATTTTAAAACTTCGTTTCAACTTACAATAGTTTTAACTTACTTTCATACCTATGTGATAAAATCTCTGTGTAGCAAACGCCATCCACAACAATGATAACACTCCAAAAATCATAATTTTGCTGTCAATCAGCAAAATTGTATCATGTCAAGATGTAACCACCCTCCTGTTTATCAGATAAACTTTATCTCTTGTCGGTTGTTTCCAGTACTGTGTAAACACACTAAACACCTAATCGTGCAGTCTGGGCAACATACTGTGAAAATCTGTAAAAGTGGGGAGTATCCATTCAATTTTTAACCCATCTATAACTGATATCAGAAGTACTCCATGCGTTTACATCCTATGATGAGTCCATTGTTATACAATGAACTTTCATGGCAACCTGAACAGAGTATCCATCCATCTAGTTGAATCAAAACAAGTCATCATCAGAAAGAATAAAAAATCGATTTTGTCTTCCA
Organism: Apolygus lucorum; assembly: GCA_009739505.2. Taxonomy (NCBI): domain Eukaryota; kingdom Metazoa; phylum Arthropoda; class Insecta; order Hemiptera; family Miridae; genus Apolygus; species Apolygus lucorum. Next base: position 9,882,143 of record CM019176.2, read on the forward strand.
GGGCAGGGGCCGAGAAAGGGAGGGGATGAACTAAAATAACACTACTGCGCATGTGCGGACGGGGAAAAACTAAAAATAAACAACATGTTGGCATGACGACGCCGGGGTCTAGTAGGGTCTAGCCCCAGATCTTGGGAATTCGGGAGTGGAGAATCGATTGTTTGATACAAATCGATTGTTGGATACCTATCGATTCCATCTTACATCTTCTCTCTCGTAGCAGGCCATGGAGACAGCCTTGGGCATGGATCTAGTAGTAGGCTCCATGGCCTCGGGTTTTACCATGGAAATTTTACATAATAACGATCATCCCCTCGGACTCTGAATCGCGGAATTTTACCAACGGATCCCCTCATCGCAGCATTGAATGTGGAATTAGGTGTTCTATGTATTTTGAATACTTAATCGGATAGGAAGCTTCCTATAGGTTTTTCTTTATTTTATAATTAGACTATAAAAGTCAGTGTGAGCTCTAATAATTTTCTTTTAATGTACTTTTGGTGTGCAAAATTTGGTTGGCAAATCTCACCTGTCACCCCTTTGCCCCAACAGACGTTCTTACTAAGGAGGGCAGAATAAACCAAAATGCATTTCAAGTATTTTGGATGAACTAGCTGAAAAGCCTACTAAAAGCCGGCATAAACGATTCCTCCGCCTCCTCCCGCCTTCAACTCCTCCGCCTCCTCCCGCCCCCAACTCCTCCGGCTCCTCCGCCCCCAACTCCTCTAACCTCGCGGTCGGCGGCGTGCATATGTACGGTTGGGGTTTTATTTAATGAGATGTTAATAAAAACTACCTACGCCAAAAAAAAGATTCGAATTACAGAGAGACTTCTTCAGCAATCTTGGATCGTCACATCATGTTGGACTCCTCATCCATCTGCCTCACTTGAATGGGACGTCTCCAGCACAGTAGCAGGCGGAGAGGTTACAAAAACTGAACCCCTCAGAATCAAAGAGACGTGCAGTGGTAGTTGGGGGGGGGGGTGACTACGACAATATGAGGGGGGGGGGTCAGAGCGGATAATCCCGGCAGACGGGGGGGCCACCAATCAGTTGTAACAACAGGCCCCCGTGTGTCTGATTCGTAAATGATTTATAACTGAAGGGAGGAGCACCCGCCACCGCTGGGTCAATATTGACTCGGGAATTAACGCTTCGCCGTTACTATAATTGATTCCATCAGAGGCGTCAGAAAACCTCCGCCTCGGGGACTGCGCGCGTTCAGCTTCAGTTTTTGTCTGCTGAAACGGATTGTTGAATGTTTGTTCAACGCGGGATGGAAACCGCTGCCGGTAGCTGTGGGTGGAGGGGGGGGGGGGGTCGCAAAATAACGGGGATCCCTCGGCTGCGTTTGTGGAGCCCCGAAGGAGGCTGATTTTCCAACCTCCAGCCGGGGGGGGGGGGGGGGGGGGGAATTGAGGCAATAAAGGCGAGCGATCTGCCGGCACTCAGCAGCACTTTCAACTGATGCGAGGCACTCGAGGACATCACTAACTTTCTGGAATGAGCGATCCATCTTTGTTGAGTTGAAATCGAGAATCGACTCTTTTATTTCGATTTTTCCAAAAATGAATTTTTAAAAAAATCCGTTTCTAACTTTTGGTTTATTATTTTCAATAATGAACCTTTGGAATCGACCAAGAAAAAAACAATTTTAACACCCCCTGAAAATTTGATGGTTTACGTTTCAAGGTACGTAGATTCCAAAAATCGAATAAAACGCTGCAAATTATTATACAATGGTTTATTATTTTTCTATATAGATCACTCGTCTACAAAATCACCAACCATCCAATATGAAGAGAAGAAAAAAAATCAAAAAAATAAAATAAATAAATAAAATAAATAAAAAAAAAATTAAAATAAAATTCACCAACCATCGATCGCATTTCGGTCAGCTCTAATTTGAACGGAGACTAGGCCTCTTTTGCGATTCACACTCGTGTTTTGATTTATATATATATTTCAATATAAACCCTTAAATTTTCGTAGGGAGCGAACGGTTCGTCCTTCAGAGCTCCGCTTGGTCTCAAAATATTCTAAAAATTCTATAGAATCTTAAATTGAAGGAAAAACAATACCTTTATATCAAAATTTTTGAGTTAGGGCGTTTTCAAAATTTCAAAATTGATTTTGGAACCCTTAGAAGTGACCTACATCAACCAAAAGCTTCGGGGCACAACTAGACCCCATATGGAGCCTACATACCAAATTTCATCAAAATCGGTCAATGCTAAGTGGCAAAAGTGCCGCGTACGGCGGACGGCGGACGGCGTACGGCGTACGGCGGACGGACGGCCAAATTTTCATTCGATTTTTGGATTCTACGTACCTTGAAACGTAAACCATCAAATTTTGAGGGGGTGTTAAAATTTTTTTTTTCATGGTCGATTCCAAAGGTTCATTATTGAAAATAATAAACCAAAATTTGGCCGTCCGTCCGCCGTACGCCGTACGCGGCACTTTTGCCACTTAGCATTGACCGATTTTCATGAAATTTGGTATGTAGGCTCCATTCAGGGTCTAGTTGTGCCCCGAAGCTTTTGGTTGATGTAGGTCACTTCTAAGGGTTCCAAAATCAATTTTGAAATTTTGAAAACGCCCTAACTCAAAACATTTTGATATAAACGTATTGTTTTTCCTTCAATTTAAGATTCTATAGAATTTTTAGAATTTTTTGAGACCACGCGGAGCTCTGTAGGACAAACCGTTCGCTCCCTACGAAAATTTAAGGGTTTGTATTGAAATATATATATATATATATATATATATATATATATATATATATATATATATATATATATAAATCAAAACACCAGTGTGAATCGCAAAAGAGGCCTAATCTCCGTTCAAATTAGAGCTGACCGAAATGCGATCGATGGTTGGTGATTTTGATTTTTTTTAAATTATTTTTTTTTATTTATTTTATTTTTGTTCATATTGAATGGTTGGTGATTTTGTAGACGAGTGATCGATATAGAAAAATAATAAACCTTTGTGTAATAATTTGCAGCGTTTTTTCTAAATATTACTACTTAAGTATTGTTCACTTTAAAACATTTTCTTTCTCCTATATTTAATGAGGGATGATTTCTGGTTAATTATATTTACCCTTTGGAACCGAGCAAGATTTAAAAACGCTGAAAATTATTACACAACGGTTTATTATTTTTATATAGATCACTCGTCTGCAGTCACCAACCATCCAACATGAGGAAAAACATCGATCGCATTTCGGTCAGCTAAAATTTAAACGGAGATTAGGCCTCTTTTGCGATTCACACTCGTGTTTCTGATTTATCGCACGTAAAACCTTTAAATTCTCGTAGGGAGCGAACGGTTTGTCCTACAGAGCTCCGCGTGGTCTCAAGAAATTATAAAAATTCTATAGAATCTTAAATTGAAGGAAAAACAATACCTTTATATCAAAATTTTTTGAGTTAGGACTTTTTCAAAATTAAAAAAAAACCTTAGAAGTGACTTACATCTACCAAAATCTTCGGGGCACAACTAGACCCCAAATGGAGCCTACATACCAAATTTCATCAAAATCGGTCAATGCTAAGTGGCAAAAGTGCCGCGTACGGCATACGGACGCCCAAATTTTATTCGATTTTTGGATTCTACGTACCTTGAAACGTAAACCATCAAATTTTGAGGGAGTGTTAAAATTTTTTTTTTCTTGGTCGATTCCAAAGGTTCATTATTGAAAATATTAAACCAAAAACCTATTTGCCGTACGTGACACTTTCCTTAGTGACCATGGACCGATTTTAATGAAATTTGGTAGGTGGGCTCCATTTGGTTGATGGCAGTCACTTCTAAGAGGTGAAAAATAAGAGCTGAAATTTTCAAAACGTTTTTGTTCAAAAACTTTTGATGTAAAGGTGTTTTTTTTTGTTTTTTTTTTTTGCTAATTTAAAATAGTATCGAATTTTTTGAATCGAATGAGACCACCCAGAGCTATGTAGGACCAACCGTTCGCTTCCTATGAGAACTCAATGGTTGGTCTTAAGAATAATTAAGAAACACGAGTGTGAATTTCAGAAGAGGCCTAATCTCCGTTGAAATTTTAGCTGACCAAAATGCGATCGATGTTCGTTTCTTCGAGTTATCCTCAGTTTTGCGTCCTTAGCAACCAGTAATCAAATTCCCTATTGAAGGCAACCTCAACTCTTTATTTATACAAATTGAGTGAGAAGCAATGGCAAAGCTGTGCTCTTTGCAGGCGAGTGATCTTTACAGAAAAAAAAGTTTGCCTAGTGGGTGTGGCACATAGCTTCCTCGTATCCATAACCTGATTGTATAGATGATCCGATACACAGTAGTTAATCTCCAAACATCAAAACAAGTTAATCTGTAACATCCTTGAAAATTTCATTGAAATCGGATGGAAAATGTAGAAGTTATGGCCGTTAAATTCAAGTTTGCGCATGCGCAGTGGCTACTATCAGTCCGAAGGTGATGATTTTCATAGGGGACCATCTAAATACTAATCTGTAAAATCCCTGAAAATTTCATTGAAATCGGATAGAAAATGTAGAAGTTATGGCCGTTACAAGGAATGGGGGGTGCGCCTTGATTTTTTTTAGATTTTTAATCGAAAGTAGACTACATCCTGAGAATTTTGGCACCCACCGCAACCTTCTAGCGTGAGTAGATCTGTTTCTATGATTTTTCAAAGTTTCGACCGTTTATGACGTCACGCGCCCCTCTCGCCTGGGCGGGACCCCCCAGCCCACTGTGACGTCATAAACGGTCGAAACTTTAAAAATTCATAGGAAAAGATTTACACACGCTAGAAGGTCGTGGATGGTACCAAAATTCTCAGAATGAGGTCTACTTTAGATTAAAAATAACAATTAACAGTTTTCCTACCCAGGCGCACACCCTATTCACGTTTGCGCATGTGCAGTGGCTACTATTAGTCCGAAGGTGGTGATTTTCATAGGGGACCATCTGAATACTAATCTGTAAAATCCCTGAAAATTTCATTGAAATCGGATAGAAAATGTAGAAGCTATGGCCGTTACAAGGAATTCACGTTTGCGCATGCGCAGTCGCTTCTATCAGTCCGAGGATGATGATTTTCATAGGGGACCGTCTTGAAAAATGATAACAAAGCTTCCGCTACCTTGGTAGACTCGGAAGCAATAAACCTTTGTGTAATAATTGCGTTTTTCCAATCTTAAATGAATGGTTCACCATCTTGACGGATCTCCATTCACAGTTAGGTGAACCACCTCAGTACCTCGGTACTACTCCATTATCGACTTCCTCCGCGCTCCAAGATTCTACCTGGATTACATCATCAATCAAAGCACTTCTGACTGAACGAGGTGACTCGCCTGTGGTCGTCGTGGCTTCGATGGTATCTCAATGGTTACGGCCTTCTAATTCCGATACGTCAAGTCCTGACGAGGCGGCCATTCAAAATCGGGAGTTCTTTTTAACATTCATAATTCAGTTCGATAACATCCGATACCGATCTATTTATTCAATATTCCCCAGACGGGAAGTTCTCCGTACATTTTTTCCTCTTTTTCATCTCTTTCCATCCGAGGACACCCTTTTCATTAATGGTACGGTAACAGGTGAGGTTTGTTTTTTCCCTCCGACGGACGGATTAGGGTTTTTTCCCGGTGCGACCCAAAGATAATTTTTTGTTGCCACGCTGAAGAGTCTCCAACGACAATAATTAGAGATTTAGTCTGTTCTTCGGGACGTACCTAAGGATACAACCCAAGATGTTGAGGGTGCTTCCGACAAAGGATGGAGTCCTCCAGGAGACTTTCTGCTCTGGTGCGCGACGCTCATTCGCTGATACATAAATCCTTCACATCCCGCGTTTTTTGCCGAACAGTTGCCATCGAGTTGCCCCGACGTGTGGGCGATTGAAGGAGAAAACGTATTTTATTCGGTTCGGTCGTCGATGGCAGACAACAAACACCCGCATTTTTTTTTTTACCCATTCGATGATGATTTGATGGTTTCGAAATCAGATTCTGTAACCCAAGAAACGTGGAAATTCGACGATTTACTGACAATTTTCGAGCAGTTGGAGGTTTTCCCCCAAAATCGACCATTTGACCTCATTCCGACGCTCGCATGTTCGTCTTACATCGCCTTTCTGCTATTTCCACTCCGTTAGCTGTGGATAATAATCATGATCATAATCGATTATCATCTCAACCTATAAGTAAATGACAATGTTTATAACTGAGCGAGCGTCGCAACTTATTTTACTCACTCCTAAAAAGTTCAGGTCCTTCCAAAATTAAGATTTTTATTCGCTTTTTGAGTACTAGGAACAGTACCAGTCTAGAAATAGTACCAGAAAAGTCTGCCAAGTCCGGCTGGGCAGTATAAAACCACATGGATGAAAAATTAGTTGGTATAAGTCAGGGGTGCTCAAACGGTCGATCGCGAGTGCTTTTTGGGTAGATCTCGAGAAGAAAAAAAGTTTTAATAAGTAGCTAGGTAACTAAACTACAAAAATGTATTAAGTACGTAATAAAATAACACTGCTTGCGGCAAAAGGTGGCTTTATCAAAGGAACGCGCGGCACTTTTCAAAGAAAAGCCGTGTTGTTTCTAAACTAAACAGTACACAGTACAGTCTAGTCTAGAAACACGGTCGAGTTGCTGGAACAGCGGTTCAACCGCAAAATTGGGCAGATTGTAAGTAAATTGCAACTTATGATAGATCAACTGAAAAGAAAGGATCTGAAACATTTTCCGTCTTTGAAAGCAAGGATTCCTCAGTTGAATTATGATACGTATGAGGCTGAAATATCAAATATTTTGGGACAATTCGAAATGCATTTTTATGATTGCACTAAATTGGAAAATATAGCATCATTTATGAGTTATCCTTTTTCATGTAAAAACATTGAGGAATTAGTTACTGAAATAGCAAGTCAGTTTAATATGAACTCATGTTCCGTTGAAAATGAGTTGGTACAGATTATATCAGATATATGTACATCTCAAAGCTACAGCATTTGATACAAATTTCTATTGTTTTATAACTGAAGATAAATATCCGAATGGAAGGCAAATCGCCCTTCAACTGACGGCATTTTTTGGGTCAACTTACTTGTGCGAGTCTACATTTTCTGATATGAAGATAATTAAGTCAAAATATCGCAATCGACTAACTGACGATCATATGTCATCATGCTTGCGATTAGCACTCAGTGGTTACGTACCATCTTATGAAAAGTATGCTGAGGACATGCAGTGCCACGCTTCAACATCCAAAGCCACTCTTTAGTTAAGTTTAACACCATACGTAACTCTTTTGTTTTGTAACAACCAATAAACTCGCAATTTTTAATAACTGAGTTTTTTCATTGATATTGTAGAGAAGAACCTAAATAAACCTAACTCAAACCATGACTAAAATAATGTACCTATATTGTGCAGAAAGCTAATATCTATATATGCTACGGTACGCCCTACCTAGGTAGGTAGGGTGTATCGTGTATGTACGACAACCCTGCATCACACACACTTGCAGTCTCTCAGAGTCGATCGTAAGTAGTCTAAAAATATTGAGGTAGATCGCCAGCAGTTCAAGTTTGAGCACCCCTTGTATAAGTGCTCTAATTGAGCAGTAGCACTTATAAATCCCCCTTCCGAAATTATTTTTTCACAATCATGTTGGATTCCTCGTTAAAACAAACAGGAGCACGATAGTGGAGTCGTTCGAAAGTAATACCTAGGCTCTTACATTGAGTAGGAACGAAATTTGTTCGAAAAACTATGAAACGCAAAATACAAGTTGATTTTGGAAGACCATTTGCGCTGATGAGGAAATCGTGGGATTTGTTGGATTCAAAATTATTGGTCACTGAGTTTGAAACAGGCATCAGGAAAAATATCGGAAAATGTCCAATAAAATCTTCAAAAACACCGTTTTCTTGCTGTGATGGGGTCATCAGACAAATATATGAAAATCGTAACTTGACTCGGTGAGAGATGCCCTCTGGCTTTGTTGTCAATGAAGATGAACTCTGTCAGGATTAACCATTGAAACAGCCTACAGTTTAATTTTTTAATTTCTTTCGAGTGTTGAATTTAAGCGACGTTTCTATTTCTGGCGGTGAGAAGAAAATGAATACACTTAACAGTAGTATTGTGTTTTTGTTTTCGAATTTTGAATAAAGGTAGGTATTACTTGAGAAATTTACTTTTTCGATCTGACTGACTGAATTTAATACTTTGACTTATTCATGTACCTGACTCTAAAATTTGAAGGTTAAGTGGTTGACGTTGAGAGATTGGAAAATAGGGTGTGAATTTGGTTTCTGGTCTACACAAAACCGGGTTACTAATAGGAAGGATGATGGTTTCTGGTATATAGCATTTCCGAATTGAGTTAAACTTTTTCCATTTAGGTTTAGACCTTTTCCATTTAGATTTAAACCTTTTCCATTAAGATTTAAACCTTTTCCATTTAGATTTAAACCTTTTCCATTTGGATTTAAACCTTTTCCATTTGGATTTAAACTCAGGAAATTATCGTGGAGTTAGAAGTAAAAGTACCCAAGTCACAAATTCAACACGAGGGAAAATCAAATGCAGAATATTATGATTATTTAACTGTTGTTATTATTGGTGATCAATATCATCCAACTATGTATCCAACCTAAGAAAATAATTTATTATCATATTTACCAAACTAACTTTTGAAATTTTGACATTTTCATGTCTTTGCTTTGGCACATAAACTGGAAAATCGTCACGAAAACTAAGCAAGTCTTGCTCACGCGACCAATAAATAAAATAGACTCACTGTGTTGCGTAGAGAACAATCAACAACCTTACATTTTGCTTTGGCACATGAACTGAAAAATTGTCACGAAAACTTTGATGATTGGGTACATGAACTAACAACCTTACTTCACTACCTTGTTGTGTAGTGGTTGACATGAAAATGTCCCAATGTGTTGCAGACTCGAATGCAAGCATTTCCTAATAAACTTGATTGTGAAGTAGTATGTGGTTGGTAGGTAGTATCTATGTGTGTTTAAAAAAGTTATACCGTTTAATTTGATTTTCGCACAATATCAATTTACCTCTTCGGTACTTTTACCTCTAACCCGACGTTATTATGCCACAACTTAAAAATTAAATCATACAAGTGTTTTTGTATGCGCAGAAATGGCAATGGTGCATGGTGGCATGGTTTTTTATATATAATAATGAACATATGTTTTTGAACACAAGAATTTCTCATGAACGGAAGTTATAAATTAAGTACAGTATTTTTCTTTCATCACATCTGAAGTGGAACAGAATGTTTATGGCGCTATGCAAATGAGAATAATATTACTTACTTACTATGATGGGGCTAACTACTGACGCTTTGATGGAGTTTAAATCTAAATGGAAAAGGTTTAAATCTAAATGGAAAAGGTTTAAATCTAAATGGAAAAGGTTTAAATCTAAATGGAAAAGGTTTAAATCTAAATGGAAAAGGTTTAAATCCAATTGGAAAAGGTTTAAATCCAATTGGAAAAGGTTTAAATCTAAATGGAAAAGGTCTAAACCTAAGTGGAAAAGGTTTAAACCTAAATGGAAAAGGACTAAATCTAAATGGAAAAAGTTTAACTCAATTCGGAAATGCTATATACAGCACCAGGTCACTGGATCAGGTGGATTGAAGTACTATAAATTGCCTAGCTGAGTGACGGGTTATGAACGAGAATTCGCTTGTAAGTTTTCTGGTTGGTTTATGCTCGTGGAGGAGCAACAAGAGTATCTATTGACTTTCCCCTCTCTCTTTCCCAAATACGCAATTGCAATGTGTGCCTGGGAAGTGGAGAGGAGAAAGGCCGACTAACTGGCGTCGGTTGACCCTTTTGGAAATTGTGGTCCTTTGTTGCTGTTCCACGTGATTATTAGAAAATGCTCGAATGATCATAGTTCGAGTCCACTCTACAGTCAAAGTAATGGATTGGCTGAAAAATGGGTGGATATTGCTAAAGGTATTTTGAAGAAATGTTCATTTGATAATCAAGACCTACATTTGGCACTTCTAGCATACCGTACTACTCCACTTTCGGGATTCCAGCGTCTCCAGTGTCTCCAGCTCAACTCATCCAAAGCCGAGAGTTACGTACTAAGTTGCCCATTTTCAAGGAGGATCTGCGGCCCAAGACTGTTGATGTGTATGACAAGATGCTTGCGAATCAGGATACTCAGAAGAAGAGATATGATCAAACTGCCAAGAAGATTGAAACCAAGTTTGCCAAGTTAGGGGATAAAGTGTTGTTGAGGGACAAAGATATATGGGTAAAAGCTTCTGTTATTAGGGTTTTGGATCAGCCTAGGTCTTATTTAGTAAGAACAGTGAATGGTCAGGAGTACAGACGTAATGTAACGTTTTTGAAGAAATGGTCAGGGGATGATGATAACAACAATGGCATTATTTTGGAAGAACAGGGCACAAGTAATGCTTGGTTTCCTAGAAGGTCGGATAGGGATAAAAAGAAGAGGGATTGACCTGACTATATTATGATATAACTTTGATTTTAATGATTATATATTCTAATCTGTTCTCTTGTGAATTACATATATTGTTTGATCTCATTTAAGTTTCTTTAAGTTACTTTGATTTTAATGATAAAGTTTGTTTTGATAAAGTTTTGTTTTAATGATTAAGTTTCTTTAAGTTACTTTGATTTTAATGTATATATTCTAATCTGATCTCTTGCGTATTACATATATTGTTTGATCTTATTTAAGTTTCATTTAAAAGAAAAAAAAGGAGCATGTTTAGAGTAGTGGACAGCAATATCTAGAAGAAGAAGAGGAAGTTGATAAGAGATTGATAAGAGATGTGATTGTGACGTTGTAAGAATTATACAAGTTGATACCAAAAGTGGTTGCTAATTTAAATAAAATATACCAAATAAAACAGGAGGCACAACAAGAAAGATGATAATCAACTTGAAATGAAATTGAACTATGTAATGCTAAACAAACCAGGCTGGTTCAATAGTTAGTTTTGACAGAGATCATCATCAACTCGGATCTTCCACATGTTGACTGTTGGATCTTCTGGCCAAGTTCTATTGGCACCTGAAGTTCCTTCTCATCGTCAAACCGTATGAATATTTATTAAATGAAAGATCAAGAGAAACCTATCTTGCACGGAATATGTTTTTTCGTAAGTATGAGATTTGACAGACGTGAAACGGTAAACTTTATGACCGACTAGCCTCACCATTCACTATAGTAGTGAAAAGCTTCAAATGATTAGCCCGAAACCAATAGACGTAGTTAATAACTGTGTCGGGGGATCATGCAAAATTGGCCAACTAATCCACAGGGCAAATATCAGGGCCGGCGATACATCTGTAAGAGGCACAGCTGTCGGCCCATAAACAAGGCAGATTACCATCCTGCAAATCCCTATGGAAACTTCGCTCCCCATTGCAGCCATTATCGACTCGACTTCAATATTTCATCGGACGCCTCCTCCACCACGGATTCTTCCAATGGAGAGAGTTCACTCCTCAATTATGATTGCAGGTAGTTTACAGTGCAGTTCACCGGATATTTCAATTTTCCCAACACCCGTTCCTCAGCGAATTCAGGTAGTATTCAGATGATGTTATTAACGAAAATTTTTGCTGTTGCCCATTTGAATATTCAAATATAAATCAAGAATCGAAACATACAAACAGTATTGATCCTGCTATTTACAATATTAACAGTTTTTCCATAGGCGAAACTCATAGATCAAGACATCATCAACTCATGTAGAAGAGAAATCTATTCATCAATGACTGCGTATCAATTATGATCACACGATTAAACGATTCAACGCCTACATTCCTGCGTTCCTGATTCAACAACTTTCAAAAATCGATGCATCAACATGAACTACTTAACTCACACAAGCAGAATGAAGTTTCTGGCAGACGCTCCTCAAATGTAACGTCAAGTTAACAACAAAGGAAACTGCTTATCAATGGGTACGCAGCCTGTGGGATCCCAGGCAATGAAGAAGCAGAACAATTACCCAAACACGCCACCAAACAGCCATCAGCAACTGAGCCGAAAACATTTGCCCAAGGCATGACTACAGCGGAAGAGAAGTGTATATGTTAGCGGCAAAGTGTATAATCCGGAATTCTATAGAATGCCTAGGCATTTCATATAATGACAAACGAGGGCCGTCAATGTGAATAATTATTTACTTTCCCTAGTCATTGTATACAATGCCGAGAGTGGGCTCGGCAGTGTGTTTAATCTCCTGGCAAAGTATAAAATACGAGGAAGAGGGGGGGGATAAGGGATCAACGAACCGCTGCAAATGTCGGAAAAATAAAGTTAGCTGCAACACAAAATGCGGTTGCACCTCGAGCTCGAACAAAAATTGACTTGCTACTGACCTGACCTAATAACCTACCTGACATGTGAGTATAACAGTTGAGTAATTATACGTACTTCTTTTGATATTTCAGTTCTGTTCAATACTTTGCCTGTGCCCCGCTAGGCATTCCATGAAATGCCTACAAATTATAAACATTGCCTAGGTAAAGTTTCAAATCTGGAAACAGTTTTATACATTGCCTGAAATGACTCGGCATTATGTGAAATGCCTAGGCATTTCACATAATGCCTGGATTATACACTTTGCCGCTAACATATACAAAGCAAACACAGTTCAGTGAAGCCTCAGCAAAGGGGAAGAAATGGGAGTCTCTCCTCACAATCAACTAGACACGATTTTCTGCTGTGCAGAGTAAGGGTGTTTGGAACCCCGATATGCCTTTTATGTGACAAGAGGGCTACCATGGACGACGGGCACCTTGAAAGATACCCTAAACTTAATTGGTACCTACTTTTATGAATAATGGTGCTGCTCCCTGGAAAAAGTAGAGTATACTGTACTGGGTAGCACGGAAGGAGTGAGCTTTATTGCCCCCCCCCCCCCCCCCCCAAAAAAAAAAACTTGCAACAATAACTGATGAACAAGATGGAGAAACATCATTGTGGACAACGGAGGAAGAATTTTAGTTGAAAAATTCATCAGAAATAATAACTCAATGTTCGTCAAATCAACTCACGTCACTCAAATTAATTGCTCAACTTGCATTCCACAATACCCCTGAAAAAAGATATTCCCTTTCCTTGTACCAAGCAGATTTATCAACACAGTGCTGTTAAATTACTAATTGTCATACACCTATAATAGGTGTATATGTATATATTCCAATAATTGGAACATGGGTGTATGACCATTCAATTCACCCGTAAAATTTGTATTCAAACTAAACTTCGTAAAGCCACAACACAGAACCGTCAGAATCCAAGGGAGAGGGAAGAAAGAAACGACCCAATCAATTTATCTAAATTCTCAGTACTTGAATATAATATATTCAGAATATTATTCTGAGAAGAAATTGAAGACAAACTGAAAATCGAACAACACTGACATCATGATTGTGAGGGCCGCTCATCATCTCACAAATATGACGCAACTCTCAATTCTCTGATACACTGGAAATGTTTAATTTGGAGAAAAACAACTGATACAGACTCCAGATCCTGGATAACAGCGAGAATCATGAAAATTGAACAAGAAATATCGTCGAATAATAGACATCTAGATTTACTATCAAATTGTTATTCCTGTCTCCATATGAGTTCAGAATTCAGGAGCGACGATTATTGTATCCAGGTGATAGTACTGTTATGGGAATCATGTGTTATTATTGTTGCATATAATATATGCATATACAACATATTATGTTGTCTAAGTGGGAAAATCTTGTTGCTATGATGGAATCGTTCTGAAAACGCTGGAAATTAATTCACAACGGTTTATTGTTTTCCTGTAGAGATCACTGTCTGCAAAGATTACAGCTTTGCCATTGTCACAATTTTTTGTTTTTGGTTTATCATTTTCAATAATAAACCTTTGGAATCGACCAAGAAAAAAAATTTTTAACACCCCCTCAAAATTTGATGGTTTACGTTTCAAGGTACGTAGAATCCAAAAATCGAATAAAAATTCGGCCGACCGTCCGCCGTAAGCGGCACTTTCCCCACCTAGCATCGACCGATTTTGATGAAATTTGGTAAGTAGGCTCCATTTGGGGTCTAGTTGTGCCCCGAAGATTTTGGGTGATGTAGGTCACTTCTAAGGGTTCAAAAATGAATTTTGAAATTTTGAAAACGCCCTAACTCAAAAAATTTAGATATAAAGGTATTGTTTTTCCATCAATTAAAGATAGTATAGAATTTTTAGAATTTTTTGAGACCACGCAAAGCCCTGTAGCACAAACCGTTCGCTCCCTTCGAGAATTTTAGTGTTGGACGTACGATAAATCAGAAACACGTGTGTGAATCGCGAAAGAGGCCTAATCTCCGTTCAAATTAAAGCTGACCGAAATGCGATCGATGTTTTTCTTCATGTTGGATAGTTGGTGGCTTTGTAGACGAGTGATCTATATAGAAAAATAATAAACCATTGTGTAATAATTTGCAGCGTTTTTTACCTATTTTTTTTTTTTTTTTTTCTTTTTTTTTTTTTTAATAAACTCCCCTCAAAGACAAAATGTCTTTTGTGACGGAGGGGGCACGCCATAAATGAAAATAAATAAATAAATCAAATATAATGGGGAGGACGCCCAGGACTCACCCGACGCCGGCCCTGGGGATGAGGGAAGATGAGGAAGGTGGGGGTGGGAGAGAGGGATGAAGGGAAGTGCCTCTATAAAACGACCACCAGTTCAAATACGAGCCGAGCAGGACGCGGGTGGTGATACCACGGAGTACGCCTACCGAGATGCCCAACTCGCGCAACTCCGTGGCACTTTTCCCGCACCACACCCTGCGCCATGACAAGGTTGCAGCCATCACCCTGATGTTGTTGGGTACCACTCCTTTTAGCTCCGACACCGCTTGCCGTAAATCATCTCTGTCATACTTTCTTATCTTAGCCCGCCAAGTCTGCTCCATGTCCAAGCTGCCATTGACAACTTGGACATCCAGGATAATGCAAGACTGGTCGGGCTTGATGGCAACGATGTCGGGCTTCTTACCCTGGTCACTTGGCATGTGATACAATCTCTCCCTCTCAACATCCCAGCCGCTAGATGACAAAGCACCTGCTATCTGCTTGGCGACCGCATCATGACGTAGAATGCGGCCCCCATGAGTCCGAGGACACTGCTGCACTACATGATAAAGATGTTCATTTCCACTCTGACAGGCACGGCAAAGGGGTAGGGTTGTCCCGCGACTACCTCTCGAACACCGTACCGCAGTTGGCAGAGTTGCCATGCGGACGGCGTGAAAGTGTCGGTAGTCACGGGCCCCAATGCCCTTCGAAGCCCAATCTACCCATTGGGATGAGACAAGGCTTTCGGAGCACTGTCGGAGTTCTTTACCATCTACTGACTCATGCAGGGCAGCAGCAAACTCAGCAGACGAACTGGGTTTTGGAGCAGATGGTGTTGCTCGGTCGCACCATGCTAACTGCTGCCTGACAAAATCAAGATCAGCAGCCGCACGGGCGACCTCCCAGCTCGACCCTTGAAGGGCTAGCAGGCGCTGGCGGCGCAGGGAAGGGATACATGCCGAGAGAGACACAATGCCAAGCCCACCGGATTTGACCGGTGCGTGGAAATAGGCACTTGGGACACCAGGTGGGAACTTCAGCCAAGAGCGCACAGCAGAGCGAACTTGTCGATCTAACTCTTGCAGCCTCCTCGCCATAAGCCTGCCAAAGACTAACCCATAGGTCAGCTTTGGCAGTGAGTACGTGCGGAGGAGGCGCAGCTTCTGCTGTGGCTTCAATGGAGCCTTGGTAACGCGAGCTAGCGCTCTACCAAGGTCCACACGGCTGGTGGTAATGGTGGCCACCCCCATGAAGTCGACTCCAAGGTACCGCCAAACCTCCAGCACGGATCGAGATGGAATGGGGGACTGTCCTACGACAAAACCCCCATCCACAACTTTCACCTTGTGCTGGCGACCCGACGGGACCAAGGAGACCAACCCACACTTATCGGGGTTAACCACGAGTCCACACCTGGCTAGCTGCTTAGCAAATGCATTGAGGGCGATCTGCAAGCCCTCACGGGTACCACCAACCAACCATAGGTATTTACTACCTACCTACTAGGGCATTTTTGAAAATTTCAACCCTTCATTTCCATTTGGTTGGTGGTTGGGGTTGACATTTTCAAAAATGCCCTTGTAGTTAGGTAGTAGGTACCTATGGTTTTTTATGGGTAGATTGGGCTTTGGAGAGCATTGGGGCCCGCGACTACCGACACTTCCACGCCGTCCGCAAGGCAACTCTGCCAACTGCGGTGTGGGAGCTAAAAGGAGTGGCACCCAACAACATCAGGGTGATGGCTGCAACCTTGTCATCGCGCGGGGGGTGGTGCGGAAAAAGAGTCACGGAGTTGGGCATCTCAGTAGGTGTACTCCGTGGTATCACCACCCGTGTCCTGCTCTGCTCATATTTGAATTGGTGGTCGTTTTGTAGAGGCACTTCCCTTCATCCCTCTCTCCCACCCCCACCTTCCTCATCGCTAGGGTCGGGTGAGTCCTGGGCGTCCTCCCCTGTATATTTGATTTATTTATTTATTTGCATTTATGGGGAGTTTATTTTTTTTTTTAAAGAAAACAAAAATAGGTAAAAAGTAAATAAATATTGACAATGGCAAAGCTGTGATCTTTGCAGAAGAGTTATCTATACAGGAGAATAATAAACATTTGTGAAATAATTTGCAGCGTTTTTAATTGTACCTGCCTCGAGTTTATACTGGATAATGTTCAATTTTTCTCGCTGATCACGATTGGTGATGGGATTATCGAAATAATTAGTGAATCAAGAATGCATTTGCAGAAGGGGGTAAAATGTTGGGATCGCGCAGGTAGGACCATACTACTGTAGTGGATATCTATGGGTAGGACTCCACCTTCCGCTCGGGCTCGGATTCTTGCGGTGATGCCGGACCTTTGAGTGTTACAAAAATCCCAGAGCTCTTTAAATACGGGCAAGGGTATAGATAGCTGCGATCAGAGAGCAAACTCGAGTAGTTTTCACGATCCGAACTAGAAAAAAAAACCTCTCAAAATAAAAGCAAATCTCTATACGATACCAATAATTTGAAGGTAACTAAATATGTCGAGGGGAGGGTATGAGAATGAAACCCACAACAAATGGAGTTATCATTTGAAGGTCTTTCAACCGCAAAGAGGGTTTCCTGCTGTGTCGGTGTGGGAGGCAGAGAAAAGGCCGACGGGGAGGCTTCAAGCACAAATTGTTCTGATCGTTACGGCTCCATTGTCTGCT
The DNA here is from genome assembly GCA_009739505.2 of Apolygus lucorum. Lineage (NCBI taxonomy): Eukaryota > Metazoa > Arthropoda > Insecta > Hemiptera > Miridae > Apolygus > Apolygus lucorum. Next base: position 9,899,479 of record CM019176.2, read on the forward strand.
TCAAGGAGAGCACAAGTGATATTTACTTTAGAGATGGTTTTGTTCTGAGGTGCCCTTCAGCCCTCCACAACACCTGCCCTTCGAGATCCGCGTGCACTTGACTGCACGCGACCACCTCTCAGAATCAAACGATGCTGAGAGAACCCTTTTCCTTGTTCAAACAGCGATTTAGTGCACATTCCATACTTTATAAAGCAGAGTACAGAAAAGTACTAACCGCAGGGACGAGAAGTGTTTCAGGAAAATAAAGGTAAGTTTTCATGGTTGGTCGATGGCTTTCCACTCTGTGTAGGGGCTACTTTTGATGTGGCTCATGGAGCTGAGGAATATCACTGCACTGTTGGGGTTCTGTAGGAAGGCATGGTCATACCGATTTGAACTTATCCAGGAATTTAACTATTAGTAAAAAATGAGCGAGGCAAATAAAATAATAATAATTTTTTTAAGAACATGTACCTAAGAAAGAAAGGGTTTAAATGTTAGTTTGTGGATAACATGCATAATGCATAACATAGTGCATTCATAGTTTCATAGTATGCTGCACGCTCATAGTTTCTTAATTACAGGAACTTATTACATTTTTTTGGCTCATTTTTGTATTTGTGAAAGTAATCGTTAATCGATTAACGTCTCTACATTTCTGACATAGGTATGGTCACAGGTGAGAGGCAACTTGAACTCCATTGGTCGAGAAAATGAAGGTGATAATGGGGTATTTCGGTCAATTTTTTTTTTTTTTTTTTTTTTTCAAAAGAGTATGGCTTAGGAATAACGGTAATCGGGTCTGTTCGTCGAGAAAATGTTTTTAAAAATTCAGAGAAGCTAAGGAAAGTTGAAGATTTGAATGGTGTGACGTAGCTAGCCAATCGTGGCGTAGCCAGCCAACTGTCTTTGAAAAAAGTATCCATGCACGGAAACCCTTGAAAGACCTCTTGGATACTACAAAATAGTACTCACACACGCGCGCGGCGTAGTCCTTGCCTAGTGTGTGTGCATTTATAGCGGCCCGCCTTTTTCAAACGTGTGATCTCTTTAATTAATTTTTCTACCACATGTTACAGTATCATTGGGCTTAAAGTTGTAGTATATAGGTTTTCAAGGGTGCTGAATCCAAATTTGAGGTCAAAATCCTGAATTTCCGACTCACCGAAATACCCCATTCCCTGGGGATTAGAGAAGTGAAAGGAGCTGGGAGGATAAACAATACCGATCAAGACAGACAACATTGGCCGCGAAAAATAATGGGGGATTCAACATTGTGATTTGCAAAGGGGTGAAACCAATCTATTGCAGAAGCCACTAATGGTGAAGAATTACTTCTTTCAAACATTTACCACTTCCAATTTTCCAATTTTTCTAGCTCATCTCCCTTTGGTAAAAAATACGGAAATTAATTACATCGATTAATTACCAGCGAATAATTACATCGACGTTGGTATCACTGCTTTTCGTTCATCCAGTTCTCACTATAAAGATATCTAGCTACTTTTATAAATACGTCGAGGATCAATTTTAAACGAGAAGCATTGCTACCAACATTGCCACCTGTAATCTAAATTAACTATACAGGCAGTGTGAAACGCTACAAACACCGACGTTATTTATCGTCAGTTTGTTTGAGATTGGAATCGACCAAGAAATAATTTTACCCCCCCCCCCCCCCCCGCAAATGTGTTGGTATACGGATGAAGGTACGTATAATGCGAAAATCGAATAAAAATATGGCCGTCTGTCCGCGGCACTTTCCTTAGTTCCCATGGACCGATCTTGGTGAAATTTGGTATGTGGGCTTCATTTGGGGTCTAATTGTGCCTCGAAGCTTTTGGTTGATGTCAGTCACTTCTAAGGGTTGAAAAATAAGGGTTGAAATTTTGAAAACTCCCTAGCTCAAAAAAATACGATCGTTGTCCGTTTCTTCAAGGAATGAGTATCGATAACCGATATTTTAAAATATCGATACTTCTGTACCGATACTCGATATTTTAGTAGGTATCGATACTGTACTATCTGATATTTTCGGATACCAATACTTTGGATCCGATATTTCTAAATATCGAATATCGATACAGTTCTCGCGGATAATTCAACATAATGGCTAAAAAATAAAAATATGAAAAAGGTAGGGAGGCTGTTGGGTCTTAACTCGGATAAAATTATGTTATATGGAGAAAATGTTCAATAAAATTTGCAGTGGGTATTTTCTCCAAATTTTCAAATGTTTTTACATCAAAAGATGCCTGATTCATTATATGACATAAGCTCACTTGTTGGCGAATTTTCAAGGAAAATAAAGGTATTGCAATTGCCACAAAATTTTTAGAATGGAGTTTTTGAGAAAAAAAAGTAATTGAAATCCGTTTTGGAGCGTTCTAATCTCCAATGTTGACTGTGAAAAAACCATATTAGATTTCAATGAAAATCCACTCATTATCTCATGCTGTATGGACTTTTGTTTCTTATTAGCTGGGCATACACGAGCGGAATTTCCGACGGTTTGACGGTTTATTTAGGAAACCTGCAGGTTTGGAATCTACGTTAGTGGATGAGAGAACTCGCAGTCCAAAACTGACTGTTCAAGTTTAACAGTTTTTTCGAAAAACCTGCAGTTCACATTTGTAAGTCAGTGGAGGGAAAAAACCGCAGTCCGAAACTGACGGTTCACTGCTGGCCTCGTCCATTTTCAAACCTGGCATACACGAACATTCCAATCCAGCGGTTGGGTACCTGGTAAGGACTGAGTTTTTGTCACTCATGGTACCGATAAGTTGATACTCAGTTCCACAGTCCTGGTACAGCTGTACGGACCCACCTCTAGTCAGTGGAGTGTGGCTATTAGTTCTTGTAGTCTTCACGTTCTTCAGCTTGAAGTTCCTTCACGAGACCCATATGGCTATGGGCATTTCTTCGGGAAATCCATTCCTTCTCCCACTTTTTGCGATCCTTTTTACGAGATACTAATACGCTCAAGGCGTACATGCCACTTGCAGCAGCTACGATTTTTTTTAGTCCTTTCTTCCATCTCCGACGAGGTGCACTGAGAAAAAACCTCTACTTCTGGCCTCTGGACTGTCCAACACGCTGGACACTCCAAAACCGACGGTTTTCCGCCGAAAAAAACTGTGACTTCTCCACTAACGAACGGTTATGGACGTAAGGACGAGTTCCCCAACTTTTGAAACTCTACGTCAGTGGAGTACAACGGTTCAGAAACCGAGGGTCTGGACTGTCAGTAAAGACCGCAGTTTTAAAGCGGCGGATCAAGACTGCCATCGACCACTAACGGACAGGTCGGATTTTTGATGAAATCCGCGCGCCTGGACTGTCAGAAAAAACGACGGTTTTGGAACGACGTTCCAAAACCGCTGGATTGGAATGTTCGTGTATGCCAGGCTATTCAGTCCAGAGAGCCGAGAGTATTCAAGTTCACACACAAGTGGTTGTTCCTCTAGGCGATTCTAGGAAAAGGTAGGTTCTTGGTACCTGGAGCTCAAGACCTACACGTGCTGTTTCCTTGGAGTTCCTACCCAGAATCCCAGGGTTTCCACAACACTGCTTGTTGTACTTTGAGCACCTCAGACATTGACAGGGCTGTAAAATCACCAGTTATTTAGACTTTTCTCAGAATATTCGCTCATGCAGGAACCTACATGATCTGGTGGAGGGTGGTGGGGGGGGGGAGGTCTTTCGCATTAAAAACTAGCCTGATCCCATATTGGGATTTCTAGGAAACGTCTTGAGACAATAACGAGACCAGGACTGGACTGTGACATCACATGGGTAGGTGGAACCCTTTTACTACCTGACCCTAGCTCCCTTGAATCAACTAAGTAGGTATTGACTCTCATTTTGAGACAAAATAATTTTATGAAAACAATGAATTCGCAGGTGAGTACGCACCTACTTCTAGATTTCCCAGTTATAACTTTCAAATTTGAATATTTCGGAATTTTCAACATTTGTCGCTCCAAAAATTTCTATTTTCACAATTAGAACTTTCTTGCGTTGTTTGCTAGACCGATGTCTAGGCTTGAAATTTGTATGTATTGTACTTGTAGATAAGCTAAGAAACAGTGGGTGATATAGTACCTATGAAGTGAAATCACTTAAACCATAACTTCGAGTTGTCTTGTTGTTGTTTCGTTAATTGCTAAGAAAAAGTTACTTCCTCATTTTTTGGACTAGAGTAGCGTGATTAGTAACGTAATTAAACACCTAGTTTACTCGTAAATACGATAGTACTAAACTGTAAACAACCTATCTATTACATCTATAGTTATCTATAGTTATCTATTACATTTTTTGATCACGACCCCCAGCTAAAAGACATATTTACAAATAAATGTAAATGTGTAAATAGGGCTTGGACTTTTGATAGTAAGAAATGAATAAATAGAGATAAAAAAATATTTTCCTTGAGAATATTAGGTAATATTAAATATTGGCATTACTATCGATATTTTGAAATATCGATACTAATGCCAGACGATACATGGAGTATCGATTCTCAAATACAATACAGTATCGATACTTTTGTAACGATACCCATCCCTAGTTTCTTCAAGTTGTCTTCATTTTTGCGTCCTTAGCAACCAGTAATCAAATTTCCTAATGAAGGCACCCACAACGCTATATTTCTTCGAACTGAGTATGAAGCGTTGATTTCTTCCAAATAATAAACTCAATTGTAAAGTAGGTAGGTAGTACCTATGGTACCTATAGTTACAATGGCAAAGCCGAGTTCTTTGCAGACGAGTGATCTATATTGAAATAATAAACCTTTGTGTAATAATTTGCAGCCTTTTTTACAACCAATTACGCGTTCGAGTTGTAGGCCTCACGGGCTACTTTATACGCAGCCGAATGAAGAATGACATATTTTCGTGAGTTGATCCTCAGGCATTTCATATGATAAGCCCTCATGATAATAAGAACGCCAAACAAATCATTTCGAGCGCCTGAAAAGGCTCCTTCGGACGCCCGCCCCGACACTGTCTCATTTTATTTTGGCTGTTTGGAATTCCACCGAAGCATTCCAAGCCACTTTTATCGGAGCTTTGGACCACTCTTCTTTTTTTCGCGGGTCAAAGGACTTTCGTCGTATAATTAAGTGCGTGAAATCTCGAGATAAATTACGGAAATTAGTTGGGGGAGACCAGTTGGGTGGAAAAGGAGGGCTGTATTTTAGAGAGGTGCTAAGGGGATTTGGCTCAAGCCCGAATGTATATACTGACAATAATGGACTGAGAGAAGTGTAAGTAATGGAGGTGAACTGACAGTAATGGAGTGACTCCGGAACCGGTTAGAGCTCTTCTGGGAGCTTCTGGTGTTACGCTTCATCTCGAAGAAGTCACGGAAGACTCAGCTCTCACACATACAGACACATCGCCAACAATAACAGCCTTCAAGTCACAGCTTATGAAACCATGAAATGACGAGTAAGCAGCTTTTCAAGCTATGAGGGAACGAGTTGCTCGTACCTTATGACACGGTCCTCAGAGGTGGGTAATGACAATGACAACACTCAGAAAGATGCTGGCGCTTTGGGATACGGAAGAATTTTTCTCCTGTGAGTATAGTCTATGACAATAAAGGCCAAGGCGAATGAAGGTGGATAAATTGGCCTGTTTGCACCTATTACTTACGGTATTTTAGAGTTAAACTTTTTGCTCCTTCATTAATAATATGTTTATAAAATATACCTAATATCAATATTATTATTATTATTATTATCTATTATTAATATGAAAATAATAATATTGTGGCATCAGGGCAACCACTGCTCCCATTACTTTCTTTGAACCATCGAACGCACCCAAGAGCCTACTCTTAGCTTTGACATAATATGTATATAGCTATATTATAGCTTTGGCACATGAACGAAAAAGCGTTACAGTTAGTTTTTTAATGATTTTTATTTACAATCAAGTATTTGCTTCGGAACTTTATCTTCGTCATTGGAGTTAGTAAACAAATCGTTTACCAATCGTTGGAAAGCATGCATGAATTATGCTGCCGTTACGACCCCATTTACCGTACTAAATACATAAAATGTCCCAATGTCTTGCAGACTCGTTTTGTTTACCTTCTGCTTACGTGCTGTGTTATCTTTATATAATTATGGTGTTCAACTCAAATTAAAAAAAGTCTGATAAGTGGTTGTGGCACATAGCTTCCTCGTATCCATAACCCGATTATATAGATGATCCGATGCATAGTAGTTAATCTCAAAACACCAATCTCTAAGTACCTTTTACTACCCCATAGGGGACCATCTACACGCTAAGCTGGACAATCCTAGAAAATTTCATCAAATTCGGATGAAAATGTAGGTAAATGTTATGGCTGTTACAAGGATTTTACGTATACGCATGCGCAGAGGCTTCTGTGAATTTTAAGGCCTTGATTTTCATTGGGGTCCATCAACAACCTAATCTGCGTAATCCCTAAAAATTTCATCGAAATCGGGTAGAAAATGTGGAAGTTATGGCCGTTACAAGGAAATTCACGTTTGCGCATGCGCAGTGGCTATTATCAGTCCGAAGGCGATGGTTTTCATAGGGGACCATTTAAATACTAATCTGTAACATCCCTGAAAATTTTATTGAAATCGGATGGAAAATGTGGAAGTTATGGCCGTTACAAGGAATTCACGTTTGCGCATGCGCAGTCGCTCCTATCAGTCCGAGGATGATGAGTTTCATAGGGGACCGTCTACACACCAACCCCTACAATCCCTGAAAATTTCATTGAAATCGGACAATAACTTCGTATAGTTATGCGCGTTACAAGGAATTCTGTACAGACAGACAGACAGACAGACACACAGACGCTGAACCAAAATTGTTCAGAAAGGTCTAAAACGCAAAACGCGAGTGAAAAATTTGATTTTGGAGAACTTTTTTTTTCTTCCTTGAAAAGTGAAAACAAAGATTCCGCTACCTTGGTAGACTCTGAAGCAATAATCCGTTTCAAGTGTTATGTCTATTGAAGCAACCAATATTATTTCCATTTCTTAAACACAATTTAACCATTGACACGCAAACTTTGTGAGAGAAATAAATAGTTGGTTCACAGAAGGTCTATTCAAGATCATACACAGAAAAATAATGGTTATGTTGGTCCTAAAAATGTCAATGAACGTTAATCAGTAACGAGTTAGGTTTATATTGCTTTCGAGTCTACCAAGGTAGGTAACCGAAGCAACTTTTCACTTTTCATGGATATGAAAAATTGTTCTTCAAAATAAAATAAAACCTTTTAAAAGCCATAACTTCCACATTTTTCACCCGAATATGATGAAATTACAGGGGAATGTGCAGGTTGACATGTAGCTGGTCCCCTATGAGGAAAGAGCAAGGTAATTGAAAATTGATGTTTTGAAATTGGCTACTATGCATCGGATCATCTATACAATCGGGTTAATGGATACGAGGAAGCTGTGTGCCACATCCACTTGGCGGATGTTTTTAAAAATGACTGTAAATTCACTCTAAGAATTTTGAACCAAACACAGTCTTACGATGAGTAGTGTTCAATTCATGATTTTTAAAGTTTGAAAGCACCGAGGGGAGATTTCTGCAGGCGAGAAATGCCTTAACGATATTGGTAGGTGGTCAAAATTCTGGGAATCGGATTTACTTGAATCGAGAATTCTCCGACAGTATCGAGTAAGAGACAAATAATATTTTTGTGAACTTTCACGTTGAATTCAACTTATGTATGAAAAGATGAGTTTTATATAAGGTTAGTGAAACATTCCTTTTCCATAGGGCAATCAGATCATAACTTGTCTTACTTATCTTAACTTGTCTTACTTGTCTTAACTTATTTTAAAATATATTGTTAGAAGGATTCCAGTAAACACGGATTCGAGTAGCTTGGAGGGTTTACCTGACCCCTTCAAGTAGGGAAGCTACTCATTCTTAAGCCCTCATTTAATTGATTTTCTATATCTTTTTATTGTTTGAATTATGAATTGCCAATAATAGTTTGATTATACTTGGGATAGTCAGAATGCTCATGGTAAAGATATAGAATTGTGGGCTGGACCTGATTTACCTCTTAACATTTAAAATAAATAAAACAATAATAAGATACAAGAATTTAATCGGAAATTGAAGTTGCTTCTCAAAAAACTACAACCGCCGTCTGAGCACATTCAACTATGTCAGATTGAAAAAAAGTTCATAACGTTTGTAGGAAATCCATAAACACTTTTGACCCTCCATCTATTTTTTGAAAATCACACTGAGTAGCCGTCTCTCCGTAGCCTTGAGACTATAAAAGACTGTTTTCTCGCGATAAAAAAGGGACCCGGCGGTGTGAAGTGATTGCCGTACAAATGAGAGAGGCAGCTGGGGACTGTAAGTGGGAAGGGTCCTCTTCGGAGATCTTCGACGATTCAACTCTGAACTCGGTCCTATCGTCTTTGAGTTGGTCTCATTCGAATCCGCCTTTAGAAACGATAACTATTGCTAATGGATCTTGGGATAGAATGAAGACGTTCCGCACGAACTCATATTTTCTCATATTCTAATAATAAATTCCTTCCTCGCAACTGAACCTACGAATAATGACGATTTCAACTATCTTTCTCGACATTTTGGTTCAAACGATCGAAGAAACAAGACATTCGAACCAGCTTTGAGATAAAATGTTGAAATTTTTACTATACAGAAGCAATTATTCTGTTGTAGAAAGAACAAAGTAATTATTGTTGTTAGGAGATGTTACGATTGTAAAATGATGATTTAAGTCTTTTCAAGTTATGAAGAAACTCAAGACGTGCTGAGAAAGTAATATCGCCTGATAATGGGGGGTGAGCCTTGATTTTTTTAAGATTTTTAATCGAAAGTAGACTACATCCTGAGAATTTTGGTACCAGCCGCGACCTTCTAGCGTGTGTAAATCTTTTCCTATGATTTTTCAAAGTTTCGACCGTTTATGACGTCACGCGCCCCTCTCGCCTGGGCGGGACCCCCCAGCCCACTGTGACGTCATAAACGGTCGAAACTTTAAAAATTCATAGGAAAAGATTTACACACGCTAGAAGGTCGCGGTTGGTACCAAAATTTTTAGAATAAGGTCTACTTTAGATTAAAAATAACAATAAACTGTTTTTCCTACCCAGGCGCACACCCTATTATTCGACACCTTGAATGGAACCAATTGGTTGGGTGTAATGATACGCTTTGCGGAGGTGTTGAGGTCTCAAGAGCCCTCACAGTTTTTTGCTCGTACGGGACTTTTTCTTTCATATTACCTAGTTACGCTAAGAACTCCATTAATGACCATACAAAACTACTTAGAAATGTTGCTCAAGTCAGTAATAGAACGACGAGCCATGAACGTTTCAAACATGACACTGTAAGCTGATAAGTCTACATTAAACTCGCATGTTGATACTAGGAAGTTAACTTGATTACAAGCCAATGAAAATACGAGGCACTTACGCAAACCGCATAGACAAGTGCACAAGGCAGTGCGAAAGTTGCGTAATTTTTCAATATTGACTTCAGTAAATTCTTGGGTTTGAACGTTTTACGGACCAATACTTGCCTAGTGACGATTCGATACTTCCGATATTTATTGATATCGATATTTTGTTTCGATATTTCCGATATTTGTATCGATATTTTCTTGCGATATTATCGAATATCGAAAGAAAAATATCGATATCGAAAGGAAAATATCGGTTGTTAAGGTTATTTTTATCCTACTGTAATTTATCAGTTTCCCCCTAAATAAAAAAATAATAAAAAACAAATAAATAGAAACGGAAGAAAACACATAAACAACAATGTTGACACAAAATGCCAACCCACTATAGTCCGACATGCAGTCCCCATGCTCGATATGGGGAGAGGGAGGGACAAGACAAGACTTCTTTTCGTTTCCGCGTTCGCTACTACTGTTTTGAAATTAGTGGCGATTCGATGTACCTTTTGATGCGATATTTAACATCCAAATAATATCGGAAGGCTGTATTGAATTCGATAAAATTCATCAAATGAATTTCATTAGGGAATCTGCCAATGGCTAACGATGCAAAAATATATTCGATATCAGTGACATAATATTTTTCTTTCGATATTCTACCGATATCGATAACAAACGATGCAAAAACAGTAACATCAATATTTTTCTTTCGATATTCTATCGATATCGATAACAAACGATGCAAAAACAGTGATATCAATATTTTTCTTTTGATATTTTACCAATATCACTGATATTTAAGAAAAAACGTATTCGATTTCAGTGACATCAATATTTTACTTCCGATATTTTACCGATATCAATGATATTTATGAACAACTATGCAAAAACATATGCAATATCAGTGATATCAAAATTTTTCTTTCGATATCTTATCGATATCACTGTCTTGATTTGAAAAAAACTTTCGTTATCAGTGACATCAAGATTTTTCTTTTGATATTCTATCGATATCACTGATATCGATATTTTTCTTCCGATATTCTATCGATATCGATACTGTCTTCCGATATTGTTTCGATGTTAAATATCGAATCGAAAAGTGTATCGAATCGTCACTATACTTGCCAGAACTACCAATATAAGTACCAAGTTACCAAGCCTCTGTTGTTTAATCGGTTCTGGGCTCAACGGAAAATGCTCCCAGCGCCTTGAGGAAAATAAAATATAGATAGATTGCTATTAAACAATAGGTTTGCTCCAAATCCTACCACAGGAACTATTATTGACGACATTTATTATGATAAGATGTGTGTGATCAAAAATGTCTGCCAAGTGGGTGTGGCACATAGCTTCCTCGTATCCTTTACCAGATTGTATGGATGATCCGATGATAAGTAGCTTATCTCACAACATCAATCTCTAACTACCTTACACTACCCTCACAGGAGACCATCTACACGGCAACTAAAAAGAGGAGAAAATATGAATGTTACAGGGAAATTTAAGTTTGCGCATGCGCACTATAAGCCTACAATCCAATCCGCATAATCCCTGAAAATTTCATCGAAATCGGACAACAACTTCGTATAGCTTTGCCCAATGCTTCCGCCACCTTGGTAGAATCGGAAGCAAAACATACTTTAATTCGACATAAATTGTGTGACATAAGGAATGCCTATAGGTATCTTCTTGGTGGGAACCGAACGTTTTCTTGGAGCAGTAGGCATTAGATAAGTGAGGGATACTTCTCTTTCGACTTTATAGCGGGCAAACGTTTTAAATTGTATTCAATATTACGATATTAGATAATATTAAATTCTAACCTAATAATAGGTAGGTAGTGTTATGGTTGTTACCGGTAGGTATATTATGCAAGCTGATGAGAGTCCTTAATTTTGTTCCCCATTTTCGAAGAGTCGCGCTCACTAACCTCTGTATCCTGTTGACCGTTCAAGAAAAAATATCAAATAAGAATATTATTAAAGTATATTCGCCTACTTCTCGTAGGTACGTTCTGAAGTACTTCAGACTTAATTGGGGATGCAATCAAAAGTGATAACGTTGTGTTTTACGGTAATCCAATTAGCATTATCACGAGCTTCCGTTCAGCGTATCAAAACACTAAAGAGCCCCACGCGATGTTTGCTTAACAAAAGGTGACCCTTTTTGCTTAAAACCACAAACGAGGGTTGACAATCGACTGGATTTTGAATCCTCGGGGACGTTATTCATATTCAACGGATTACATCGCAAGTTAGGATCAAAATAAAGTAAGTCGCCAGTCATAAATCTAACGGTAGGTTTACAAACAATAGCTTCAAGAAAATAACTTTTTATATTCTAGTATTAATTTATTAATATGGGAATCGGGTGGTATCTAGGGCCCTCTTTTCGTCATAGAAAGTTGGAGTCTAAATTTGAATCCACAATCTCATCTATTCGTCGTCTACTGCATTTGAGTGATCCTCAGCCTTGAGAACTAATTTATTGACTTTTTTAATTTATTAGTAAAATGTAAACGTAATAACCATCTGAGAAATCGGAAATATTAGGTGACTACATACAATTGTCGGAAAACCAAGAAATTTGTTGTTAACCCTAGGATGACACACCGGGGTCATTTGTGACCCCACGATTTACATTTGGCCGAGTATCTATAAAAAAAATATTTTCTTCGAACAGGAATATTTTGTAAATAAAGTTGGAACTCCTGAGCCCCTTTGTCAGTCACTCGCTAGAGTTTGTGCAGTTAACTTGCAAACGTGCTATGGGCCACATCCGAACCCAGTGTGCTATAATCGGTTGACTTTTTTTGTGTGGGGGACTATTTGACCCCAGTGTGACTTTCTATTCATTCTTTTGCCTTCTAAATTTTGGGGTCGGAATTGACCCCAGAGTGCCGTTTATGTATGCGAAAAATAGGTGTGCCAAGATTTATACATACGTATATTGATTTCTAAATTTCTTGTTTTTCCATTTACCGTGAGAAGCCCCTACTTTGAGCCAAAGCAAGTATACTATGAAAATCTAATAATATAAAACGCCAACCGTACGTACGTACGTATGCACAGAGGGGTTGAAGGGGTCGTGGGAGTGGGGAGAGTTGGAGGCTGGAGGGGTTGGGGGCGGGAGGAGTCGGAGGCGAGAGGAGTCGGAGGAGTTGGGGGCGGGAGGAGTCGGAGTGAGTGGGTGGAGGAGAGAGTCGGAGGAATTGTTTTTGCCTACTTTTTGTAGGCTTTTCAGCTAGTTCACAATAATACAGGAGTGATAATACAATTTTTTGGTTTATTATTTTCAATAATGAACCTTTGGAATCGACCAAGAAAAAAAAATTTTAACACCCCCTCAAAATTTGATGGTTTACGTTTCAAGGTACGTAGAATCCAAAAATCGAATAAAAATTTGGCCGTCCGTCCGCCGTCCGCGGCACTTTTGCCACTTAGCATTGACCGATTTTGATGAAATTTGGTATGTAGGCTCCATTTGGGGTCTAGTTGTGCCCCGAAGCTTTTGGTTGATGTAGGTCACTCCTAAGGGTGCCAAAATCAATTTTGAAATTTTGAAAACGCCCTAACTCAAAAAATTTTGATATAAAGGTATTGTTTTTCCTTCAATTTAGGATTCTATAGAATTTTTAGAATTTTTTGAGACCACGCGGAGCTCTGTAGGACAAACCGTTCGCTCCCTACGAAAATTTAAGGGTTTAAATTGAAATATATATATATATAAATCAAAACACGAGTGTGAATCGCAAAAGAGGCCTAATCTCCGTTCAAATTAGAGCTGACCGAAATGCGATCGATGGTTGGTGATTTAGTTTTTTTTCGATTTTTTTTTGATTTTTTTTTTTTTTTTTTTGATTTTTTTTTTTTTTTTTTTTGATTTTGCTTCCGAGTCTACCAAGGTAGCGGAAGCTTTGTTTTCACTTTTCAAGGACGAAAAAAAAAAGTTCTCCAAAATCAAAATTTCCACTCGCGTTTTGCGTTTTAGACCTTTCTGGACAATTTTGGTTCCGTGTCTGTCTGTCTGTGTGTCTGTCATGAATTCCTTGTAACGCGCATAACTATACGAAGTTGTTGGCCGATTTCTATGAAATTTTCAGGGATTGTGCGGGTTGGTGTGTAGACGGTCCCCTATGAAAATCATCATCCTCGGACTGATAGAAGCGACTGCGCATGCGCAAACGTGAATTCCTTGTAACGGCCATAACTTCTACATTTTCCATCCGATTTCAATGAAATTCTCAGGGATGTTACAGACTGGTATTTAGATGGTCTCCTATGAAAATCATCACCTTCGGACTGATAGTACCCACTGCGCATGCGCAAACGTGAATTTCCTTGTAACGGCCATAACTTCCACATTTTCCACTCGATTTCGATGAAATTTCCAGGGATTATGTGGATTAGGTTGTAGATAGTCCCCTAAGAAAATCATCATCCCCGGACTGATAGAAGCGACTGCGCATGCGCAAACGTGAATTACTTGTAACAGCCGTAACTTCAACTGTCCCCCAGGGGTCGCGGGTTCGAATCCCAGCCGAGGCTAAGTATTTTTTTGATCCAATCACATCCATCTTCTCACTTAATTTTTCATCCGAATTTGATGAAATTTTCTAGGATTGTCCAGATTAGCGTGTAGATGGTCCCCTATGAGGGGAAAGTACTTAGAGATTGGTGTTTTGAGATTAACAACTATGCATCGGATCATCTATATAATCGGGTTATGGATACGAGGAAGCTATGTGCCACACCCACTTGGCAGACGTTTTTTATATTGGATGGATGGTGATTTTGTAGACGAATGATCTATATAGAAAATAATAAACCATTGTGTAATAATTTGCAGCGTTTTTTGAAAAGCAGAGAAATATAAGTGCTGGTGAAATTCGTCAGTCAAACTCAAAAAATCTTTGAGCTGATCTATTATCGAAACTATTCCATAGAATTAAATGATTTTTTAAATATTTGATTCCAAATATTGTCAACTTGGAATGCTGATAGTGGAATCTATTTAAAAAAAAACCTTCAACAAAATATAATTTCAAATTTCAGAAATTTCATTCATTTCCATGTTTTTATTGACTTTTTACGAAACTATATTCAAAACCGAAATTTGTTCCTGGTTTAAACTGTTTTTTGTATTTATTTCAACAAACAGGCTATCAATAGATTTTTACAACCTAAAAATAAATTTAAATTTCTGTCTTAAATTTAAATTAGAGGAATTTAAATGTTTGGGTCAGAATTGACCCCAGTGTGCCGTTTATGTATGCGAAAAATAGGTGTGCCATCCTAGGGTTAATATTGGGAAGTTATATCCTGCCATACTGTACTAACTTTATGAGGGTGGGGAAAAGAGCTTTGTATGGAGGATGTCGCGTATAATCAGCTCTAAACCATTCAGAGCTCACCCCCCCCCCCCCCCCCCACCAACACACTCCTTATCAACACCTGGCTTCCAAATGTATACGGCTCTGGCAGATGTTGGGTACCATTTCAAAATTAATGAACAAAGATAGTTTCAACCCCGAGCATTCTGACATGTATGATGTGATGTTAGTTGGAGTGCAATCTTGAAGCTATTCCACGTAGGTATAGGGACAAACCGAGAACGGTGAAACTTTTCAACCACCCATTACTATTCAAACGTGAGCAAATGTATTTTCAACACGAAGGGTGTAACTGACATTTCACATTAGGTGCCTATTGCACAAAGCTCTTAGAAGTAGCCATAAATGCAAACTTAGTGCATAAAACCCTTCAATAAGCAAACTTTAACATTCATTTTTTCAGGCGTCCATCAATGCTACTATTAACCCTTAATATCCTGATGTATCTTTTTGGAAGTACGATTTTTACCTGCTATAGTTTACCCACTTTTAAGCCAAAACTGATAGCAGTTGGTTATCTTGATATTCCAACTATCGATTGTGTAAGAAAAAGTAATAGTAAAAACATAATACCTCAAAGAAAAAACATATTCTCGAGTTACCAGACTGTAATAGGGCTTTTGGGGAACCTCATGCTCAAATATCCCATAAATTTGACAAAATACATCTAAATTTAACTCACAAAAGAACCAAAAACTTTTTTTGATCAAGTGGGAAATTAAGGGTTAAATAAAATTACTTGACGAGCAAATAAATCAGTACCTAAGAAATTCTCAGTGGCAATTTTTTGTATCTTTCCTCATTCACACAAAAATTTAATTACTTAACCCTTAATTTCCCACTCGTTCGAGAAATTTGTTTTTCTATCGGATTTTTTTTCAATTAAATTTAGATGTATTTTGACAAATCTATTGAATGTTTGGGCATAAGATACCTCAAAGGCTCTACTACAGTCTATTAGCTCGATGATCTTTTCAAGGGCCATCTGCATCACCAGAATCTGTCTATTAACCCAATTATGTTGGCGTAAAATAAGAAAATTTGATAAAATCCTTGGTGAGATGTTGGTGTATGTTATTTCTCATAAAGCGCAGAACCAATGAATGAGGTGGAGAAGGTTCACTTCATAGAGGAATCTATGCTCCCTACTCTGTGGAAACCGAACTAATAGACTACAAGGTGAGGATTGAGGATAGAAAGTACCTCCTAAAGTCTGTCAGCTCAAGAATTATTTCATTTTTTCTCTAAGTTATCACTTTTTTTTTACTCAATCGATAGTTGAAGTATCAAGATAGCCAATGGCTATCAGTTTTGGCTTAAAATTGGATCAACTGTTGTAGGTAAAAATCGGACTTCCGAAAAGATACCTCAGGATATTAAGGGTTAATGAAAGTTGTTCAAAGAATAGTCATCAATGGATGACCTTTAGTGAGACAATAGAATGGGTACATTATGATACGCCAAGGGAGGGAGGGGAAGGTTATTAGGAGAAATCCTACCCGTTAGGTTAATATTATGTTGGGAGGTGCGATTACTCCATAACCATACCTTAGCATAGAAGGTATGGTTAATATACTCATACAAATATGATCCTGGGTGAAGTGGTAGGTATCTAACTCTATCTGGGGGAATTCTCGTCCATTTGATACAGTTTTGTGCTTTATGGAAAGTGTAGTGAACTCTCGGCTGTAGTGAAACTAGTGGGCAGAGAGGTCAAATCAGGATTAGCACAAGATGAGGTCAAATCAGGATTTCGAGGCAGAGAGGTCAAATCAGGACTAGCACAAGATGAGGTTAAATCAGGATTTCGAAAATGTCGAAAAAGGAGGAAAACGACAGCGCAAAATATGTCCCCTATACATGTATTGCGTATCGTAGATGGTGACTGAAGTCCAGAAGGAAGGAGAAAACTATTTTCTAATGGCTAGCCAGCCATTGAAAGACAATATTGTAAGGGATTAGCAAAGAAACATAAACTAAGGATTCACACAAACCCACCTAATTTATTCGAGTGTACTCATTCTGTGATGAGGGACTCGAAAATCGTTTTTTCCATGATGACCTACTAACTCATCTTATCACAATTACTCGATAATGGGTAGGTACATCAACATTTTGTAAGTCCATTATTTTAGAATAATATTACCGTCAACTGGTACAACTTTCGCCACCCCGTTCAACAATGTGCCACAAACGTTTTTTACTGTCAGCGCTACCTAGGGATTCCTGGGATAAAGCTATTAATTCAGGAAAAATCACAGGGGCAGGGCAATAGTATAGGCACAGGTTAACCAACTCAACAAGCTTATCAGTGGACATCAGCGACAGTGATAAAATTGTATCTGTTCCCGGTTTTTTTTGTAAGTTGAATTTGTCCAAAAAGTCTGCTCTGGGTACCCCACTAACGTTTGGTTCACGTTTCTGGTAAGTTTATATTTTCAAACCTATAATATCAGCAACGAATTCCCATATTTGCCTTTTTCATGAGTGTGTTATTTCCTTTGATATTTACAGGAAAGTAAAAATGGGACAAACAGGGTACAACTTTGTGCCACCAACTTTTTCCCGTTTATGCATTGATATTTAAAGTGTTCTGTTCTATTTGTTGATCACGTGGACGATCCAAATGTCACAGTTCACGAATCAAACGAAATTACGGAACCCAAACCTTTTAGGGGGTGATCCTAACCATTTCCCCCATATATCTCCGCATCAGATAGGCCTACAGGGATTATTTTTTGTAATTCTTCATATTTTTAGTCAAGAAATAGAGCAATGAGCTTACATTTTAGATTTTTAAATGTCATCATATATTTTTGTTGGTATCATACATTTGAAAAATTTAAATACTCCAAATATCTTCACTCCGATTTGTTAAAACTAACCTCCTGATGGTTACCTAAAAATCTCAAAATTTTCGGTTCATCCGTTCATCCATGGTTTTGGAATTACTTTTGAATTGAGCCATATAAATCAGGGTTATATTTTTGTTATAAAAAATATATTTTCTGTGTTACGCTTACTGAATTTTATTAAAAAATGAAGAAGATAAGGTTTCGAGTTTTTTTGTGATCACACACTCCCTAAAAAGTTGAAAAATATTGAAAGTTTTTTAGAAACAAGCTTGTTTTTGGTTCCTTTTCAAAGTTAACATGATGAGTAACAAAGAAACCAGGGCAAGAAGTGTCCACTGCTCGATATTCGTATGTTTTCAAGCTAAAAAAAAATTGTGGTACATTGTTGTACCCTTATTGGGTACAAGAATGTGCCACGATAAAACATTTCTCTCTATTCTTGCATAAGAGATAGAATTTTTTTCATGGTGGCATTTGATACTTGGAAAGTAGAGGTACGTTGGGTAAATTTTTCAATAATATACGATGAAAAGTAAAGTATTTACACGTAAAAAACCTCAAAATTGGCACAAAGTTGTAACAGTTGACGGTAATTCATTTTCATTAATTTGTTACTATTTTGTTTCAAAAGATAATACCCGGAGTAGGCATTTATTTATAGAGCGAAGATTCACGGTTGTCAGCAACTTTTTTACTTTTTTCTGGTGAGATGTGAGGGTGCAGATTTGGGGACGAATTTGGAAGGGGAAAATATTTTTACGGATATAATTCGAGCATCTTGGTGATTTGGGTATTTTTGTACTGGGATGGTTCCAGTGTGACAAGAGCAGAATTTGGTGCATAGAGTGAAGATACGAGGATTATTATGAACAACGAGAGGGTGAGTGAGGTTATATGGTGGGATCATAATCTCTGGCGAGCCGGCAGGTTATGTTGATGACGTGCAGATAGGAAGGAGGAAGAGCGTGGCGAACGTACGCAAATAGGAATCTGGGGTACGCATTGAGTACTTACGGGCTGCCAGGAACTGAGTCTGGGATCATTCTGACTTCATGGGTGTCTGCAACTCAACTAGAGGGACCTCGGGACGGATCCCCGTTCGGTTTAAGACTATTAGAAGGCGAGGTCTAAAGCCAGGCCTGGGTAATGACGGCAACACACAAAAAGGGATTGTCTCTAATCTTCTTACAGCGGGAAGCTTCAGCTCAGAGGGACGGGGTGGTGGGGAAAGGTTTTGAAATCTATTGGGAACGAACATCCCAATCGCGATCTTTTTTCGAGAAATATGATTTTCTACGAGATTCCTTCAAACGATTCTGAAACGATCACACTTACCCAGTGCCGGTCCCTGACTGTTCGAATTCTGGTGCTCTTTACCGCCGGATAACCCACACACGCACAAATACTCTTCACCGCAGGTTGAAAACTTTTTGAAAAACAAGGCTACAAAAATATACTTAGCGGACGGCTTTAAGGGAGTACTGTTTGTGTGTTGGTTGGAGGGGTGGTGGAGTGGGGGGCCCGCTGGTCGGAAAGGGGCGCATGAGTCGAGGGCCCCTGTCACGTGACCGCCCCTCGGCCCAATGGCTGTAAGCCCCGCCTCTTCTCTTTCTCTATTGATTCTACCTGGTCCTTCTAGGGGGTACAGCACAGATATTGCTAAAGTTTGCTCTGCTATATGCATCAACGAGCTTGATATATGAATAACCCAAAGGACCCTTGTTGCTAAGAGTTACCGAGAATTCGAGGAACGTTTGAACCAAGTGCAGATCATTTCGTATGTAATTCATCCATCGCCTAAGAGCCTCCGAGTCGGCACATTCATGAGATCTCTCGTTGACAGAAGAGCATTAAATGCTCTCAAATGTGTAAATTTTACGCTCATCTCGTTACCTACCATTCAGTTGAATCCTCAGCATTACATTAAATGTAATGTAATGTGAAATGTAATGTGATGTTAATTTTAACCCTTAACGCGCCATGTGAGTATGTCACACTCACTAAGGATTTTTGATCTGCTGTGGTGGCGGCCCTGCGCCACAGTCGTGATTGAGGACCCAATGTAAATTGGGGGGGATTAGTACCACGTCAACTGCCGCTAGAGCCACCTCCCTGCATGGACCCTGCGCACCTCAAGTATAATTTTTCTGAAACCTAATGAGTATGCCACACTCACCTGGCACCTGAGGGGTGTATAAAAAGTGAGTAAGGCATACTCACGTGGCACCCAAGAGTCATATAAAATTATAGGGGAACCTTAGAGAAGACCTCAAGAAGAAAAGATATAGTTCACTGTGTCCCTACCAAAAGCCTCCATACACCAATTACAAGTGTGAACAATGCAATAATCCTATTTGTCTTCAGTGTTCTCGAAAAACACGTATAAATTGTTTACAGGGAACAAGATAACTCCCTATGAACTATACCTTATAAAGACTGGCATTTACTAGGTACAGCAACTTTCGAAACTGAAAAAAAACTTTTTTCCAAAAAATTTTTTTTTTTCGTTTTCTAGTTTTGCAGTTAGAAATAACACTAGTCTTCTCTTTGAGTTTACAAAAATTAGCCAAGGCTGTGATTTTTCAATATTTTTTTCGCCAAGATATTTTTTATTCCTACTCCAGCAATGGTGAATGAAAACGGAGTTGAGTAGAACGTTGTCTATTTCCACGAAAATTATGAGTTACAAGTTATATAAAAGTAGAGTATGCTATTGGCTGCTATATGATGGTTTTGCGTTTTTATTTATGCCCGTATGCAATTTATTGAATGTTAGTCAAACGATTAAAAAACGAGGCGTGAAAAGTGGTTTAAACGCTTGAAATTACGGAAATCGTGATGGGTGAGTATACCATACTCACCTAGCGCGAGGGAGGATTTGGAAGCACCCGGCGCGTTAACCCTTAACTTACTTTATGATTAAAATTAAATAATGACATTACAATTAAGATAAGAAGACCCAAGAGGAAGAACGCACTAAGTCCAATTTGAAAATTTTTCCAGAATTAGAAAAACAAAGTTTTGAAAGCTTGGACCTAGTTCATTCTTCCCCATATGCTCTTATTTTTCACCGTTGATGCCAAGTTACTCAATTCATTTTCGCCAATTTCGATGACGTACACTTCGAGCTTTCGTCCACATCTAACAGATGGCATCAAAATCTGTTTCGAAAAAAATTGGACTTAGTGCATTCTTCCCCTTGGGTCTTGAATAATTCTGATATTACTCGTGCTGAAACTTCATAAAACTATATTCCTATAGCATTTTCAAATCGAATTCGCCATCTCTTTTTACCCCCCCCCCCCCCTTTTAAAAATTTGATGGTTGATGAAATTTGGTATAAGAGTTCCAGGTTTTTTGGGATAATGGATCAGGGAATTCGGTATAAGGGTAATTCGAGGTCTAGTTGAGTCGTAAGCTTTTTGTTATTTTCTTTTCTTGACTTCTATTATATTTTCAAAGCTCCCTGGCCCAACACCCCCCGATATAAAGGTAGGTATTATTGCTCCCGAGTCTACTAAGTTTCGGAAGCTTTGTTTTCATTTTTCAAGGATGAAAACAATTTTCTCCAGTGGAGTAGCCACTGCGCATGCGCGAACGTGTATTTCCTTGTAACGGCCATAACTTCCACATTTTTCATCCTATTTCGATGAAATTTTCAGGGATCATGCGAATCGGGGTGTTGATGGTCCACTATGAAACTCACGGCTCCCAAATTGACAGTAGCCTCTGCGTTCGCGCAAACGTAAAATCCTTGTAACAGCTAAAACACCTACATTTTTCGTCCGAATCAGAAGAAATTTTGTAGGGTTGTTCCAATTGGCGTGTAGATGGTCCCCTACGAAAATCATTGCCCCCATACTGATAGTACCCACTGCACATGCGGAAACGTGCATTCTGATCCGATTTTGAAGAAGTTTCCAAGGATTATGAGGATTGGGGTGTAGAGGCCCCCTAACAGGGTAGTGGAAGGTACTTAGAGATTGATGTTTTGAGATTAGCTACCAACTGTGCATCGGATCATCCAGACAATCGGGTTGTGGATATGAGGAAGCTATGTGCCACACCCACCTGGCAGAATTGTTTTCATTAATTTAAAATAGCGACGATAGGTACATCCTTTTCCAGAAGAATTCGTCTTTACAAAACTAAACGCGTCCTCGTAAATAGGGACACATCTTGAAGGCAATCAGACTACATACTCGTAATGGATTTCCATTGGTCTGCAGAGGTAGTCGATATTAATTTACGATAATTTGCAAGAAACTCATAACAAAGAGAAGCACAAGGTTTTTAGAGCGGATTATTGTGCACTTTTTTTTCTTCTGTTGAGTGTTGTCCAACTTTACCACAGATTAATCGCATAAGGACGTCCAAATCTAACTGTGGGACGTCCTAAAAATCCATCCAATCCATCAAGGGTTAATCATGTTCCATCCTCAAAAATTATGTTTTCTTCTCAAAGCATCATTAAAGAAACGCCGAAACCAGTTTATCATGCATTTTTGATACTTGAGATAGGTATTTTTGGGTCAAAAGAATTATAAAAACAGTAGTAGAAAGTGTTTAAAAAAAATTTATAATGAAGAATTCAAATATAGCAAACATTTTTCTCTTCCAAATCAAGATTTTCGAAAATGATTGGAGTCTATTAAATGATTGCAGTTTGTCAACAATTTAAAAATAATTAGAGTTCGGCAAAAATAAAGTCTGTCAGGAAAGTGTGGCACACAGCTTCCTCGTATCCATAACCCGTATAGATGATCCGTAGGTACATTACTAATTTAAAAATATCAATAACTAAGTATAACTTGCACTACTATACCCTCCTAGAGGGCTAACTACACTCCATCTCGCACAATCCCTGCAAATTTCGTCAAAGTCGGGTAGAAAATGTAGGAGTTATGGATGTTACAGGGTTTTTAGCTTTGCGCATGCGCAGTGGCTACTACCACTCCGGGGGCGATGATTTTCATAGGGGACCATCAACACGCCAACCCACACGATCCCTGAAAATTTCAGCAAAATCAGACATCAACTTTTTATTCCCTTTACAAGATTTCATGACAGACAGACAGACACGGAACCAAAACTGTTCAGGTCTAAAACGTAAAACGCGAGTGGAAATTTTGATTTTAGAAAAATTGCTTCAAAGTGAGAACAATGCTACCTCTACCTTGGTACACTCGGAAGCTAAATGTGGCTGAAAAGAAATTTGGAGAATGGATGACTTCTGCATTTTTCAGCTTTGATGAAAGTACGCTTGTAATGTAGGTACCTACTTCAGAAAAAATCAATTGATACGGTATTTTGAAGTACCTATCGATATTTTCGATACTTCTCAGGCATCCCTAGTTGAGAGGGTACCTACTTAAGATAGACAGATAGATAGATATGTTTACTTTCGCCATTTTGTACACTTTTACAATAATATAAATGCATGAAGGGATGCAATTTGCTCAGATATCCTACTCGACATTAGGCTTGGCCCGTGTTGTAGGGTAGGATCTTTGCAAAATCGCTCCATATCGGTAAATAAATTGATGTTTACTATACAATTACAGTAATAAGTAAATTAATAAACAATACATGATTGGACAGAATTAAGGACGCATTTTGATAATCTCCAACATAGCTTACTTTAATATTCTCTAACTTTAATAATCTCTAAACTTAAATAGTCTCCTATACATATATGCTGTTTAATAGCCTTTCGCATCTAAAGCCCCCTTCTGTAACTAGCCAACTTAACACTTAAGGAAGAAATTTTGCTGGGAAATATTGTTTGCCAAGAACTGATGCCACGCATGAAGCTAATCAATGAAAACTGGCTTAAGAGACACTTTTAGAATGACAGGGTCTCGCATTTAAGCGATTTTTCGTACATCTGCTCCGAAGGTGAGAATAAAAGAATGGTGCCATTCCACCCTTACAGCGGCCTTATTATGATGTCACTCCCCTCCGATTGTCGCGGGAAGGGTTGAGCACCCCTCGATAATCTTCTTTATTTGAGACTTGCATATTCCGAGGTTGCCATGCTCTAACTCCAAGTGACTTTTTAAAGAGTAAACTTTGGAAGTGATCCTCTTTGAAACGTCAGTCGTTCAATATAACGGTTGCGAGAATGGCGTTTGGATTGGTCAGAAGGTCGTTTTCCCGTCTCATATCCCATTTCACACTCAGGGTAATCCCTCAAGATTCAAAAACCTTTGCGTAAACCCATCGTAGGAATGGTCTTCATCGCATCCATGGGAAGGTACTGGTATCTAACTACACCGCAATACGTAATTTCTTGCACAGAAATATTCAATAACTTAGGACAATATGGAGCCTTTGACATGATTTTTGACAAATAAATAGGTACGTATTTTTAGATTACTTATAGGCAATTAAAGAAAATGAGATGGGGAAAAATACGAAGCAAAAACACTACAAATTATTGCAGTATAGATCCCGTCTGCATACAACTGGGCTTTTTTCCTTGAATATTACTTTCTACCAACAACAAAAGCTATTTGAGAGCTGTAGATGCCTTCATTACGACTGAGTGACATGAAACTATAATGAAAGAAACGAGTCGCTTCTAATTGGCTAACTCAGTTCAAAGAGTACAAGTGACTGACATCAACCAAAAGCGGCATAATTATACCCAAAATGGTAAGTAAGTATGTTTGCATGGGTTTGGTTGCATGAAATGGGTTTGCTTGTCCACTTGAAACTAATCGTACTAAATACACCCTTGAAGATGGAGAAGCCTACAATTTTGTCGCAATGTCAAGTGCAAACGAAAGGTCATTACTATATGTCAACTACCAAGTCTCTATAAAATATCCTAGAATAATAAGCCTACTCGGTATATTTTACCTGAAACTAAGCATTAGCATTACCAGGATCTCTTCAGCGCAAAAGCTGAAAGGTAAATGAATTGAAGTACCTCATTGATGATAAACCAACAAGTGGGTGTAGTGTTCTTCAGCTGGGGAAAATACAAATATCAAGGCGATTGGGTTTCTAGAATAACGATCAAACGCCTGCGATTTTATCACCTGTCACGGCTTCGGTTTCAGCCGACGTGAATCCGCACTAAGTAGATTTCCTCTGCGGGACCTCCCGCGTGACCTTATCAATGACTTTATCGGCTGAACCCTCTCTGCCCAGTTGACGTTTACCCATATTCAAACGACCTTACACGACCGTAGAGCTTTAGCTTCACGCTTTTAGTGAAATATTTCCTGAACAACTCGTGGGGGAGATTTTATGGGAAAGATTGACACCGTTTATACAGGGTGACTGGTGATAAGATATCAAATCGCACGGAGGTGTTTGAGCACTTCAAATGCTACAAAAGAGTTCCCAAGTCACCTTCTCAAACGTAAGGATGAAATTGCAGAATTTGTGCTTTTTGGAGGGAGGGAGAGGTGAGGTGATTTTTCGCCTAAAACTAACAATATCTCTTCAACTACTGATCCTACAGCAAATTCCAAAACAATGCTTCCGCTACCTTGGTGGATTCGGAAGCAAAATGTGAAGTTTGAGCATAGATGGTCCGCTATTATTTTGTATTTACGCGGGAACTCTTCCCCACTTACTAAATATGACAGTGAGCGCATCTAGCGGATCAGTGTGTACCGTGTTTGTTTTGGTCAAACCATAAAAATTCCTTTCTTGTCATTGTTGTGAAATCCATGTGCCGATGTAAAAGATCCGTGAGTGAATATACCCACCGTTTACGAAGACACCTAAGGTATGTAATGAGTCAATTTATTTACTAGTACGTAAATAACCCGTTTTCCTGTCACAAAACTATTGAGAATTTCATTAAATTTCTTTGAATGAACATAACTTCCCAAGATTCCCATTCATTTCTTGTATACATAAAAACGATTCTGAACTTTGAAAATGTCAACATTTCAGAATTGTTTCTATTATTACGAAAAATTAATAGGAATTTTGACAAATAATGTTTCCACAAGAAAATTCAATGAGATTTTCATCAGTTTTGGTCCATTATTTTCAATAATGAACCTTTGGAATCGACCAAGAAAAAAATGTCTGCCATGTTGGTGTGGCACATCTCTTCCTTGTATCCATTGTATAGAAGATCCGATGCACAGTAGTTATTATCAAAACATCAATCTCTAAGTACCTCGCACTACCCTCATGAAGGAATCTAAATTGTTGGCAAATGTAGAAGTTATGGCTGTTACAAGGATTTCACGTTTACGCATGCGCACAACATGTATTCAATTTGGGGGCCACGATTTTCTTAGGGGACTATTTACACGCCAACCCGCACAATCCATGAAAATTTCATCGAAATCGGATTCAAGTAGCGCAGTGACTACTATCAGTCCGGGGTTGATGATTGTCATAGGGGACCATCTAGGGACGGCACGATACTCCAAAGTATCGATACTTCGTTCGATACGATATTTCTCAGGAAGTATCGATACTCGATATCTTTTCCATACCGATATTATTAGATATCGATACTTCGATAATATCGGCTCAAAGTATCGATAATATCGATACTTCAAATTAACCCTCAAATGATTTCGCAAACCAAATAAAAACTCCATTAATCAAGAATTATAAATATTAACATTATAAATGTAATAATAATAATGTTATGAAAGTCAATAATTAAAATTTAATGAAAATAAATGATCTTTTCATTTTATATTTATTCCAATTCTTATTCCCAAGAATTCTCCGTTCAATGAAATGATTTTTTCATCCACGACAAATGGGAAGGATCAAGTAATAAATCAGTCACATTACAAATTAATGATATTTATTATCGAATCATAAAAACAAATATTTGGCGTGAAGTAAATTTTGACTTGAATCTTAAAAAAGTAAATAAAAAAAATTATTGTGAACCGGAGTGAAACAATGGTCACAAGGAACTCGAACTGTCCAAGAAACCCAGAGAAATGAAAACCCATGGACCTAGTATCATAGGTCCATGTGAAAACCGCAAAAAAATGCGAGGTGTAACCAGGAGAATAAGTGAAGCAAGGAGAGTAATCCCAATAAAGTCTAGTGAGGTTACAGGGTTACTGTGGAAAGTTTTTGAATATCGATGAAGGATATTAGAAGCGATACATCGTTTCGATCGATACTATTCTGAGTATTATTCAGTGGCAGATATAGTATGGTATCTAAGTACTTGATATTTGGTTTTTTTTTTTACTATTCCACTTTGGCAAAAATATCGATAATATCGTCAAAAAAGTATCGATACCTCCGATATTTCAGGCAAAAGTATCGATACCAATATATCGGTATGAGTTTTTTTAATCAAAAGTATCGATACAAATATCGGTATCGATACTCCGATATATCGGTGGTATCGTGCCGTCCCTAGGACCATCTACACGCCAAACCGCACAATCCCTGAGAATTACCTACATCGAAATCGGATGAGAAATGTGGAAGTTATCGCAGTGGCGAGGAATACATGACAGACAGACACACAGACACGGAACGTCTGAAACGTAAAACGCGAGGGGAAATTTTGATATTGGAGAACATTTTTTTTACCTTGAAAAGTGAAAACAAAGCTTCCGCTACCTTGGTAGACTCGGAAGCAACAACCCCCCCCACAACCAACCACTCCACCTCAAAATTACTTGTTTACGTTTCAAGGTACGTAGAATCCGAAAAACGAATACAAATTTTGTCGTCCTTCCACCGTATACGGCACTTTACTTAGTTCCCATGGACCGATTTTGAAGAATGGTATATGGTTTCCATCATGTGCCCCGAAGCTTTTAGTTGATGTCAGTAACTTCTAAGGGTTGAAATTTTGAAAACGTCCTAACTCAAAAATTTTGATATGAAGGTACTGTTTTCTATCAACTTA
This sequence comes from Apolygus lucorum, assembly GCA_009739505.2. NCBI lineage: Eukaryota > Metazoa > Arthropoda > Insecta > Hemiptera > Miridae > Apolygus > Apolygus lucorum. The sequence continues at coordinate 9,927,035 of CM019176.2, forward strand.
AAATAGTACTGCATTTTTACATTAATGAGACCACCCGGAGCTCTGTAGGACCAACCGTTTGCTCCCTAATGAAAACTTGAAGCTTGGACTCACGATAAATCAGAAATACGAGTGTGAATCACAAAAGTCCATTCATGTAGCATGAATTAATGAGCGAATTTTCAAAGACATCTTTCAGTTCAAGGTTTGGTTAAGAAAAGGAACCATAGTGTTGCAATTTCTTTTAGAAAGTTTTTATACACGATTCTAGGTTTTTTCGATTTTCAGTATACCATATCAAAACAAAGGTTATTCTTCGAGATGTTAGGAGTCACTTTCTACTGGTCTCCATGAACTCATGGAGTACCACCCACACGGCTACTGCATTTCAAAAATTGTTTATAAAAATAAATATTGGGCTTGAGAAGCTTGGTACCTGTTAAGTTCAACTTGCGTAGATTTTCTGTCTTCTGGGATGATGGAGTTGGTCACTTATCACTTCAATAACACTTCCACTCCGACCGCTGTTTCGAAAAGGCCATGCACAACCCACATAGTAAATCGACTGACCTAATCAAAAGGAACAGCGCACATGAGAATTAAATGATTTAGAAAGAATTCTGCAACCACAACCTACAAACTATCACCATGGAAGAAGTATTAGGAAGTGTCACTCAAGGTTATAAAGTGTGCCTGAAAGAATCCCCCTCTACTGCTGCGATCTGGCGAAGCGTAATAGAAGTTCTCAGCTAGTAGTAGAGGACGCCGATAGATAGAGTTGTAGACGCCCTCATGACCGAAAAGTAAATAAATGCGGACAACGGCTCGAACTTCCAAAATTTCTAAGAGGGCTTGGTTTTGAACCCAAGACCCGACATTTTCAAACTGCCTTAATAGGCAAAACTTCAACGCTTTAGCTCGCTCGGACATCCTCACTTCCGTGATGAAAGGCCTAACAACAATGATGTTCAAAAAAAAAGAGTTACATCAACAGTAACTGTTGATGTAACTCTTTTTTCTTGAACATCATTGTTGTTAGGCCTTTCATCACGGAAGTGAGGATGTCCGAGCGAGCTAAAGCGTTGAAGTTTTGCCTATTAAGGCAGTATATAACTGTTATATCAAGAAGTTTTGCCTATTAAGGCAGTATATAACTGTTATATCACGTCGAATTCTCAATAATCTTGATGTACGAGTAGATAAATTTATATTCGTTTCTTACAAAAAACATAGTATTACTCTAATTAGCCAAAATATAGTTAAGCTTTTTTTTTTTTTAAATTCGCTCGTTGGGAAATGCAAGATACCAAACTGGAACTAATTCTGACTACAGGTAGTCACCTACCTACTTTGTTGAAAATGTCGGTTTTTTTTTTCATGAAGAAAAAGGTAGGTACCTACGAAACTTGAACCAAACAATCAGATCATATTTACTAAGAAGCTAAAATTATTGTTCGTTACTATTAATTACAAAATCGGAAGAAGGGGGGAGGTATGAACACAGAGCAAAAACAATGTGGCAAATAATAATAGTTAATTAAGTTTTAACAGCTTCTTTCACAGTTTGGATCGGCCACAGCATTGTTCATAATTCGAAAGGCCCAAAATATTCTACATTTAATATCTAAATACACAAACTTCTTTTCCTGTTCTATTGAGCACAATGACAAATTTATGCTCATATTCAATATTGATTTTACGATGCACTTAGCAATTCTCACCTTATGGCACCTGGGTGAAAACGCCTGATGGACGTGACTTGAAAGTTTACTACATTATTACGTAGAAAATAGGAACTAGATAAAGATATTAACAAAAATGAACGAAACTGACGAAAAAGAATGGCATCTTTTGGTCACTTTCGCGTTTGCGTTCTACTCTCTCTCCTAATTCACACACTCTTGCGAACGGCCACCTAAGCTGATAGTTCATTTACGCTTCCAGAGGTGGCGCCACAGCAGTAAGCGTCACAGATTCCCCTATGGAGTGATTCTTCCTAATATTCTTCCATGCTATCACCTTCACGTGGAACTACGAAGAAGAGATACCAACCTACAGACTGATAGTTTTGTCGGTGTTTTTATGCTGGACGGATCTGCGCATGCGCGAAGGGCGGGGGTTCATACTTCATAGCAACAACGGCAACTAAAAGCTCGGATTTCCAGGAAGGACCATCGTACGACCCTTCCACTAATCCTTTCTTTTGTTTGTGTTCATCACAACCTATTTAGGCATTACTTTTTCTTTCAGTTGAAACATTGCTGTTCACCTTATCTATGGGCATTATCATTTCAGAACAACCCCATTCGTACAGCATGAGTGAATGAGCTTATTTTCAAAGAAATATTTTAACCAATCTTCAATCGTTTTAGCACAATTTTGAGGGACAACTAAGCAATTTTAAGAGTAGATTCTTAGGAATTTTAAGAGTAGTAATTTTTTTTAATTTCAAGAAATATTTGGATAATTATAAAAATTCTTTAAAATGGCAGAATTTTTAAAAAATAAAAATAATTCCACTGAAATTGGAATAATTTTTGAAGGATTTCCAAATCCACTGCAACTGATAACTTGAACAATAAATCAGCATTGTTTTCACTTAAAAACGCTGCAAATCATTGCCCAAAGGTTTATTATTTTCTGTATAGATCACCCTTCTGTATAGATCACTGGTTCTCCATCAATAGCACCTACCACCATCTGTATTCTCCCTTGACCTTCCCTCTCAAATTTCAGCTTCCTGCGTTCAATAGGATTGAAAATGGCTTCGGAGCTCACTCAGCTGATCAGTGACTGACATCAACCAAAAGCTTCGCGGCACAACTAGACCCCAAATGGGGCCAATATACCAAATTTGAACCAAATCGGTCCAGGGTTGCTAAGAAAAGTACCGCGTACGGCGTACGGCGGACGGACGGAAATTTTTTTATTCGATTTTCGGATTCTACCTACCTTGAAACGTACAACATCAAATTTTGAGGGGGGGTTCAAATTTTTTTGTTCTTGCTCGATTCCAAAGGCTTATTATTGAAAATAATAAATCAAAATTAAAAAACAAAAAAGTTCTACAAAATCAAAATTTCTACTCGCATTTTAAGTTTTAGGCCTTCCTGAAAAGTTTTGGTTCCATGTCTGTCATGCAATCCTTGTAACGGGCAAAACTGTACGAAGTTGTCCAATTTTGATGAAATTTTCAGGGATTGTGGGAGGTTTGCGTGTAGAAGGCAGTGTAAGGGATCAGTTCCCTTACAACAGTAGAGAAATCATCAAAATAGATCTAGTTTGTTGTTACGTTGGTATCTTGGCAATATTCCAGTTTTTCAATAAATAATTAAATCAATAATTCTTCTTAATAAATTTCTAAAATCGTCGAAAATTTCAAGTTTAGCTACATTTTATGAGAAAAACATAACTGAATTAACGGTTTTTCCAATTTTTCTCTGGCAATTGTTGTTCGATTTTGATGATTCCGGCGGCAATATCTCAGTTTTTCAATTCTCTAGGACTGTGGATCCTTTAAATTTTCAAATTTCGGTAGGTCCAATTTTTAAGTTTTTGCGCCTTCAATTTCGTGAATACTGACCCGGAACAAGGAACGAACGGCGACGGACTGAGACTACCTAGGTAGCGGAAGCATTGTTTTCACTTTTCAAGAATAAAAAAAGTCCTCCAAAATAAAATTTTCCACTCGTAGGTAGTTATTGCACATACTGAGACCTTTCTGAGCAATTTTGGTTTCATGACTGTCTGTCTGTGTAATCTGTCATTCAGTTAATGTGTCCGCTAATCCTCGTGATGACCAAATTCCAATTTACAGTCCAATTTTGATGACATTTTCAGGAATCATGCGGGTTGAGTTCCAGATGGTCCCATATGAAATTCATTGGCCCCCGATTCTTTAACCCATTTGGAACCAAAAACCGTACGGCACCGCTGGAGGAAACCTCCTTTGAACATCATTTAGAAGTAAACTTTTGACGTAATTGTTTACTTCTGCTTATTTTCTTGATCTAGAATATTCACCTCAAACCCCACCAGCGTTAGTTTAGTTCAGAACGTGATTCAGTACAATTGTTTCTCATTTGAAAATGGACCAATATGTTGGTGTTGAATCGCTGCTGAATTACTTGGTGTAAATAATCAAAATATACATTTTTGTCAGTATTTTTTCCATTTTCTTTTTACCAGAATGTTTATTTATGGAATAAAATTGTTTTGTTGGAATTTGTTCAAGTTACATCTTCACAAGAAGTGGTTTTACATCAGCGATGCCATATGGCACCGCTGGTCTCTCAGGGGCTCTTAGTTGCTGTCTCATAGCCTCTACATTTCTTATCCGATTTCGAAGAAATATTCAGAGATTATGTGGGTAGTTGATGTTTCGAGATCAACTACTATGCATCGGATCATCTATTCAATCGGGTTATGGTTTCGAGGAACCTATGTGCCTCACCCACTTGGCAGACTTTTTTTCATTGCAGGCCTGAATTTTCTGTTCAAGAAGTCCTTGATGTAGGTACCAATTGGTGATATCCCTGATGGAATTAACCAATACACCCGATGGAATGTTGAACCACCTGAGCCAAATGTACTGACTGATGAAGAGTCAGGCGATTAAACAAGGTGAAGTTGCTGGCCACAGCAAAATTATTCAGATTTTTGACAATCGCTGCTACTGGGATCCGAAATCTGACAAGAATTGCGAAATTTTTAGCAATGCTAGGCGACGAAAGTTTTTTTTTTTTTAAATTATACAACGTCAAGGAGACATTCAGAATCGTTTGTGAGGTACCTACAAATACCGTCTTCTTGAGTGTTGGACGACATCCTGTTTGATCGCAGGGACCATTATGTCGTGAACACCTATCATTGGTGTCTTTTCGTCTTTTCATAATGAAAAGAAGAAAAGAAGTGGGCTGGCTTCAACTGGAAGTCCCAGACTAGAACAATGTGCCACAAGTCCTATGTGGGCTTATAAGTGGTTTGTTCTATGTTATTTTATCGAAAATTTGAATGTTCCATAACAATATTTCTCTCATAGGATTTTCAAATGTATCGTTTTGTGGTAAAAAATACAGAGGACTAAATTATGTTATTATTCCTTCTATTTACTACCAGGTAACAGTTTATTTTTGTTGAAAAAACTTATATCCTTGGTCTTCACATGCACTCCATCGGACGTGTCATATCTTACCAGCGGTGCCGTATGGCACCCACCAATTTCAATAAATTGGCTATTGGCAGAATTTTTTCAATATTTTTCCCGTGTTCCTGAGGTCAAAATTAGTGAACCTACAAAGTTTTGTGTAAAAATTCGATCAAAAAAAGATACGGTTTCAAATGGGTTAAAGCGTCTGCGCATGCGCATGTATGTAATCCTTTTAACAACCAACGTTTTAAGAACCGACGACTTTATAAGAGTAATGCTTTTCGGTAACGGCAACGCTTTAAGAAGACATCTTGCTCGATTTCAATGGTTCATTATTGAAAATAATAAACCAAAAAGCCTCTTTGGTTCTCTGGAGGAAATTGACAGGAAGTCACTTCACAGGACACTCTGTCCCGAAAATTCCCCGAAAAAAATCCCTCGAGTTTTCCAGGTTATCCTGGGTCAATTTCTACTTCTTCCAGGGTTCTATATGAATTAAAATATAAATCAATCTGATCATAATTTCTCAAAATTCAGGATTTTAAGGAAATTTTTAAAAAGAAAAAAGCATTAGAAATATAGTAGTCTATCTCAAAACATCTATCTGTAAGTACTTATAAGTACTTACTTATAAGTACTTATAAGTACTTACTTATAAGTACTTATAAGTACTTATCAGTCCGGGGCGATGATTATCATCTACACTCTAATCCTCATAATCACTAAACATGTAATCGAAATTGGATGAAAACTGTACAAGTTGCTATCAGTGTGTATTTTTTTGGTTGCATATTATGCAACCAAATTCGCTCAATTCCCGAATATTTAACCGTAATTGAAAAATAACTTCGAATAGTTTTGCCCATTACAATGATTTCATGACGGACAACAGAGATTTCGGTTCTTCGATAAAGTTGAGAATTACCATTACGAGTACCTATTCATCGAAACTTGTTGGTTTGCTCGAGAGTAATGACCACTTCAAAGGCTTGTCTAGAATGAACGTTAACTTCGATCGTTTGAAAAATACGAGAATGAACGTTGTTGGTAAGCATCGAAAATTGTTGGTAGGCTCAAGAGAGACGGTCTCCCCCCCAACTATCCTATGAACTATCTTTAATTGATCCAATAATAGTTGTGAAATTTACCGCGCCTCCACCTCAAGTCGGTCTGTACATCTGACCCTGCTCAGAATGGCTACAGGTAATACACAAACAAAACAGAACGAGAAACGTAAAGCATAACCAAGCACGAGTCCACTCCTACGAAGAGGCAAAACGTGAGGAGGCAATTTTACTAGAGCTTCACTTGGATTGTCTACCAGAGATGAAGACAGGAGAACTGGTCAGAGCTTTGGGTGGGGGGGGGGGGGGGTGAATAATCAATACGTCGGTCATCCTCCTTACGTAACTGTCTCTTTTGTCTCTGTCTCCAGTACTAACCGAATTAGTGTAGGGTTTCGTGAGTCTGAAATTCTACGTCAGGGACAAAAATTATACTCCAAGTTTCAGCTTTCATTTTATTCCATCTCTTCAACCAGAATAAAAATTAGGGATGTGAATCCCATGAAATATTGCATGCAAATAATCATCGTAGAATCGCCATGTTGTACATAATTTACCAAAGTAGACTTTGTGAGTTTGAATTAAAAACGCTGCAAATTATTACACAGTGGTTTATTATTTTTCTATATAGATCACTCGTCTGCAAAGCCACCAACCATCCAACATGAAGAAAAACATCGATCGCATTTCGGTCAGCTATAATTTGAACGGAGATTAGGCCTCTTTTGCGGTTCACAATCGTGTTTCTGATTTATTTTAAGTCCAACCCTAAATTATCGTAGGGAGCGAACGGTTTGTCCTACAGGGCTCCGCGTTGTCTCAAAAATTCTAAAAATTCTATACTCTCTTAAGTTGATGGAAAAAAACAATACCTTTATATCAAAATTTTTTGAGTTAGGGCGTTATCAAAATTTCAAAATTAATTTTTCAACCCTTGGAAGTGACCTACATCAACCAAAATCTACAACTAGACCCCAAATGGAGCCTACATACCAAATTTCATCAAAATCGGTCAATGCTAATTGGGGAAAGTGCCGCGTACGGCGGACGGACGGCCAAATTTTTATTCGATTTTTGGATTCTACGTACCTTGAAACGTAAACCAACAAATTTTGAGGAAGGTTAAACATTTTTTTTCTAGGTCGATTCCAAAGGTTCATGATTGAAAATAATAAACCAAAACGGTATATACGATTTCCAGGCGAAATGAAACCTTTTCCAGACCAAATAAAACCTTTCCAAATCAAATTAAATTTTTTTCTTAAATGAGACAACTGAAATTAAACCGTTTGCGAACCTAACAGTCAGTTTCTGTTGAGTAAGAATACATTATAATAAATGATAATACATTTTTTAAAGAAAATTATTGATTCATTTACATAATTCCTCAATAGATTCAACATATTTGGAGTTCTGATAACATTGGAGAAAATTTTAGCATGGAACATGCTTTAGCCATCACCTAACTGGGCAAAAACGTGACGAAACTTTGGAACGAAGTAGCGCAGGATTTTGTAATGATTTTCACTTTCAACCGACCCGTTTCTAGGGAAATGTACCGCCTTTATATTTCATCCCACGAAAATCGTTCGCCACTCGTTGAAAAGCCCTCAATTTATGCGTAAATTATATACTGCCAAAACAGCTGTAAATAAGGACGAAGATGAGATATACCTCTGATTTAAAAGAACCAATTATGTTTGATATTGTTGGTTGGCTTGGTTTTAGTTTATTATTTGCAATAATGAACCTTTGGAATCGACCAAGAAAGAAAATTTTAACACCCCCTCAAAATTTGATGGTTTACGTTTCAAGGTACGTAGAATCCAAAAATCGAATAAAAATTTGGCCGTCCGTCCGCCGTACGCGGCACTATTGCCACTTAGCATTGACCGATTTTGATGAAATTTGGTATGTAGGCTCTATTTGGGGTCTAGTTGTGCCCCGAAGATTTTGGTTGAGGTAGGTCACTTCTAAGGGTTCCAAAATCAATTTCGAAAACGACCTAACTCAAAAAATTTCGAAATAAAGATATTGTTTTTCTTTCAATTTAAGATTCTACAAAATTTTTAGAATTTTTTGAGACCAACCGGAGCTCTGTAGGACAAACCGTTCGCTCACTACGAGAATTTGAAGTTTGGACGTACGATAAATCAGAAACACGAGTGTGAATCGCAAAAGAGGCCTAATCTCCGTTCAAATTAAAGCTGACCGAAATGCGATCGATGTTTTTCTTCATGTTGGATGGTTGGTGGCTTTGCAGACGAGTGATCTATATAGAATAATAAAAAATAATAAACCATTGTGTAATAATTTGCAGCGTTTTTACGATTGTAATCAAAGGATCTCGAAACCCAGGCTTTTAATTGTGATGTGTTCTTCGACGTTTTAGATGTTTTCGATTTCTTAATAATAACAATACCTTTGGGACATCAAGGGGTGAATGGAATGACGAGCAATTTGAAATGTAGGTCCATTAGAGCTAAATTAAGACAGCAAACAACAAATTCCCTATAAAGGAAACAGCAAACAAACAAAATACGGCTAAAGCATGTTTCATGTTGCTTGAATTTTAGCCGAAGGCTCAGCAGTAACCATCCGGGGGTCCAAGGGGGCCGAGTTTTCCATTCATTTTCACTACATCTTATTTTTTGAAAGTTTTCTCTAATTAAAAACTAAGTTGTCAGTAATTTGGTGCTCTTCCCGAGGAATCAATTGAGGAATTATGTCACTAATTTTGTTTTAAAAATGTATTGTCATTAATTTATTGTAATTTATGCTTACACAACAGAAACTGACTTGGTTCGCAAACGGTTTTTTTGTTATTGGCTTTACTTTGCCTTATGGTCATTGCCAAAGTCATCTCACTTTTGCAAATAGTTTCATATGATTTAGAAAAGGTTTCATTTGTTTTGGAAAAGGATTAATTTGATTTGGAAAAAGATTCATTTGATTCCTTTGGAAAAGGTTTCATTTGGTCTGGAAAAGGTTTCATTTCACCTGGAAATGCTATATCAATGAGTCATTACACATTGATATTGAAGAATGAGAAGGAAATGGGGTGTCGAAATGAAGTCATCACTAATTGACCGACTTCATTTTAGATGAAGTTAATGGTTTAAACTGAAGGTCATTGAGGATCGATGAACTTTTCTTAAGGTTTAGATCGACTCTATCACTCAGTTTTGAGAACGTATTCTAACTTCATCCACAAAATTATTCTTCGGAAGGTCTACTGGATGGAAAAGGACGTTTTTTGGTTGATTTTTTCCCCTATACTTCTCTCGGAGTTGTCAATATGAGATTTCGTAAGGACCACCCCTCGAGCTCTCCGGCTAATCCCTGATAACAACCAATCTTTTTTCTCTAACCCGATTTTTTTCCAAGGGTCGAATGGATCTATCGAGGCCGAGATAATACTGTCCACTCACCTTCGCTAGGCACTAGGCCTGCCTACATAAGTATGAATAGCTATAGTGACCGAATCACCATTTAACAGAACCTTCCACTCTACGCAACGCGAGTGTGAATCGCCAAAGAGACCAATCTCTGTTCAAATTTTACCCTACCAAAATGCGATCGTTCATCGTTGTTCGTCTCTCTGAGTTGTACTCAGTAGTATGCTTTTTGCCTCTTGAATTATTCCGCATTGTTAGTGGACTTGATTGACGGTGGTCCGTCTCAGAATTCAGATGAATAGTTGTAGATACACGGTACAGTCCCAGACAATTACTGATGAGTGATAAAGAGGGGAACTCAACTAATACTATCTTTCTGAGAGAAAATAGGTAAGTGTTCAGCAACATTACCACCTTTGGTATGAAACAATGGTAGATCAATATTCCTGGGCGAGGCAATTTTTTTTTCAACTAAACTTCCCTCCTACTTTATTCTTATATAATTTATCTATATAATATAGATTATATTAAAATTATATAAAAAACGTCTGCCAAGTGGGTGTGTCACATAGCTTCCTCGTATCCATAACCCGATTATATAGATGATCCGATGCATAGTAGTTAATCTCAAAACACCAATCTCTAAGTACCTTCCACTACCCTCATAGGGGACCATCTACACGCTAATCTGGACTATCCTACAAAATTTCATCAAATTCGGATGAAAAATGTAAATGGTATGGCTGTTACAAGGATTTTACGTATGCGCATGCTAAGAGGCTTCTATAAATTTTAAGGCCTTGATTTTCATTGGAGACCATCTACAACCTAATCAGCGTAATCCCTGAAAATTTCATCGAAATCGGGTAGAAAATGTGGAAGTTATGGCCGTTTCAAGGAATTCACGTTTGCGCATGCGCAGTCGCTTCTATCAGTTCGATGATGATGATTTTCATACGGGACCGTCTACACACCAACCCGCACAATCCCTGAAAATTTCATTGAAATCGGACGGAAAATGTAGAAGTTATGGCCGTTACAAGGAATTCACGTTTGCGCATGCGCAGTCGCTTCTATCAATCCGGGGATGATGATTTTCATAGGGGACCGTCTACACACCAACCCGCACAATCCCTGAAAATTTCATTGAAATCGGACAATAACTTCGTATAGTTATGCGCGTTACAAGGAAATCATGACAGACACACAGACAGACAGACACACAGACACTGAATCAAAATTGTTCAGAAAGGTCTAAAACGCAAAACGCGAGTGAAAATTTTTATTTTGGAGAACTTTTTTTTTCGTCCTTGAAAAGTGAAAACAAAGCTTCCGCTACCTTGGTAGACTCGGAAGCAATAATATATATTATATATTATTTATCTTATATTATTATTCTTATATTAATATTAAGGACTGAAGTGTGGCAGCACATCTAGTTTCCTGGAATCCATCCTTTCCAGTTTCCAGGAATCCTCAGAGTAGCGAACACGTTCATACCTGCAGACTGTTCCTAGATCGATTTCCGAGAACTTCAACTGGATTCCTTCCACTGGAGCACTTCCTTCGCTTTCTCTATTTCCAAGAAGCCGTCTTTCCTCCAGACCCTTCCCTGCCACAGGTCTATTTTCGTGGAAGGATCTCTAGGCCGAAAGACACAGGAGTGGACATTGAACACGGACAATAGCAACTCACTTGGAACCAACAAGCTAAATGAAAACAATCTGACTCTTACTACCTCAGAGGCTAAGAATTTGTTTATTTATATATTTATTTTATTTATTTATTTTACATCGTGCAGGCCAAAAAATTCGGGAATACGAAATTGAATTTCCACTAGCACTTTGGCATGGATGTTTCTAAGGCGTGGGGTGGTAATATATCAGTGAAAATTTAACACGAAAACGCTGCAAATTATTCCACAAAGGTTTTTCTGCACAGATCACTCGTCTGCAAAGAACACAGCTATCCCACTGCCTCTGCCCACCAACCATAGGTACTACCTCCCTACTACTCAAAGCAACTTCACAATCGAGTTTATTTGGAAGAAATAAACGCTTCACACTCAGTTCGAAGACACAGAGAGTAGAGGTTGCCCTAATTAAAGGAAATTTGATTACTGGTTGCCAATGACGGAAAACTGAGTACAACTCTAGCGATTCACACGCGTGTTTCTGTACTATCGTGAATCCGACCTCAAGTTCTCGTAGGGAGCGAACGGTTTATCCTACAGAGCTCCGGGTGGTCTCTAAAAATTCTATACTATTAAAAATTTGTGAAACAACAATAAAACAATACTTTTATTTTCGAGCTAGGGACTATTACTAAACTAACTAAAACTATTACTAGAGCACTTTTGAAAATTTCAACCCTTAATTAAGACCCCGAATGCCGCGTAGGAAGTGACGACAACATTTTTATTCGATTTTGGGAACCTACGAACCTCGAAACGTAAACCAACAAATTATGAGGGGGGGTAAAAAAATTTCTTGATCGATTCCAAAGGTTCATTATTGAAAATAATAAACCAAAAACAATTAAACATAGTGTTATGTACCTAATTCCATGAAAATGCATCTAGCAACAATGGAAGCAGTGAAGTCTCTAGCAGTGTAGCCAGCAATTTTGCGCAGAGTCGAAGAGATGAATTCCTGCTCCAGGTACTTACTAAGGCCTTGATGGTACAATAGTTACTTTCTATCAAAACCTTATAATATTGGATTTCAACTAATTTTGCGGTCATGGTTGTAGAGGGGACTCCGATATTGAATGAAAAAGGGCTGCTGAGTATTGATCACCCTTCAGTGGTTGTAATCATCCTAGCTGCGATACCTGTTGCTAAATTGAGGTTCGCTCTAGCGGTAGGAAATATTCCGGATTTTCCGGCGAGAGACCAGGAATAATGATAGTTTAAAACGCTTTTCAATTGTGCGAGAAACTAGTTCCATTCTGAACGAAAGATACACCTAATTAAAACTATTAACAAATAGAGCCCTCGTGCCGGTCTATTTCCAGATTAAGCGCTCGGCGAAGCACGGAATTCGATTTGCCGAGCAAATGGAACGGATTTCTACACACCATTCTAGGGATGCACGAAGACATTTTTATTGGAGTAAAAGAGAAGGGCAGTTGGGGGCTGGCCTCGAGATGGGGCTGCAAATGATGTTATCAATCCGGTTGGTGGTAGCCACTATTTTTTGTCATATCTGAGGGGTGGAAAAAATACCACCAAAATCAAAATTCCCAGTCGCATCGTTTTAGACCTTCCTGAACAATTTTCGTTTCGCATTTATGTGAGTCCACAAACGTCGTAACGAGGAAAACTGAAAGAAAGCTACTGTAGATAGATAGATTATTATTGATCGTCCACAAGGACATGAATGCGTCAATTCACAAAATAATAATGTATAGGTAGGTAATTAAAGTTCTAAACTGTAGGTGTATATTATATAAATCATGATTATAAAATAGGAACTCCTGTGTTTTATCGTTTCTTATGCAGACCGTTACAAAATGAGAAAGGAAAAGACAGAAACAAAGATGTGTGGGCCGAGCTGGGACCGGACCCACCCACCAAGGCGGCACCCGGGGCCACCCCCTATCACAAGGAGACAACCGTAAAGTATATATGTATAATAGACTAGAGAATACGCCAGGCGGTACACAAAACATCACTACCTTGCACTTCCCTAATAAAGTACCGTCTACACGTCAACCCGCTCAATCCCTCAAAATTTCAAAAGGAATTCACGCTTGCGCATGCGCAGTGGCTACCATCAGTTGCTGGGCCATGATTTCATAGAGAACCATCTACATGCCAACTCGCACAATCATTGCCAACTCCCTGAAAATTTCATCGAAATCGGACTATAACTTATATAATTATAGTATAGTTTTGCCCGTTACAAGGATTTCAAGACTTAATGATGGTTCAGAAGGCCTGAAACGTAAAACGAGTGGAAATTTGGATTTTGGAGCACATTTTTTATTTCAACCTTGATAAGTAAAAACAAACTTCCGATACCTTGGTAGACTCGGATGCAAAATCACAAAAAATCACACGAGTATCACAGGTAATACAATAAGAGTCTGATATCGCTGGGATTTCCAAATTGGCATGTAGATGGTCCCCTATGAAAATCATCATCCCCGGATCAATAATAGCCTCTGGGCATGCGGAAACGTAAACTTCTTGTAACATCCGTAACTTCTACATCTTCCATCTGAATTTGATCCGAAGTTCAGGGATTGGTAGTTCAGATTGGCGTGCAGTAAGTCCTCCATGAGGGTAGTGCAAGGAACTTAGAGATTGATGTAGGTATTGAGATAATCTTCATAACGTCGGATCTATAAAATCGGGTTATGGATACGAGGAAGTCCAATGTGCTATTTAAAACAATGATATTTCAGATGGAAATTACGTCAAAAAGTGATTTTTCAAGTCAAAGCTTCAAAAACCAACGAAGACACCGCGTTTTACTTTTCGGCCTTCCTGAACAATGGGGTGTGCGCATGGGTCGGAATAACTGTTTATTCGTTGTCGTTGCCATTCGCAAGGTTATTCCTGACTATTTAGGCGAGGGGAGGAATTATTAGGCTTTTCCTCATAATATACTTTACTCGTGCTCGAACGTTTTCGCCGTTAGGCATCATCAGGAGCTACAAATCATAAGAAAAACCGTCCCAGGTGAGGCTTATTAAAACTTATTTTTAACGTTAACGCTAAATAGTCTTTAAATTTATAATATTATTACTTAAAGATCATCCTGAATATAGATATAGAAATATATATACAAAAAAAAATTTTTCTCCTATCACAGCTTAGTTGCACTTATACCTAGTAATCTAATTTGACAGTATTATTTACCATGGAGTATAATAAGGGGTTGGCTCCCACCTCATGGGTAGAGGAGGAAGTGGGAGCCAACCCCTTAATATAGTCAATGGTAAATAATACTACCAAATTAGATTACTAGGTATAAGTGCAACTAAGCTGTGATATGAGAAAATTTTTTTTGTATAATATACAATATAGATATAGATATATATAATAATATACAAAATAGATATAGAAATACATATTATGTATTTCTATATCTATATTCAGGATGATCTATATGTAATAATATTATAAATTTAAAGACTATTTAGCGTTAACGTTAAAAATAAGTTTTAATAAGCCTCACCTGGGACGGATTTTCTTATGATTTATAGCTCCTGATGATGCCTAACGGCGAAAACGTTCGAGCACGAGTAAAGTATGTTATGAGGAAAAGCCTAATAATTCCTCCCCTCGCCTAAATAGTCAGGAACAGTTTATTGTTATTTTTAATCTAGACTAGACCTCATTCTGAGAATTTTGACACCAACCGCGAACTTCTAGCGTGAGAAGATCTTTTTCTATGATTTTTAAAAGTTTCGAATGTCTATGACGTCACAGTGGACTGAGGGGGGGGGGGGGGGGTCATTCAAAACTTTTTAAAAAGCATAGAAAAAGATCTACCCATCCAAAAAGAGAACGGCTGGTGTCAAAATTCTCAGGATGAGGTTCACTTTCGATTAAAAATTTCAAAAAAAATCAGGCGCACACCCCATTTTGGTATTGTCTCTAACTGTCCGGTGTCTGTCATGAAATCCTTGTAAAAGCCGAAACATCCACATTTTCCATCCGATTTCAATGTAATTGTCAGGAATTATGCAAACTGGGATGCAGATGGTCCCCCATGAAATTTGTTGCTCTCGGACTGCTAGTAGCAGCTGCGCAAACGCAAACTTGAATTCCTTGTAACTGCCATAACTTCTACATTTCATATCCGATTTCGTTGAAATCTTCTGAGACTGTGCGGGTTTGCGTGTAGATGGTCCCCAATGAGGTAAGTGCAAAATACTTTGAGATTGATGTTTTGAGAGTGACTGCTATGCATTGGATCATCTATACAATCGAGCTAAGGATACGAGGAAGCTATGTGCCAGGCCCACTTGGCAGACTTTTTGTAGGGAGTTGATGAGGCCCCTATCGCTCACGTCACTGATTTGAGATCGTAGGGAGATGGAACGATTGGATCGACCACAAGACGTGATAAGTCGATTGCAGTTGAAGAGGTTGTAAGTCAAGCACCTGCTTGAAAGTGTACGAGCATAAGCGGATGAAAAGAAATAAGCAGTTATTAAAGGGAAAGCCTTTGTTAAATCTCTAACAAGATAAGTGTTAGTTGGTGGAATAGCTTTTGTAGGAAGTGATGGGCGATCCAGATTAAGAAGGATCACATGTGGTGGCAAATTGTCGGTAGAGAAAGGACGATAAACCTTCTTGAAAAGGCGCTAATTTTTGTTGGCCGGTGAAAACGGAGCCCCCGCGCCGCCTTCTGCGTCCCACCGACGGCTTCAAATAGCCGTCAAAAAATTACCTCAAAATTTTCCTCTTAGAGGGCTGAAATAGCGAGTGGTGTAAACCATACAGTCTCGGGGAAAAACGAGATAAAAGACGATCCCGCAGGCGTTGGAAGCAACGAAAATTCATATAAACGTGAATGTGGATTCCGAAATCGTGGAGGAGGAGGCGCGGTGGTCGGAAGTGGGAAACGATAGTTCAGGATCTCCGCGAAAAAGTGCTGCAAATTATTACACAACGAATTATTACTCCCGAGTGTACCGGGGTAGCGGGAGTAAAAATTCAAAAACGTCAGCCAAGTGGGCCTGGCACATAGCTTCCTCGTATCAATAACCCGATTGATTGTATCCTCCAATGCATAGTAGATAATTTCTAAACATCAATCTCTAAGTACCTTCCACTACCCTAAATGACCCTAAATGATTATGAAGAAAACATAATTCGCATTGTGTCAAAAATGAGAGGTAACTTAGCACCAGGAATAGATGGCATCTCCCCTAAGACCCTGAAAGTAGCAATCCAATCTTTGGCAAAACCGTTAAGGCATATTTATAACCTGAGTATTCAAAGTTCAATTTTTCCTGAAGCTTTTAAATTATCAAAAATAACTCCAATCTTTAAGGGTGGGAAAAGAAAGGAAATAGGAAACTATAGGCCTATCTCATTACTAAATGTATTCTCAAAAGTTCTGGAAAAATGGGTTAATCTGAATTTATACAGTTACATAGAGTCAAATGACCGACAGGCAGTTTGGCTTTAGAGTGGGTAGAGGTGTTGATGAGGCCTTATTTGAACTAAGCAATAGTTTATACAATTTAAGAGACAAAAACAGAAAAGGACTTTTGATATTTCTGGATATGGCGAAATGTTTCGACTCAATCGATAGACAAATTATGGCGAGGAAACTTGAGGATATAGGTATGGATAATTCTAGTTTGAGGTGGTTTCAGAGTTATCTTTCTAACAGAAGGCAAATTGTCGAAATAGAGGGAATCAAAAGTGAAGAGAAGATAAATAACTATGGAATAATTCAAGGAAGTACACTCAGTAGTACATTATTCTTGATATATATATAAATAACGTAGTGAACATAACAAACAACTGTAAAATATATCTGTTTGCTGACGACACGAGCTTGCTGGTTGAAGGGGAATCATGGGATGAAGTATACTCAAAAGCAAATGAAAATATAAATAAGCTACAAGCGTGGTTTGATGAAAATTTACTGACACTAAATAGCGGAAAAACTATGTTTCTTGAATATGGTAATAGGCAGACAGAGGATGACAATAAAATAATAATACATAGTTGCAGGGACCAAAAGAATTGCACTTGTAGGGCAATGGGGTAGTTGCATGATATTTTTTTGTATTTTTTCTGTGTAGAGAATCTCTATTGAAGTACGAATCTGCAAATAAAACTCCCGGAAACGCTTCCAAAAAATTTAGAGATTTTTTCGAAAAACGGGATTTCGGATTCAGGCGGGAAAACCTACACACGGCTTGGACGCTGCGGGGTGGGGGCCACGTCACGGGTGTGAAGGGGGCCAAGTGACCCCTTCCTTTGCCCGGGGGGTCCTTTGATAGCAACCCTCCACAGAGTAATGGAGACAAGCAACCCTCTGTTGGGTTTGTTTACGTTCGTTTGTGGCAATAAAATTGGAGAATCACTCACACTTTGTGGTGCTTTCATACTGAATTTTGCTAGCTGTGCAATCGAAACACGTTGCATCAAAGATTTTGTTTCCTACTGGCATTCCCTCCACTGTAACTTAAACCTCATATGGTTGTGAAGAAATGCGGTGTTCTGGTGTTACTCGAGCCACAACCTCGAAAATTTGCTAGATTCTTCTAAGTTGGACATAACCAACATCGTTTTATTTAACAATTTACTAACACTCATTGGTACTACGTTGTACAGGATAATGACACTACAATGAAACTTCCAATAAATGTGCAACCATTTGGATGAAGAAGTACTACACACAAGAAATCACAATTACAACTGACCTTTTACTATAAAAGTGTCAACTTACCTCACATTATTGGCTCCTTTTATTTCGGCGCTGACGAACTTGTTGTTATTGACGTAAAAATCGTACAACATGCCAATATTTATGTACGGAATATTTTCCAGGGAAGCTACCTCGAAACTCTAGTCGATGGCTCTCCTTTTTGGCATATTGACATTGGGTAGATTGGGTAGGTAGCGGGAAAAAGTTAAGACATGTGTTGCAGACTCGTATGCAAGCGTTTATTAAAAGCTTCTTGAAACTTTACAGTGAACATTATCTTTTCCAAACCAATCAACTAATAAATTATGGTAAATACTGGTGTAAACTATAACAACTAACAACTGTAACAACTCGGACCGCACTACGAGAAAGGGCCACTCGAAAAACTGATAACGTGATAACTATGACCGAAGCAACGGGGTTAAGGGGGCGCGGGACTCAAAGCTCAGATCAACGCCAACCAAGAGATAGCGCTGACGCTCGTGGGAAGAAAAGGCTATCAGGAAGAAACTATCCGCAAGAGCGCTAGCATCGCTTGTTTACTCTCGTTCTCTCGGAGTTTTCTTTCCTGCTTTCTTTTGTGTCTGTAACCTCCCCCTCCCGCGTCTTGTCCAACTTGATAACGGAAGCCAGATTTTGATTTCGCAAAAAGACGTTTTGGTGAAGTTAATATCAAGTGCCTGGACTACCATCCGTTTATGTTCTCTCTCCGTGTTGTTCCGAGTTTGAATAGTTGATTTGTTCAGCATTGCTCCACGAAGGAAGGACAGGAGTTCGAATGAATACACATGGACGGAAGCAGTTACAGGAGAACAAAACGCCCTTGGAAAGTAAAACGTTTGTTGGTAAGTATGTGATATCTACTTCTTTCTAGTACTTGAGTGTCTTTTCGAAGCTAGGCACCTACTAATTGAGTAGTCGTCAATGATATTCGAACAGAACGTTCTATCTGAAATTTTCTTCTGTTACACCTTCTTTAAGTACATTTTTGAGCTACCTTACATAGCCGTACTTATGAAATCCGTAATTATAAGATTACATAAAACAATCGTTGGTTAATAAGTAGAAAGATTTACCTAATTCGTCATAGTTAGTATTCGGGATAGTCCCACAAAATGGTCATGCTCCCCCAACAAAGATTGTCAGTTTGTAGTGGAAATTAAAATACCTATCAATTATTACGGTAGTGATGATAGTGGAAAGATTATGAATAGGTACCTACATAGAGTTGAGAATCAAACCATTTCTTCTAGAAACCTTACCAAAATCACTATAAATTTTATAAATGGCTCTAAATTAGTTATTTTACGGGTAACGTACCTAGATGATGGATTTCTGAATCCCATTCAAATTAGGACCTTTCATAATGTTAGGATTATTTTGGTGGCCTGTGCAGAGATGGGCGAATTTTTATTCATGAACACGATTAAGAATACAAATCATGTCTGCGATTTTATGATTATGAATACCATCGTATTTATATTTCCCGCGTATTAGTATTTTGAATAAGATTTTATGATTTATCTATAATTTCCCTGAAAATTGAATTTTTTAACGATTTTTCCTGAAAAGTATACTTTTATTTATGATGTCTGGATGAACTCTGGACATATTTTTGCAAAAAATAAAATACCTACGATTTTCATCGAAAATTTCGTCGAAGTTTCTATACGAATGGTCGTAGCGAGTTTGGAGGGGTCTCGCTCGATTCGTCGTGAAAAATCCTATAAGAATTTGTCAGCGTTTCGAATTTTGATTGATTATTTTGACAATGTTAGGCCATAAATATGTCCAGAGTTCGGGAGAAAATCATTTTAAAAAAGTATAATTTTCAGGGAAAATCGTTTTTAAAAAATCGATTTTTAGGGAAATCATATAACAAATTCAAAAATTGTATTCAAA
Organism: Apolygus lucorum; assembly: GCA_009739505.2. Lineage (NCBI taxonomy): Eukaryota > Metazoa > Arthropoda > Insecta > Hemiptera > Miridae > Apolygus > Apolygus lucorum. Next base: position 9,946,932 of record CM019176.2, read on the forward strand.
ATACGAATACGGGGGAAAATGGTATTGGAAAATGGTATTGGGAATACGATTGTATTCGTATTCATAATCATAAAATCGAAGATATGATTTGTATTGATTTTTTAAAATTTGTTTTCTTTCTTCATTTGTATTTGTTTTGATTTTGTATCCATGCCCATCTCTGGCCCAGGGTGAAGGGGAGGTCGAATATACGAGTTTCAAAATACTGCCTAGTTCCATGCATTTATGAAATCTACTTTTAAAAAAAAGATGATACTGGCTTAACATACCATACCAGATAAAATTGTACGTAGGGTGAAACAGATTTGTGTAGAACAAAGTTTTTAATAAAAACCTTTTTTATCTAACGCTTTCTGGTTGGAATTGAATATTCGATTCCAATGAGAAGTCCTCCGGAATGCATATAATACCAAACAATGTTTGTAGGTACTAAATACTCGAAACTATCACACTCCCTCCAAACATCATGACTGATGGGGTCGAATTTATTTAAATTTCAATTATCAGGGACACGAGTTATTCTTCGTTGACGTTAGTGTTGGATTGAATCCTGCAGCTGCCTACTTGGCTAAAAATACAGAAACATTGTTCTATCATTAGTATTTTGAACTCGCTGATAAAAATCCTGATTACTCGTAATTTTATTCAAGTATTTTGTTCTGGTTTATAACCAACCGTGGACCCACATTCTTAATTATTGTTTGTTGTTTGTATCTCTTCTTACATGTTTATAGTAAAATTATCAATAGAAACCTAAATTTGTTCTGTTTTTTTTCCCCAGGAGAGATTATACTCAGAATTGTATATTTTGCTGGAGACTTTTCTGGAACAAATCTCATTGAACCAGCACCCAGGACCGTTTGAAAGCAACTTGTCATCACATTGATAAGACAGTGAAAAGCTGCTCTGTCTAGCCAGCATCCTCACCTCCAGATGTAAAATTTAACTGAAGTTTTGTTTCTATTCAAATAGTTGGTAATAAATATGATTATTGTTTTTTTGCAGTTTGAGGTTACCTAATGGTCAATAAATCATTTGTACTACAAATCGATTTGTTTCTATAATAATACTTCCTTTAAACTTCACTAAATAATGGCGTACAGTTTAAATTTGAAATTCCAAAAATTACTCATTTTAAGTTCACCTAACACCTTGTATGGTAAGGGTGAGTTAAAAATTGATTTCTACCAGATGTGGAATCTCTACGTCTCCCTCTTTCCAAAAAGTATTCACCAACTATTTAGGTTGAAGTTTTATTTTCAGTCTACCTAACATACTGTAGGAATGGTTAGAGTGGAGGTGAACAAAATTAAATTGAATATTTTGAATCACCACGTCGCCCTCTTTCCAAAAACTGTAGGTACGTTGAAGGTTTATTGCCAGCACACCTACTGAAGGTAAAGTATAAAATGTAAGTTCTACCTTATTTGAATATCCACGCTGCAAATTATTACACAAAGAATTATTATTTCCATGTAGATCACTCATCTGCAAAGAACTCGGCTTTGCCATTATCACTTATTTTACTTACCTACTACACAATCATGTTTATTAGGAAGAAATAAATGCTTCACACTCATTTCCAAGAAATAAAGAGTTGTGGGTCCCTTCATTAGGAAATTTGATTACTGGTTGCCAAGGACGCAAAACGGAGGACAACGCGAAGAAATGAACAACCATCGTATTTTGGTCAGGTAAAATTGAAGTTTAGGCCTCTTTAACGATTCACACTTGTGTTTCTGATTTATCATAAGTCCAACCCATAATATCTCATTGGGAGAGAACAGTTTTTCGTACTCTGGGTGGTCTAATTCGATTCTAAAAATTCGAAACTAAGTATTTTACATTGATGGAAAAGCAATATCTTTATTTACAATTTTTTTGAGCTAGGGCGTTTTGAAAATGTCAGCCCTTATTTTTCAACCCTTAGAAGTGACTGACGTCAACCAGAAGCTTCGGGGCAGAACTAGACCCCAAATGGAGCCCATATACCAAATTTAATCAAAATCGGTCCATGGGAACTAATGACTAGAAAAGTGCCGCAGACAGACGGCAAAATTTTCATTCGATTTTCGGATTCCATCTTGAAACGTAAACCAACAAATTTTGAGAGGGGGTTGGTAAACTTTTTTTTTTCTTGGTCGATTCCTAAGGTTCACTATTGAAAATAATAAACCAAAATTATGCACTCAACTCCGTAGGTTAAGGTTATATTTTCAGCATACCTACAAAACATACTGTATGGTCAGGGTGGGGGTAAAATTTTATGTAATATATGAATTTCCACATCCCCCTGTTTTCGAAAAGTTCTCACACAACTATGAAGGTTGAGGTTAAATTTTAGGCATACCCAACAGGTATTGTTGGTATGGTCGGTTTTGGGGGTAAAATACGTAATAGTACCTGATTATGAATTTCCATATCGCCCTGATCCCGAAAAGTACTAATTTGATATTATATAGATAAATTTTTAATTCAAATTATTTTGTATATTTACCTATTAATTTAATAATATTAAAATAATGAAAAGATACATGTAAGTACAAAGAAATAAAAATAAAAAATAAATAATTTCGAATGATAAAATACATTTTTTTACATGGTTATGGTTGAAGTGATGAGATAGATACTTGAAGGTTGAAATTTTAATCAAGCACTTCCCACAGCATCATCCTTTCAGGAGGAGGACAGGGACCCAGTGACAATTTCGTACGACGTTGCCAGATCCACGCCAGTGGCAACGCTGTACTACTCCGGTGCTCTGTGGGGCCTTGAGATTGACAACATCCCTGTGGGGTGAAATGACAACATCCCCTTTGGCTCCCTTTTTCGGAGGGTCAGAGATGGATCGTAGTTCAGCTCCCGCCCACTGGTAGCGCATGTGACCAGGGCCCCTTTTTTGAGCGGTTCTTCCGAAATAACGGTACTTTGTCTTCACGTAATCTCCGTTATTTTACAAGTTAGAATTGTCCTCTTTGAATTTTCGGAGGTTTTAGTCTCCCAAAAAGTTCCGTACGAAGAGTTTTTATCAAAAACAAATTTTATTTAAAAAATAAATTCTCTATTTTTTTCAAATTTCAATTTTTTTGACATTTCGGCCCGTATGTATAAAGTATTAATTATTTAATGAATTTAGAAATTTTTTTTGAGAGGAAAAAATGAACACTCACAGAGAAAACGTGAAGATAAGGGAAACCACTGAGTCCCGCGCCCCCTTAATCGAAGTACCCCGCGCCGATGTGCCCCCCGGGCTTCGGCAAAACAGCCAAAATTATGCTTCAAAATTTTCAATTTAAACGATTTATTCAAACATGTAAAGCCTGAAAAATATATTTCAAAGTTTTTTCAATCATCACCATTATTTTGCAAGTACATTTCAATGTTTCTGACTCGAATTGTCCTCGATGGCAGTGATCTCAACGCACTCTATCGTGAGATTCTCGTTTAGGGATGACGTAAGAGGTGTGGCCCGCCAACACTAAAAAGGATGGTACTTCTTTATTGAAATACGGCTAAACTAAATGGAATTTCGAACTGAAAACTGGTCCATATACGTTTTTAAGTGCGCTAAATTCGAATCTGAAGTCAAAAACACGAAATTCCGACCCATGCAACTACCCCATTACAAAATTGGCGCCCCGGTTATGTTTACCGGTGTACGGTTCAAAGGTAAGTATTCCCATATTGTTAACATTATGTTCTAAATTTCAAACTACTGAATTCCTCCCTCGTATTGCGCAATCTATCGTTTAGTGTGAATTATAAAACCTTATTTCAAATTCAAAACGTTTTTATTTTGTCTATCCTAAAACTAGGCACTACAAACGTATACCTACAATATTTTCATTTACGAAGGTATTTACTGCATGGACATTCAAGGCCTTTGCGCTTGCTTCATGATTACCTGTTTTCCCAAATGTGAATGAATGTGAGGTCGAGTGACCCACTCGGGGGGGGGGGGGGGGGGGGCGACACTCAGCAGTTATCATTATACTCGGAAAAGGCATCGACACCCCGGGGAACCGGAGCCCATTGTCAAAATAAGGGTCGGGAAAACGTGATTGTTTTGAGAAGCAACACTATTGTGTACACAAAGAAAGTGTTTGCACAAGGCCTATTGCCTTCCGCCCCCGGGGGCGGCGACATAAAACACGGGGGTGTCGGTCCTCGGGTCCCGCCCGACCTTCCGCTAAGTGGCAAAGTGTGTAGCTCGGTAAACCAATTACTCCGCTCCTGAGGCCCCCCCCCCCTCGTTCTGCCGCGTCCACTGAAGAGGGACTTCCGGGGTTCCGCTTTTAATCTTCCTCGCCGTCTTCGGAGCTATCGAGGACCCTTCCCCTTTTCCCTTGGACCGTTTTCGCGTTCCATTAATGGTTGGTGGTGATGGCGGGGGGGGGGGGGGGTTGAAATCTCCGTTAGACGATCGGTGGAGCGTGTGATGCAGCTTCACGGCCACTTTGCCGGAGTTTGGATGCGAACGTCGCGTTTTACTGGCAACTACTTACAAATTAACGTGCCAGGTGGGCGTGGCACATAGCTTCCTCGTAGCTAAACGTGATTTTGATGGATAACACGATAAAAGATCGTCAGAACTACCAACTTGTGATACTTCTAGGCTAATATTGATAGTAACACAACATAGTTATTAACATTTCATGTTTTTGCTTTGGCACACAAACGAAAACACATTGTTTAGTAATGCATGCATTCCAGGGGACGTCCCATTGGATAAGCATTAGATCAGTTTAACCAGTTGGTAAGCTTATGAAGATTTCCGTCCAGTGTCGAAACTGCCAATGATTGCAAAGGTAATTGAAAAAATAGTTCTTGAGATGGTAACGATGTACTTGGAAGAAAAGAAAATACTTAACGAAAGGCAATTCGGTTTCAGAGTGGGAAGGAACACAAGTTCAGCGGCCTGCTCAGTGGTATTGGAGGCTTTTGATGCGCTGGAACTCAAGATGTCGACCGCTTTAGAGCTCTATGACTTGTCGAAAGCATTTGATTTGGTACCCTTCTCCCTGATGACTGAGAAATTAGCATACTACGGTTTTGATCCCGTTGCTGTCTCTTTTTTTCGTAACTACTTGGCGGGATGGAACCAGATAGTGGTTTACAATGGAAAGCACTCTACTCAGGAACCCATTCGCTGTGGAATTAAACAGGGATCCGGACTCGGCCCTTGTTTATTCATAATATATATAAATGATCTGATTTCCTGGTCTCAGGAGTCTTGCAATACTAGTCTCACATTATTTGCTGATGATATTACAGCCGTGGTGAGTGGTACGTCGGTGGAGGAGATGAGAAGGAAGGTTGGATCGGTGTCATTGGTGGTCAGAGATTGGTGCCAAGGGAACGCTCTCCTCCTCAATGAAGACAAGACACAGAGTCTAAATTTCAACCTGAATGGACGCCTTCATAACTCTGTAAATATGCTCGGTGTGGAGATTGACAGCCGACTTTCATGGTTAAAGCACGTTGACTCCCTTTCGTCCAAGCTCTCCTCCTGTCTCTTTATGCTACGCAGACTTGTCGATGCAGTGTCCCCATCTATTTTGAAGATGGTGTATTTTTCGTGCTTTCATAGCCGTCTTTCATATTGTATTATTCTGTGGGGCAATTCCTCGTATGCTCACAGAATTTTCACGAAACAAAAGAAAGCTATCAGGATTTTGAGGGGCCTTGGTAGAAGCGAGAGCTGCAGAGGCTCTTTCAGACATCTAAGAATTTTGACACTGCCGAGCCTCTACGCATATGCGTGTCTGCTTCTAATTCATGAGCGAAAAGCATCTCTGCATTGTGGAGCTCACTTTCATTCATATTCCACTCGTAATAGAGGAGACTTGGTCACGCCATTCGTCAGAATGTCAACGTCGATGGCTTCGAATCCCCTTCAGGTTGGAGTTCGCCTGTACAATAGTCTGCCTCTCGTCACTCGAAATTTACCGTCTGCCTCATTCAAGAAAGTTATCAAGAAAATGTTACTGGATGCGGAGCTTTACTCCTTAAATGAATATTATAGTCTAATTACTGTTTAGTTACATACGCAGCAGAGGAATATTATATATCTAGTACTCTTGCTTGCAAAGATTGTTATATTCTTCACCTTCATTTATATAGTTTTAATTCTTACTGTGATAATAGATTGCCTGTGATATTATACCTTATCTGTGGTATTAGGAATGTCTGCGATTGTGTATATGTATTTTTGTGTGTCTAATGTTTCTCTCGCACTCTTTGTTCCTTAAAATCCAATCACATAAGTTCCTATATCATAATAAGTTCCTATTTCACTATTAGTTCCTAGCAATCTTTTTCTCCTTTATTAACTTCCTATTTGTTGTTCCATTATTTATTTAACATGTTACCTAATGTAAGTAAATTCATTGACAATTGTAATACCACTTGTGGTTTCTACAAATAAATTCATTCATTCATTCAAGCGATGAAACTGTTTCACTCGATGTAATTTATTTATTACTTTCGGCAAGAAATAGTGATCCTCCCCCCCCCCCCTACCATTATCCACCATAACATTTCTAGCGGCATGGGAGCCTCGAATCTGAAGAGCATTTTAAAATCCATGATCTACGACACCCAACATGCGAATTCGAGTTCACCCCCCCCCCCTCATCCAAAGCGGAAATACTTCGGAAAATCCGGAGGTGTAATGAGAATTTTTCCTCAATTTTAAAGGTTGGGTACAGTTAGTAAGCAGTAAAGGAACCGAAATATTGAAAAATCGGATATTTTGTGAATATTATCCCCCCACTCACCCCCTCCCCTTCCGAATTTTGGTACTATGGTGAAATCATGTACAACTTGGAAGTTATTTGAGTCAAACAAAAAAAAACACGCAAATCGGTTGGAAATTGAGGCCTGGGCAGATTTTACAAGATTATACCCGCAAACGCACGTTTTTTAAGCATTAACCCCCCCTTTCCCCCTCTTAAAAAGCAAAATCCAAAATTCCGGCGCCGTAGTGCACAAGTAGATAGTTTTGCAAGTCGAACAAAAAAAGAACCAGGAAAATCGGTTGAGAACTAAGGCCTGTGCAGAGTACACAAGATTATGCCCAAAAACGCACGTTTTTTGAGCATTAACCCCCCCTTTTCTCCCCTTAAAAGACAAAATTCGAAAATCCGGCGACGTAGTGCACAACTAGATAGTTTTCCGCGCCGAAGAAAAAAGGAACCAGGAAAATCGGTTGAGAACTAAGGCCTGTGCAGACGACACAAGATTTTGTCACACACACACACACACACACAGACATACACCTATGGTTTTTTTCGCGGATTTGGATTCAGAATGGTCTAAAACGGATTACTGTGTGGTTATTTTTTTTTCTGTTGAGTGTTGTCCTCCTTCACCCAGATCGATCGCATAAGGACGCCCAAGTCTTACTGTGGGACGTCCTAAAAAGCGTTATGAAAATGCGAGACGGAGCCGCCGAGTGAGCAGGGGGGGGGGAGTGGTGAGGGTTCGGGGGGGGGGGGGGGTAGTTGATGGGGTTGTGAATGAATGAATATGCTTTTTATTGTCATTATACACGTACATAAAATTTAGTAAAAGCTAAGTAATAGCTAGTTTATAATATATTCATAATTTAGAATAGAAGACCTCGTGGTCACCACGTGGTGAAAGTACAATTAGCTAATAGGATTTGTTTTATCTCTCCCTTTCACTTGACATGACAGACAAACAACCTTTCATCACGTGGTCTCGTTACTAGGTGGCCCCCTTTCCTTTCTAATCCTTTTACCTATCTCCCTTTCACCCAGACCATATGAATAGAACGACGGACTGACAAACTTTATTACTCTCTCGACGGCCTGAAGATGATGTCTTTACATCGAAAGCGCTCGCCTTCTGTACTCGACTTGCTGGTTATGACGGATTCTCCAATACGGTACGTAGATAATAATTGTACTTTGTGTAATAGTTTGCAGCGTTTTTTCTCCGTGTTGTTGTCCTCCTTCACCCCAGATAAATGGCAAAAGGACGCCCAAGTCTTACGGTGGGACGAACTAAAACGCACGTCGGCTTTTGGTTTATTATTTTCAACAATGAACCTTTGGAATCGACCAAGAAAAAAAATTTCAACACCCCCTCAAAATTTGATGGTTTACGTTTCAAGGTACGTAGAATCCAAAAATCGAATAAAAATTTGGCCGTCCGTCCGCCGTACGCGGCACTTTTGCCACTTAGCATTGACCGATTTTGATGAAATTTGGTATGTAGGCTCCATTTAGGATTCCAAAATCAATTTTGAAATTTTGAAAACGCCCTAACTCAAAAAATTTCGATATAAAGGTATTGTTTTTCCTTCAATATAAGATTCTATAGAATTTTTAGAATTTTTTGAGACCACGCGGAGCTCTGTAGGACAAACCGTTCGCTCCCTACGAAAATTTAAGGGTTTTTATTGAAATATATATATATATATATATAAATCAAAACACGAGTGTGAATCGCAAAAGAGGCCTAATCTCCGTTCAAATTAGAGCTGACCGAAATGCAATCGATGGTTGATGATTTTGATTTTTTTTTTGGATTTTTTTTTTTTTAATTTTTTCTCCCCCTTCATATTGGATGGTTGGTGATTTTGTAGACGAGTGATCTATATAGAAAAATAATAAACCATTGTGTAATAATTTGCAGCGTTTTATCTAATGAGTACTCATAACCCGGAATCGTTTCGAACACCAAAAACAATGTAATATTCTGATATCCCAATTTTTATCAGATTAGAAGGGAATTTGGAAGGTGGGTTCAAGAAGAAAATTAAATTGCACCCAAATATTATAATAGTGATGTACACATTGTCAATCTCGGAGTCTCCTCGTCGTATTAAATACCTCGGAATTGAAACGCGAGATGGGATAAGACTGTGAATGTAATTAGAGATGGATTACTCAGGCAACTCCGACCGTAGGCCAAACCCCAACTCCCCTCGACATCGCCCACCCTCGAATTCCGTCTCTCGTTTCAATTTTTTCCCCCTATCTCTCTTTCTCTTTTCTTTTTTAATATTTTTTCCATTTTTCCATTCGACCGGTAGCTCCGGATTATCCCGTCCCTCTTTAATGGAGTTTTTTCTCCCTTCGTTTCACCCTCTCGCTGACTCGAGCAAAAAAAGAAAAAAAAAATCTCCCGAAAGGGCACCAGAATGGAATAGCGAGAGTGGAGGACCATTGACTTTCGACAATTTAAAATGTATTCCTTTTGCATGGTTAAGCCTTTCATGTTCTGTTCTACCTTCATTCTAACATCCTCTCAACGAGTAGAACCAACTGGCCGAAAATTGAAATATTTGCCAAGTTGTGTGGGCAGTACAACGTTTCCTCAGAGAGTAATATCATAAAAACATATTGCATTCGCTCTTCTTTTGATTTTTTAAATTGATTTCATAATAAATACAATGTCAATAATAATACAGAAAAAGTATTAAATGAAGAAATAATTATGTTCATTTTAACAAAACCTTTTTTTTTAAACGAAAATCCTATTTTTTCTTCTTTTGGTTTGTTTCCGCCTTATCTGTTACACAGCAGAATTGCTTTTCTTTCTTCAATTCTATCAGCAGTAACCTTTCTACAATGCACAACCCAACACAATCCATTTTCTACCTACCACCCTTATTTCCGGTATAATTTCTTATTAACAATATCTTCAACGTCAAAAAGACAAGTTTCCTTACCACTGAAATAGTTGACATCTTATCAGCGCAACAGAATTTGTTCACTTTGCTTAACTTTAATTACACTGCCAAGAACAGATTTTAATTTTAATTAACAATAATAATTTTGCAATACAAAATTATTGTAAAATAGGCCAAATTTTTATGGGAACACCATGGAACATGGAAGCATAGTTCATAGGTACTTCCATACCCAGAATGGATGAAGAGGTCACTCAACCACGATTCATGATAAGAGATAACTGAAATAATTTAATTATCACCATCACCTTTTAGTCAGGATACTTGAAGGTAATATTGGCATTTCTTCCTACCTCTTCCTCATCTCAAGTTCGTGCATGAAGACTTCTTCTCACTACTTCATCACCATTTGAACTTCAACTACCAAAATCTATATCTAGTCACATCTGTTGACATTTTCTGCTATCTTTTCTTTAACTTTTATGTGTAACCTTGGCCAAGTAGGAACTAGGGAACAAATCTAGTCTGTTGTTTTCATTATAATATATCTTTATGGAAAGGGGATTGTTATTGTTATCTGTTACTGATCACACCTTTATCACAAGTTCCCAAACCTACAATTTAATATAACCACTGAGACTAGTCATTAGGATAGATTCAACAAGTGCAATATAGTAGTAGGCACTTCAAAGAGTGTCCCTAGTCACACTATACTAGGGATAGTTTATTATTTTTATTTTTCTAAATAAATCACTCGTCTGCGAAGCCACCAACCATCCAACATGAAGAAAAACATCGATCGCATTTCGGTCAGCTTTAATTTGAACGGAGATTAGGCCTCTTTTGCGATTCACACTCGTGTTTCTGATTTATCGTACGTCCAAACTTTAAATTCTGGTAGTGAGCGAACGGTTTGTCCTACAGAGCTCCGCGTGGTCTCAAAAAATTCTATAGAATCTTAATATGAAGGAAAAACAATACCTTTATATTGAAATTTTTTGAGTTAGGGCGTTTTCAAAATTTCAAAATTGATTTTGGAACCCTTAGAAGTGACCTACATCAACCAAAATCTTCGGGGCACAACTAGACCCCAGAAGGAGCCTACATACCAAATTTCATCAAAATCGGTCAATGCTAAGTGGCAAAAGTGCCGCGTACGGCGGACGGACGGCCAAATTTTTATTCGATTTTTGGATTCTACGTACCTTGAAACGTAAACCATCAAATTTTGAGGGGGTGGTAAACATTTTTTTTTCTTGGTCGATTCCAAAGGTTCATTATTGAAAATAATAAACCAGTAAGTACCTAGTTTAAATGTTCCTTACAAAACACGCCGAAAAGAAGAGCTGAGTTACCTCATACTGAACTACCACTACTACTTCATCAGACCACTTTCTGCTGGACCAGCTTGTCTGTCTGCCTCGATTCCGCTCGGTGGTTCTCGAGGTTGCCGAGAAGTTTCCTCCTCCGAGGCGGAGGGGATCATTAAAATTGGGAAATCTTATCTCCGGTGGAAATTAAATAATGCAGCAACGGGCTGATTTCAGCGTACGGGAACGACTAGGAGCGGCGGGAAAGCGCTAGGAGAGTCGTGATGGAATGGGGGGGGGGGGTCGCCGTGGGGCGGCGGTGAGATCCGTCCGGGAAAGCAGAGCGCAAGGGCGGATGGGAATCGACCGGCGCCATCTTCCCGGACCGAGGAAGAGGAACGACGGGTGGGGGCGGCGGGAAGACCTCCTCGGAACGGACGGTTGGGGGGAAAGGGATCCGGACGAGGTTCTCGCCGAGGGGGACTTCCGAGTTGAGGGACTCGTCTATTGTGGGGGGGGGGGGGGGGCTTCCCCGTCTTTTGACCCTCATTTTTCATTCTTTCCAGAGAAATAAACAGTACCAACCCGACTGCGATTTCTTCTCCAATTTTGAGTCTACCGAGGTAGCGGGAGCTGGTTTCCCCTTTTCAAGGTTGAAAATGATGTTCTCCAAAATCAAAATTTCCACTCGCGTTTTACGTTTCAGACCTTCCTGAACAATTTTGGTTCCGTGTCTGTCTGTGAGTCTTTCTGTCATGAATTCCATGTAATGTTACATTAAAATTACATGTAATCTGGTTTTCTCAAAGTCTATTACTTGTAAAATTAGGGTGTGAAGGACCTTCGGTGGTTAAAAATAGTTTTCACTACTAAATGGAGGCTGAAACCTGATATTTCGAGATTTTAAGCACTTTGAAAGTGTAATTTGAAAATATCCTAGCACGTTCTATGTGTTTCAAGAAAATTTAAAAAAATATATGTAAGACTCATTGAACCTTCATCTTAGTTATTAGATTAGAATTAGATTAGATTATAGTACAAAGTACGAACTGTAAGGAGAGGTCCGGCAGTCAAAGCTGGGACACCTCCAAGGAACCACCTCGTCCCTTGTGAATTTGATTGAAAGTGACATTTCGTATAATTTGAATTATTTTTGTTTGTATAAAGTTTATTTCGTTTGGAGTGCCTTCGGAGGAGTAACTTTCGTTGTAGATTCAGGTGAGATTTAAAACCATTCAATATGACATTTGTAGGTACCTAATTATTAGGTTAAGATTATATTCATTTTTGTAATTTTTCTATTATTTGTAATTCCAGTTGAAAAAACAATAAAATACTGCATCTAACGAAGAGTTGATTTGATTGGATAGAAGAAGAAGTATAATATAATGTTGGATATAATATATCCAACAATCCAACTTGGATATAATATATCCAAGTATATTATACTCGTATATACAGGGTGTCCCCGAAAACGTCCCCCCCCTGCTAAATCGTCCAGGTAGTGGTAATTTTTTTTTTTTTTTTAATCTTCACGATTTTGGTTTATTAATCTCAATAATGAACCTTTGGAATCGACCAAGAAAAAAAAATGTTTAACACCCCCTCAAATTTTTATGGTTTACGTTTCAAGATACGTAGAATCCAAAAATCGAATAAAACGCTGCAAATTATTACACACTGGTTTATTATTTTTCTATATAGATCACTCGTCTACAAAATCACCAACCATCGATTGCATTTCGGTCAGCTCTAATTTGAACGGAGATTAGGAATCTTTTGCGATTCACACTCGTGTTTTTATTTATATATATATATTTCAATAAAAACCCTTGAATTTTCGTAGGGAGCGAACGGTTAGTCCTACAGAGCTCCGCGTGGTCTCAAAAAATTCTAAAAATTCTATTTTTATTTTTATTTAATTGGCACTACGGTCCTTTGAGAACCAGGGCCTTCTCGACAATGGATTTCCATTCCTTCCTGTCCAGAGCTTGGGTCCTCCATCTACGTACTCCAAGCTGGATCAGGTCCTCCTCTACGTCCTCCAGCCAACGCAGACGTGGTCTTCCTCTCATTCTTCTTCCACCTGGCATCCCATACAAGGCTTTTCGCGGATATCTCGCTTCAGGAATTCTTTCTACGTGGCCTAACCACCTGAAGCGGGCTCGCCTGATGAATGCCACTAAATCGGGCTCTCCATACAGGTGTCTCAGCTCATCATTCCTTCTGATTCGATAAAAATTCTATAGAATCTTAAATTGAAGGAAAAACAATACCTTTATATCAAAATTAGTTGAGTTAGGGCGTTTTCAAAATTTCAAAATTGATTTTGGAACCCTTAGAAGTGACCTACATCAACCAAAAGCTTCGGGGCACAACTAGACCCCAGAAGGAGCCTACATACCAAATTTCATCAAAATCGGTCAATGCTAAGTGGCAAAAGTGCCGCGTACGGCGGACGGCGGACGGACGGCAAAATTTTTATTCGATTTTTGGATTCTACGTACCTTGAAACGTAAACCATCAAATTTTGAGGGGGTGTTAAAATTTTTTTTTTCTTGGTCGATTCCAAAGGTTCATTATTGAAAATAATAAACCAAAATTTGCCCGTCCGTCCGCCGTACGCCGTACGCGGCACTTTTGCCACTTAGCATTGACCGATTTTGATGAAATTTAGTATGTAGGCTCTATTTGGAGTCTAGTTGTGCCCCGAAGCTTTTGGTTGACGTAGATCACTTCTAAGGGTTCCAAAATAAATTTTGAAATTTTGAAAACGCCCTAACTCAAAAAATTTCGATATAAAGGTGTTGTTTTTCCTTCAATTTTGGATTCTATATTATTTTTAGAATTTTTTGAGACCACGCGGAGCTCTGTAGGACAAACCGTTCGCTTCCTACGAAAATTTAAGTGTTTATATTGAAATATATATAAATCAAAACACGAGTGTGAATCGCAAAAGAGGCCTAATCTCCGTTCAAATTAGAGCTGACCGAAATGCGATCGATGTTTTTCTTCAAGTTGGTAGGTGGTAACATTGGCAAAGCCGTGTTCTTTGCGTACGAGTAATCTATATAGAAAAATAATAAACGTTTGTGTAATAATTTGCAGCGTTTTTGTTCGACGTTGTCAAATAACCAAATGAAAAAATAAATAAATAAATCGATTGAAAAATGTAGAAATATGTTCTTACATTGTTAACACTATTCGATTGATTTTTTGGGGTTTTTTTTGACACCATTGAACAAAAAATCTTTATTTTGAAATAGAAAACCTTTAATTTGTTTCGGAAAACCTTTCACTTGATGCGGAAAAGCTAGAGAAGACGCTGGTACGATTTTATAACTCGAATGAAATGTTAATAAACAATATATACAAAAAAGTTACCAAGTCGGGGCATTCTTCATGTGATGCTTAACAATCAAATATACTGCTAAGTAATGCATGCATTCCAGTGGACGTCCCATTGGATAAGCATTGGGTCAATTTAAATGAGTTGGTGAGCGATAAAACACGCAGTAATTCGTAATTTGGTTACATTTTGAGTTAGAGATAGTGGACCCCTCCCCCTTCGCAATAGCCGCCATAACATTTCTAGGAACATGCGAGCCTCGAATTTGTACAGCATTTGGAAATCCATGATCTGCGATATGTGAATTCTATACTCCCCCCCCCCCCCCCCCCTATCAATGGTGTCAGTCTGTCGCCAAGGCGGTCGTAACGGTGAACTTTCATCTGTATAAGTAGTCAGTTGTAGTTAACAACCGTATTCAAGGTGAAACACACGAAAACTGAGGCCTGATCAGAGAACACAAGATTTTGTCAAAGACACACAGATGCACCCATGGTTTTTCCGCGGATTTGGAATCAGAACTTTGGTCTAAAACAGATTAGTGTGTGGTTATTTTTAGGACGTCCCACAGTAAGACTTGGGCGTCCTTATGCGATCGATCTGGGGTGAAGTTGGACAACACTCAACAGAAAAAAAAAAATAACCACACAGTAATCCGTTTTAGACCATTCTGAATCCAAATCCGCGAAAAAAAAACCATAGGTGTGTGTATGTGTGTGTGTAACAAAATTTTGTGTCGTCTGCCCAGGCCTTAGTACTCAACCGATTTTCCTGGATCTTTTTTTTTTCGACGCGGAAAACTATCTAGTTGTGCGCTACGTCGCCGGAATTTCGAATTTTGCCTTTTAAGGGGGGGAAAGGGAGGGTTAATGCTCAAAAAACGTGCGTTTTTGGGCATTATCTTGTGTCGTCTGCCCAGGTCTTAGTTCTCAACCGATTTTTCTGGTTCTTTTTTTTTCGACGCGGAAAACTATCTAGTTGTGCGCTACGTCGCCGGAATTTCGAATTTTGCCTTTTAAGGGGGGGAAAGGGAGGGTTAATGCTCAAACATATTGTTTAGTAATGCATGCATTCCAGGGGACGTCCCATTGGATAAGCATTAGATCAGTTAAACCAGTTGGTAAGCGATAAAACTGTTTCACTCGATGTAATTTATTCATTACTTTAGGCAAGAAATACTGACCCCCCCCCCCCCACCACCATTATCCACCTTAACATTTCTAGCGGCATGGGAGCCTCGAATCTGAAGAGCATCTTAAAATCCATGATCTACGACACCCAACATGCGAATTCGAGTTACCCCCCCCCCCCCCCCCCAATGGTGCCAGTCTGGCACCAAAGCGGAAATACGTCGTAACATTGAACTTTCATCTGTTAGTTTTGGTAGGCAGTCCGTCGAAGTTCACATCCGTATTCAAGGTGAAACACAAAAAAAATAAACCACGAAATAAGCGGTTTATGGCATCATGGCACCATGGTGGCACCACTATTAGTTCCATGGTGGTACAGAGAATAATTCATGAAAATTCGGAGGTATAATGAGAATTTTTCCTCAATTTCAAAGCTTGGGTACAATTAGTAAGTAGTAAAGGAACCAAAATATTGAAAAATCGGATATTTTGTGAATATTATCCCCCCACTCACCCCCTCCCCTTGCGAATTTTGGTACTCTGGTAAAATCATGTACAACTCGGAAGTTATTTGAGTCAAACAAAAAAGAAACACGCAAATCGGTTGGAAATTGAGGCCTGGGCAGAGTTTACAAGATTATGCACGCAAACGCACGTTTTTTAAGCATTAACCCCCCCTTTCCCCCTCTTAAAAAGCAAAATCCAAAATTCCGGCGCCGTAGTGCACAACTAGATAGTATTACGCGTCAAACGAAAAAAAACCACGAAAATCGTTTGAGAACTAAGGCCTGGGCAGAGTACACAAGATTATGCCCAAAAACGCACGTTTTTCGAGCATTAACCCCCCCTTTCCCCCCTTAAAAGGCAAAATTCGAAATTCCGGCGACGTAGTGCACAACTAGATAGTTTTCCGCGACGAACAAAAAAAGAACCAGGAAAATCGGTTGAGAACTAAGGCCTGTGCAGAGTACACAAGATTTTGTTACACACACACATACACACACACATACACACATACACACACACATACACACACACACACACACAGACATACACCTATGGTTTTTTCGCGGATTTGGATTCAGAATGGTCTAAAACGGATTACTGTGTGGTTATTTTTTTTTTCTGTTGAGTGTTGTCTTCCTTCACCCCAGATCGATCGCATAAGGACGCCCAAGTCTTACTGTGGGACGTCCTAAAAAACGTTCGTTTTTGGGCATTATCTTGTGTCGTCTGCCCAGGCCTTAGTTCTCAACCGATTTTTCTGGTTCTTTTTTTTTCGACGCGGAAAACTATCTAGTTGTGCACTACGTCGCCGGAATTTCGAATTTTTGCCTTTTAAGGGGGGAAAGGGGGGGGGGGGTTAATGCTTAAAAAACGCGCGTTTGTGGGCATAATCTTGTGTCGTCTGCCCAGGCCTTAGTTCTCAACCGATTTTCCTGGTTCTTTTTTTTTTTCGACGCGGAAAACTATCTAGTTGTGCGCTACGTCGCCGGAATTTCGAATTTTGCCTTTTAAGGGGGAGGAAAGGGGGGGTTGATGCTCAAAAAACGTGAGTTTTTGGGCATTATCTTGTGTCGTCTGCCCAGGCCTTAGTTCTCAACCGATTTTCGTGGTTCTTTTTTTCTTCGACGCGGGAACCTATCTAGTTGTGCACTACGGCGCCGGAATTTCGAACTTTCCTTTTAAGGGTGGAAGGGGGGGGTTAATGCTTAAAAAACGCGCGTTTGTGGGCATAATCTTATAAACTCTGCCCAGGCCTCAATTTCCAACCGATTTTCGTGTTTCTTTTTTTGTTTGACTCAAATAACTTCCGAGTTGTACATGATTTCACCAGAGGGGATGAGTGGGGGGATAGTATTAATAAAATATCCGATTTTTCAATATTCCGGTTCCTTTACTGCTTACTACTCGTAGTTGGTACCCAACCTTTGAAATTGAGGAAAAATTCTCATTAAATCTACGGATTTTCATGAATTATTCTATGAGCCACCATGGAACTAATAGTGGTGCCACCATGGTGCCAGGGCACCATAAACCGCATGTTTCGTGTTTTTTTTGTGTTTCACCTTGAATACGGATGTGACATTCGACGGACCGCCTACTAAAACTAATAGATGAAAGTTCAATGTTACGACGTATTTCTGCTTTGGTACCAGACCGGCACCATTGGTGGCGGTGGGGGGGGGGGGGGGTGAACTCGAATTCCCATGTTGGGTATCGTAGATCATGATTTTTAAAATGCTCTTCAGATTCGAGGCTCCCATGCCGCTAGAAATGTCATGGTGGACAATGGTAAGGGGGGGGGGGGGTCACTATTTCTTGCCTAAAGTAATAAATAAATTACATCGAGTGAAACAGTTTTATCGCTTACCAACTGGTTAAATTGATCTAATGCTTATCCAATGGGACGTCGCCTGGAATGCAAGCATTACAAAACAATATGTTTTTTTCTGTTGAGTGTTGTCCTCCTTCACCCCAGATCAATCGCATAAGGACGCTCGAGTCTGACTGTGGGACGTCCTAAAATCTCATTGGTTGGTATCCAATCATTTAATACACCTACATTTCCTTTTTGCTTCGTCGAAATATCTTCAAAGAAGGCTCCCAACGAGGTTATTGATTCCCCCTTTTTTCGATTCGGGAAACCAAAAGATGCTTTTGATTCTACTTGAAAGGAAACCCACCCTCTAATTGATTGCTCGACTAAAGCAGTTTTTAAGGGATGATGCGGAAAAGGTTCAGATTTAAAACAATCAGGACGCAAAGACCTCCCTTTTGGGGTCGCTCGCCTCGTCGTTTGATCCAATTTAAAAAATCTCGCGGCGGAAAAAGGGAACTGATTGACTGAAACGAATTCGTTTTGTGGGCGCACTAGTGAGCAGTGACCTCGACTTCCAACCACCCCCTTGTTAGTAGACTTTTCATCTGTAGATCTTTTTTGGGCTCTTTGACTGCTAACGAGTGAAGACATTCGACAGATGTCAGAAGAACAGTGGATGTTTGGGGGGAGGGGGGGGGGGG
The DNA here is from genome assembly GCA_009739505.2 of Apolygus lucorum. NCBI lineage: Eukaryota > Metazoa > Arthropoda > Insecta > Hemiptera > Miridae > Apolygus > Apolygus lucorum. The sequence goes on from CM019176.2 coordinate 9,965,409, forward strand.
TAGACGTACTTTTATACGTACAGTATCGCTCTGAATTGATTAACAACTTATATTTGGAAAAAAATACTTTTCCATTATAACCGTTGGTATTGTACCTACATAAATATTTACATAACAATATTGTATCAGCACTTTCTGCACTCAGCAGTTATGTCTTGGTTTCAGAGTCCAAGATCTGACCCCGAAAATCGGGTCTTACACTGTCGAATCTTAGATTAATTTTTAAATTACGGTGTGAGATGCTCGCTCTAAACTATCGCCCTGGTTGGGATCGTGAGCGGGTAAATTGCTCTCTATCCAATCATGGAAAACGCCGCAAATTATTACACAAAGATTTATTATTTTTCTATACAGATCGCTCGTATGCAAAAACACGGCGTTGCCATTTTTGATTCTACGTACCTTGAAACGTAAACCAACACATTTTGAGGGGGGGTTGAAAAAAGTTTTTTCTTGGTCGATTCCAAAGATTTATTATTGAAAATAATAAACCAAAAGGAGGATATTTTCATTTTATTGCTGTTTGCCCGATTTTAGCGGGGTACAGAGTTAAATATTTCGGAATTTTTTAGGACTATTTTGTCCCAGGGGTCCCGGGTTCGAATCCCAGCCGAGGCTAAGCATTTTTGTGATCCAATCACATACTCACTTGCATTTTTCATCCAAATTTGATGAAATTTTCTAGAATTGTCCAAATTAGCGTGTAGATGGTCCCCTATGAGGGTAGTGAAAGGTGCTTAGAGATTGGTGTTTTGAGATTAACTACTATGCATCGGATCATCTATATAATCGGGTTATGGATACGAGGACACTATGTGCCACACCCACTTGGCCGACGTTTTTTGAATTTGTCCGGCCATTAAAAGTTGAATCTAACTATATTTTATACAAATTAAAATGCCCACCCGTAAAACGCGATTTTAGTTTAATTAAATAAGTGTGTGCAAATTTCTAGTTAAACAATACAAGAAGCAAATAAAGAATAACATATCTTTGAAGAGCATTAATATAATATTTTTCAGGAGATGTGTACTGTGACTTGATAAATGGTAAACTGATTTGAAATAAACTTCAACGCAAGTAAAAATATTTTAAGAGAAGTATGTACTTACAACATTTTCAAATAAATTGAAAAACTACCACATTGATATGAATGAAAAATATTGTTATAAAATATAGTGTTATTAATAACAAATAATTATGAGATTGATGGGTACAATCGCGAAGTGAAGCAATTTTTACCGTTCCTAATAAAACCTAATCAAATTTTTACCCATTTTGGCCCAAAAGATGCGCGAAAAGCTCAGCTTTCCAACGGTATAGTCATTTCTATTTTGAAAGTGGGGCTTATCACACAAAAAAAGGGTGACACCCTATATAATGAAAACGTGCGTATATTTTGTTGAACCCAGAATGAAGTAGCCGTGTGAGTACTCATTGAGTTCGTGGAGACGAGTAGAACGTAAAGAGGGAGTCCCAACATCTTCAGAACATAGCCCGTGCAATGTTAGCATTCAGCCTTATTTGCAAATTTTCAAGAAAAATGAATCTATTGCGATGGCCTCAAAATTGTTAAACAATTGTTTATAGGTATTGTATTAGGCATCGGTAATGTGAACAAACTTTTGCCGAAATCGGTTGGGTCATGTCCTATTCGTATTCGGAAGAAGAACCAAACGTCTTGGTTCCCTTCTGCTGAATCACGACACGCCATTATCTTTTCAATCAAAACTGGTGTGGTTCTTTTTTTGAAACAGATGAGACCATTCTGGATTCAAAAACTTTTTCTAATTAAAATTTCGGAGGGAAGGCCTTATCAAAACAATGGCTCCTTTTCGCAGAAAGTGTAGACCGACCTAGCCAATCTCATTGTGTTCTTATCTCACTTTGCCATTTTGCTTCCGAATCTACCAAGGAAGCTTTGTTTTCAGTTTTCAAGGTTCAAAAAGAGAAAATGTTCTCCAAAATCAAAATTTCCACTCGCGTTTTACATTTCAGACCTTCCTGAACAATTTTGGTTCCGTGTCTGTGTGTCTTTCTGTCATGAATTCCTCGTCATAGCCATAACTTCTACAATTCTCATCCGATTTCGAAAAAAATTTCAGGGATTGAGCGGGTTGGCGTGTAGATGGTCCCCTATGAAAATCATCACCCCTGGATGGATAGTAGCCGCTGCGAATGCGCAAACGTTATTTCCTTGTTAGAGCCATAACTTCTACATTTCCCATCTGATTTCGTTGAATTGTTCAGGAATTATGCGAGTTGGGGTGGAGATGGTCCCCTATGAAAATCATGGCCCCCAAAATGATAGCACTTTGTGCGCATGCGCTAACGAGAAATCCTTGTAACTGCCATAACTTCTATATTTTCCAACAATATTCAGAGATTGTGCGGGTTGACGTCTGGAGTCCTCTATACATCGGATCATCCATACAATCGGGTTATGGATACGAGGGAGCTATGTGCCACACACACTTGGCAGACCTTTTTTGTGGTTGGTTCCCTTCTGCTTAATGCAGTCCAATTGGAGATGTGTAGCTCAAAACACGACAAAAGTCCGTTGTTCCACTCATGGAGCTACCGTTCAAAAGCTGAATCAATGCTTCCATGAGAATATGAGGGATCCCAAGTAGGCACATCTAAACTCTCCCAATCCCAGGGGAAACACCACGGTTTTTAGCGAATTTTCAAGAAAAATGAAGCTATTGCAATAGCCTCAAAATTTTTAGAATGGACTTTTTCGAAGAAATTTTAATAAATATATATATATATATATATATATGCGTGCGTGTGTGTGTCATTCCGTACGATAACTTGAGTAGTTATTTAGAATTTTTTTTTAATTTTCGCCTAGTCAAAATGTTTGTAACAACAAACAAAAGGTCAAGTTCGTTACCCAGAAATTTTGGACAATCCAAAGTAGGTAGTCCAAAAAAACGGAGTTTTCCCATTTTTTGTAGTTATGATCTTCACAATCATGGTAATATATGGTATATTCGGATTCAGCACAAAATTTCTGATATCAATGCATTTTCAAAAATGAAAATTGTCCAAAATTAAGAAAATTAAGTATCTATATATACATAATGAATACGTGCGTAGCCGTGTGAGTACTCTATGAGTTTGTAGAGACGAGTAGAACATGAATATGGACTCCTAACATCTTCAAAGCGTACTCAGTGCATACAGTATGTTGGTATAGTATACTGAAAATAAAAAAAAAACTAACAATAGCCATCCATGTGGGTACTCTATGAGTTCGTGGAGACGAGTAGAACGTTAATACGGACTCCTAACATCTTCACAGCATACTCAGTGCATACAGGTATGTTGGTATGGTAGGTATACTGAAAATTAAAAAAAACCAACAATAGCCGTGTGGGTACTCTATGAGTTTGTGGAGACGAGAAGAACTTGAATATGGACTCCTAACATCTTCAAATCATACCCGGTGCATGCATTATGTTGGTATGCTACACTTAAAATCGAAAAAACCAAGAATCGTGTAAAAAAAACTTTCTAAAAGAAATTGCAACACCATTGTTCCTTTTCTCAACCATACCTTCAACTGAAAGATTTCTTGAAAATTTGCTTATTAATTCATGTTGCATGAATGGACTTTTTCTATCTTGTTGAAGAAACAACTCCATGTTCTATCTGCTTTATATAGCCCTATCTTTTCACCAGCTTGTATATTCTCAAATAGATTAGACGTTTTCGTCCCCCCCCCCCCCTCAAAAAATCCGGAAGAAATCACTAGGAGATAAGAGTACAAACAAGCGAAGACCCAACCAGAGTTTTATCAAGGGGCACTCAGGACTCGATGTTGACAGCGGATCTTAGAAAACCGCAAACTCACGGTAGGACCATTAGTCATTTACAAGGGACCATCAATTCACGGTGGCTTTAGCACATTAGCATACAACAGTTTTCGAAGTCATGTACGCCCTTCTTCACAGTTTTTATGTTAACAGAGTCGCGTTGGCTGTGATTACTCATCTATCCTGAAGTTAAGAGAGAAATATTGACTCGCGTAATAATCCAAATCCCCTGCAGAAACACTTGCTTGAATTTAAAATTGTAGTGACGAATACTACCATGTTAGGAACAAGTCATATCGATAAGGGACATCCAAATTGCAAGCCATACAAAATTTGGGGAGATTGGGGTTGCCCAATGTTCTCAGATTAATTACTACTATGCATCGGATCATCTATACAATCGGGTTATGGATACGAGACAGCTCACCCTCTTGGCAGACGTTTTTTGACTTCTGTCATACTGCTGACCTGCCAAAGCCTCCACTAAGATTAATTTTCTCTGCGATGTTCTTGGGATCCAATGGTTATATCCTATGAGGTCCACCCATTTACGTGTTCGACCAGCCAGTTATGATATCGCTTATTGTAATAAGACTGAGAGGGCGGACCTGAGGGCAACCTAGATAGACTGTTTGGCCTCTATCAAAGCGAAGGGCTCGCAATAATCCCCGAGAGGACTCTCTCCCTTCAATGTGGGTAATGAATTCTATTTTCCCCTCCGGCGAGCTCAGCTTTATTAATTACGTTCGGTATTGGGCTGGAAGGAGTTCTACCCGGCCAGAGGGTTCGTTTCCTTCCAGAGAAGTTTCAGTTGGAGATGGGAAGGACAGACGCAGAGGTCGGATCTCTCCCTCTCTTTTCCCCTCCACCTCAACTCTCGATGGAAGGCTTAACTCTGCAAGTCCCTGTTTTCGACCAAATTGCCAAGTAGTCTCGGATGCTTCGCTATCCCCAGCTCCCCTTCCCCGTAATGGACTTCTGATTATTTTCAGAACGAAGCCCGCCCAACGCTGATTATTTTTGACACCCTCTCCACCAAATCACCCCAGGGAAATTTTACGCCTTGGTTGGCTTGCTTTCCCAAATTACATCTTTTCTTTTAAGGATTTAGTTCTTTTTTTCGTTCTTCAACAGTTCACTCACCCTCCATCCTTCGTTTATTGTAAAAGCTTTTTTTCGTCGGGAAGTTCACGCTGGTTTAGGCACTAAAAATAATTTATAATGCAACGTAGATCCTAAGCTGTCAACCAACACAATTTTCCTGATACTGCTCATCATCCCTGTGAACTCTTCAATACTGAAACACGTGCCCGAACAGCTTCTTTTAACGTGGCATCTAGAAATAACTATGCTTTCTCACAATCGAAGTTGGGAAGCTTTGAAATCGTGCAGAAAGTGAGAAAAGTCCTTCTAAATCTCAAATTTCACTAAAATTTACTTTTCGGAGCTTTTTAAACAGTTTATAAGGCAAAACACTTTTTGTTTTGCAAAACTATGGTCATGGATTTTTAACGTTGGATTGGAAACGCACGGGTTTTTCCACGAAATGTCTCTAATGAGTCGTATTTCACTTGGGCATATGGTTGGGTGCATAGGCGTAGGCAGGATTTAGCCAAGGGGGAGGGGGGGGGCTACCCCCAATAGCTATTATATAAATATAAAGTATGCGTCTGCATGTTATAGCAAACGAAAGGTACAAAGTCTGAATTCCGAGAAATAATTTTCATGACATATCCTTATTTATATATTTTACATTATTTCATTATACAACATAGGTACTACAAAACAGCAATGGATATTATGTTTGAGATAGGTAGGTATGACTTCATGCTCAATAAACTTACCTTTTTTCCCAAAGAATCGACGTATGTCCATCTTGTAGTGCGATTGGTCGTGTCTCGTGTCTGTGGGGATGTCGTCTAAAGGGGACGGGGGTCTAGTATGATTCTGAGATGAGAGATGGCAGTGTCGCCCCATACTTTCATCCGGTTTATGTAAGCTTGAAAATTCGTTATTTTCAAATCTAACCATATGAATGTTATCAGAACAATAAAATCTTACAAGCCATCATCTAACATATTACCAACAAAAAATTTTTTTTTCAATGTTTTTTAAAATTTTATTTAATAATTGAAGTATGTTTTTAATTCAAAAATTTGAATACATCCCGTGTTTGGAAACTATCCTTCTATATGTTGGAATTATCACAAAACAATTTGTGTGAAAATTAGAGGCCGAAAGCGAAAAATTGGACTAAAAAATGTGGCCTGGAAAGACAAGATGGATTTTGTAGGGGAACCCCACATTTCACACACTTGTGAACTTCGAGCGACCATTCATCTCAGCTTGTCCGACCATCACGCTGCTCACCCTTCAATGAGTCCTATACCCGTAGATAGGCTATTTATATTTTGAATGACAATATAACAGGAGGTTGTATTGTGCCTTCCCTAGATTTTAGTATTATGATAAATTTTATCACCAGGAACACAAGCAAGATCATCACTTTCGTTTTGATATTTTCTGAATTGGCTAAAATAAATACGATTTATTGATTTATGTATATTTCAGGCTTCCCTAATAGGTGTCTACCAAGTATAAAACTAAAATTATTCATTATCACTACTTTACTGAAAAACAAAAATTCATCCACTTTTTTAGTTTCTTGTAAACTGCCAACCGTATTCTTGGACTTATGCTTCCGAATCTACCAAGATCTTGTGTACCGACCAAGTTCTTTTTGTACTGGGCGAATGAGGTTCTTGAACTTTCCAGTACGACCTCCGAACGATTCCTGGAAGAATTGTTTCTACCAGGAACTAGGCTGTATGAGAAGCTTCTAGAATTTAAGCTTCTCAGAATTACTTCTCCTTTCGCGCTCTTCCCTGTCTTATGTTCAATCCCAAAAGTGTTTTTACGAGTAATATCTACCTAGAACCTTCTCTTACTATGCTCTTGCTCACAAAAGACATGTTTCCAAATTCCAATAATACCTTCCCATACCCCTAACTACGCATTCAATATTCTAGTGTTTCTTTTAAATAAGTTCAGCACAATTTATTTTTGTGTTCCCGAAAGTCTAGGGGGGGGGGGCACGGCCCCTTCCTGCCCCACCCTGTCTACGCCCTTGGTTGGGTGTGCTCATAAGTAAATGTGAGCTTCCAGAAACGCGATCCTTCAGTTCCCAATACCTCAAAACTGCTTACCTAGATACTCAGAAATGTCGAAATTTCGGTTGAAATTTTCAAGAGTACCCTTGCTCGAAAACTCTAGATATAAATGTATTGTTTGTCAGTTTGGTCTAGGCTCCAAGTCGCTTTCCTACGATTTCCATCTTATTTGGTTCAATAAGATATTAATGGAATTTAAATTAAATATAGGTACCTAATTCTTTGGCCCTCAAAACCAATAGGTTTGATTTTCATGGAATTTCATTACGAGTCCCTCGTTGGTTTCTTAAAAACTTTTATAACCGTTGCACAAAAGGTATGTAATCAGATAAATTTTCTAGAATTTGGAGATTCAGAAGTTGGTTTTAAAAGACATCGTGGGCATTAGATTGTAATAGATATTACCCTTCAAAAAACTGCAAATTATTACACAATGGTTTATTATTTTTTAGTTTTCTATATAGATCACTCGTCTGCAAAGCCACCAACCATCCAACATGAAGAAAAACATCGAGCTTTAATTTGAACGGAAATTAGGCCTCTTTTGCGATTCACACTCGTGTTTCTGATTTATCGTACGTCCAAACTTTAAATTCTCGTAGTGAGCAAACGGTTTGTCCTACAGAGCTCCGGGTGGTCTCAAAAAATTCCCCAAAGACCCCAAATGGAGCCTACATACCAAATTTCATCGAAATCGGCCAATGCTAAGTGGCAAAAGTGCCGCGTACGGCGGACGACCAAATTTTTATTCGATTTTTGGATTCTACGTACCTTGAAACGTAAACCATTAAATTTTGAGGGGGTGTTGAAAATTTTTTTTCTTTGTCGATTCCAAAGGTTCATTATTGAAAATAATAAACCCAAAATCAATGGTATAACCAATGGTTTAACCAATGGTATACGTTGAAACTTTCCGAGACGTATAAAACTCGTGAAATCCTACTGAAACTCTACCAAATAAGTATTTGACGCATTGCTAGGTTAGTGGCTCATCTGAACAAATAGAAGATCATTACACGGTCCTAATCATGGCTGATAAAAAAAGGCAACACAAATCCACTGGGGGACTTACCGACGCACGCTTTCCGTCCCGGTTGTTTGGCTACCAAATTAGGACGGTAAATTTACTCTGCGACCAACAAGCCAAAACTCAGTGTAATCTCGTCTTGATGAGAAGAAAAAGGAGACGACAATGGAACCTGAAGCCAGTTCCGTGCCTCTCGCAAGGATTACTGCTCGGTTGAATAGCTCCACCCTCCGCCCACACGTGGCCTACACGTGTCTCTCGAGTATCTAATTACTAGACCTCGCAGACGCAACTAATGGAATTGATTCTGTTTCATCTACGATATTGAATGCGGTTTGTGTGATGTTGGCTCGTCGAGATGCCGCGAGTACAAAGGAGATTTTGCAAGGCTTCCCGACCGCAGCCTCAAATCCCTTTACGAGCGAATCTTGCTTGTCCTTTTGATTGAATTGACGTGCACGAATAGGTGCTGAGGTTACCTCCCCCGAGTGAACAAAACTCTCACCAGTATTGCTTTGCGGTGTAGGTTGGTACTGTGCGACAAAGGACATCCACGTACAAGTATTTACTAACACACGTGATGGATACTACCGAATAGACTCTCCAGTTGGCCGGTTTCACCTTTGCGGATTAATTGGAGTTGATCTTCGACGGACGTTTAAACCAGTTCCGGAAGGAAGACTGTTTCACCTATGCGTGGTTACGGTTCCTCATTATAATCTGACGAATGTACTTAAGTAGCACGAAAATTATGCAGATGGAAATCTTTCGTGAATCGGTCTGAAACGGTTTCCCTTCTTCAGAAACTTATAATTGTATAACTTATAAGTCTATAATTATAATGGAAACTTATAAGTGTGCTAGCATAAATAATAAATAAACAATTAATTTTACGATTTTCAATAATGAACCTTCGGAGTCAACCAAGAAAAAAAAAGTTTAACCCCCCTTCCAGGGGAAGTCCCTATGGATAAGCATTAGGTCAATATAAACCAGTTAGTAAGCAATAAAACTGTTTCACTCGATATAATTTATTTAGTATTTTAAACTTGAAATGGTGGTCTTTCCCTTCCCCACTCCAAAAGCCAGGGTACACAAGATTATGCCCGAAAACGCACGTTTTGGTTTATTGTTTTCAATAATGAACCTTTGGAATCGACAAAGAAAAAATATTTTTTATCACCCCCTCAAAATTTGTTTGTTTACGTTTCAAGGTAGGTAGAATCCAAAAATCGAATAAAAATTTGGTCGTCCGTCCGCCGTACGCGGCACTTTCCCCACTTAGCATTGACCGATTTTGATGAAATTTAACTCTAAAACAGATGGATATATCTGTAAGGAGATATGTGAGAAAATGGTTGCGCCTGCCATTTGACTCTGCTAATGCCTACATCCATGGACCAGTGGGTGATTGATGTGGGTCTTGGAGTAATTCAACTACTCAGTCAAATACCAACCATAAGAGCTAATAGGGTAGGGGCGGCAAACACACAACTCTTTGAAGGAGGAACGAGTCTCCAACAACAAAATGGGACATCAAGAATCTACCGTCGAATTGCCAGGGCACAACGTCTCCATCAAACTACAGATGGAGCTGAACTGGTAAAATCACGCGATAACAGAGCTAGCACGGCATGGATCAGGAACCCTTCAGCGAAACTATGGGGATGGAGGTCGTTGGGTATGGTGAAAGTCCATTCTGATTCTCTACCAACAGGAGTGAGGAGGACAAGAGGCAGGCGTACCTGCAGCAGCCATCTATGCCGAATGGGATGTCAAACACCCGAAACAGCCTGGCATGTGCTCCAGATTTGCCCAGCCGTGGTAAGACCCAGGTGTGCCCGTCACAATTCTGCCCTGAACCTACTGGAAGCCTACGCTCGCCGTAAAGGATGGCCAGTATGGCTAGAGCCACATTGGTGGTAACACCAAGAGGAGCCTTCATTATTGATGTCTCACTGGTCTCTGGCTCCGGCCAGAGATCACTCGCAGACATCAATGCTTCCAAAATTCGAAAATATGAAGTTGACGCATTACTAGATGCTGCAGCAGCACTAGCAAACATTCAGCGAAACCAACTAAAGGTGATTGGAGCAACGATCACCTGGAGAGGGATATGGCATGGCAAGTCAGCGAAGGATCTGATTCGGGCTGGACTACCCACTGTGTATCCTGGAGTGGATGACCACCCGAGTCCTAACAGGAGGATCATTCATCTGGTCTAAATTCAGGGCTATGGCCACACGACGGCGTGCCACGGCTCGAGCAAGTGGGCCCCGTGGGACTTGGAGCTGAACTCGAACCCCATGGGGAGGAGAAGTGTCGACTGATGGCATAGCCAGAAGAGACACAATCCTTCCTCCATCATTTGTGGGATAAGGTGATTCAACCTTGTCCCTCACCCCAATGTCCGAGGTCGGATCTCGGATTCTGATACCAAGCAGCCAGATGGACATGAATGCTGAGTGCTGAAAGTGCTGATACAATACTGTGATGTAAATATTTATGTACAATACCATCAATTGTAGCGGTGAAGTATTTTTTCCAAATATAAATTGTTAATGGTATGTAGGCTCCATTTGGCGTCTAGTTGTGCCCCGAAGATTTTGGTTGATGTAGGTCACTTGTAAGGGTTGAAAAATGAATTTAAAAATTTTGATAACGCCCTAACTCAAAAAATTTTGACGTAAAGGTATTGTTTTTCCATCAATTTGAGATAGTATAGACTTTTTAGAATTTTTTGAGACCACGCGGAGCCCTGTAGGACAAACCGTTCGCTCCGTTTTTCTTCAAGTTGGTTGGTGGTAACAATGGCAAAGCCGTGTTCTTTGCAGACGAGTGATCTATACATATAGAAAAATATTGTGTAATAATTTGCAGCGTTTTAAGCACTAACCCTCCCCTCCCCCCACCCGTAAAGGGCAAAATTCGAAATTCTGGGGACGTGGTGCACAACTCGATAGTTTTCCGCGTCAAGTAAAAACCGCTGCAAATTATTACACAATGGTTTAATATTTTTCTATATAGATCACTCGTCTGCAAAGAACACGGCTTTGCCATTGTTACCACCAACCAACTTGAAGAAAAACATCGATCGCAAGTAGATATAAAAATAATAAACCAACAGCCGATGTGATGGGATCAAAAAATTTCTCGACGAGAGTACGATTCGAACCTGTAGGCCGATTCTGTAACTCGTTATTCAGTTGACGTTATGGCGTCGGATTCGGTACCCCTGTGCAATGACAGGTCGATAACGAAATTGGAATTCTGTAATCGGGCATAGCGAAGTTTGGTCGTTCCATTTCAAAATAACGATGTCGCTATGTGATCCGACAAAATTTCGGTCTAGGGCGAGCGAAAGGTAGCAACGCGTGATTTTTAGCCAATGGAAAGACGTATTGATAATAGTTTCCAATCGTCATCACGGGTAGTTGAAGTTCACTGCAGTTTGCAAAATTTCGGATTCATATTTTTTGCCGTGGTGATTCGAGCTTTCATATCATGGAATAATGATAAATGGAAAGAATTTCTATTCATAAATCGAATTCATCAGTCACGTTGGTATGAATTTCGTCCGTCCACGATGCTTCGAATACAACTGCCTGTCCATCTTACTACATACAAGGTAATGAATCGTCTTGTTATTTATCGTTTTATGTTATTTATCAAACCTCCAACGTCCAGTGAAATATCAGCCGCCCTTGAAACCATCAAGAGAGCTCTTCAAGAATTAGGGGATGAAGAGAGTTTCCAGAGTTTTTATAAAATCAAACTGATCATTGCATGTCAATGTAATAAAAATGTTCAAACCAAATTAACAGACTTTTTTGCATGAGAAGTTTTCGTGATGAAATTTGAAATTACGACGCTGTACATCCGATTGTATACATATTTATGTACATAAATAAAATTTTCCTACTCGGCAAACTTGTTTTCTGTATTGTGATCAACCGCGTAATGTGATCAAGACTGGAATCCCCAACTTGATCACATTAAGCGGTACCCACTGTACAAGGTAATCGTCTTGTTATTTATCGTTTATACATACTCACACATCCATACTTATAGGTACTTTCAACTACTTTGAGTGAGAAGACCATAGCTAACTGCCTGTGTGCGGTATACATTATTGTTACAGGTTTCGGGAAACAAGTACCTGCCTACTATCAAACATTTCTGAGTTCTCGATGTCTCTTCAGAACAAAATAGACGTATTTCACTCTCAAGGGTAATAAAAACCAAATATCACTTCAAAAATTATGAATCGCTGGTTTACTCATGTAAAGTTTTATGTATGTTATAAGACTGAATGAACATTATAATAATATTGTATTCAATAAAACGTAAGATTCGTGACGTATTTTATTTGTCTACCTTCATATTCATATTTCTTCAAGTCAATTTCATGTTACAATTTTCATCTACCTCGTCATAATCTCTCCTACCGTCGATGTCGATTACGTATATAAACAATCGTGAATTAGTGGTAAATAATTTCTCAGGTAATAAGAGGTAAGTTGGTATAAAAAAAAACCCTGTGTTGTTGCCTGTAAAGTCGGTATACGGGCGAAAGTTTTACGTGACAACGACTTTGAGTGGTAAAATAATTTTAATGTTAATATTCATTCGTATAGTAGGAAGAAGGATAAAATAAAATTCTTTGTCAAGTTGCTCAGAGTAGGTATTTCCCGTAGGTAGTAGGTATTTCCCATGGGTGGGGGGGGGAGTGAGTGCCAGGGAAGGGGGGCGGGGCGCTCCCGCTTTTGTGAGCGCCGGGGAAGGGTTGGACGCGCGGGGGGGGGGGTGCGCGGGGGGGGGGCGCTTTAGGGAGCGCCGAGCTGCACCCCCTCCGTGAGCGGAGCGTAACGCAGTTTCTTGAAGTGTCCCCGGTAAACCAATTTATAAGACGTTATCACGTCAAAAATGGACCGACCTCAAAAATGATGTCCGTAAACACCAAAAAGGGAAAAATAATAATCTTAGGGAATTCAGTTGGGAAGGTGGGTAGGTAGGTACGGATTGAAGTCGCCGCTGTGCCCATCTGTAGACACAATCATATGTAAACCATGTAAACACAACGCAAGTAGAGAGTAGACTTGCGTCGATAGTGCAATACAAAACAGGAATGACAGTGAGCATCATTGAGGTAATATATGTGTTCCAAAACTATTAGGTAGTAGGTCACTGCTGTCGTATGAAGGAGGATGAGAGTGTGACAATAAGTGTAAATGGATCTTAGTAAGAATATTCCCTGTGATAACAGCTGAAGACGTCCACAACACCAAGAAAGGCAGTTGGTTAAAGATTCAACATGAGAAGGTTGTGAAGAAGAGAGAGAAGGTTGTGCCAGGGAAGGGGGGCGGGGCGCTCCCGCTTTTGTGAGCGCCGGGGAAGGGGAGGGGCCGCCCGCCTTTAGGGAGCGCCGAGCTGCACCCCCTCCGTGAGCCGAGCGTAACGCAGTTTCTTGAAGTGTCTCCCGGTAAACCAATTTATAAGACGTTATCACGTCAAAAGAGAATTATCAGCACAATTATTTTACCAAAAAATTATCAATTTTAAGGGTTTTCTTCATTCTAGCAAGTTTTTATGCAGACATACATTTTATAGAATAGTTCAAAATTCAACTAGGATCTACCTATTTATTAAGCTAACTATTATATTAATTTATTTATTTGTATTTTAATTTTATGTACTTACCTACCAATTTCCGAAAATGTCAGTATACTTATTTTTATTGTTTCAACCTCATTTATTGTCTGTCACATGGACATCATCACTCAATGTTGATATAAAAAATTCTGTTGATGGGTTGAAAACTCAATTCCATTGGAAATACTCCCTTGACTATGTTCAATAGAGTACATGAATTGTAATATGAATTAACAACTTGAAATAATGTAAACACTACGATTTTTGTTTAATACAATTGTAGAAAAAAAATCAAGTACCACAAATTAAAACGGCGAATAAACTGCTCATTATGACGGTCGGATATTATTTTCAAAATATTCACCAGAAAATATGTACGTATGTATCAATTTTATTCTCAAATTTGGATTTTGGAGAACATTTTGGTTTATTATTTTCAATAATAAGTATTTGGAATCGAGCAAGAAAAAAAATTTTAACCCCCCCCCCCCCCCTCTACTCAAAATTTGATGTAGAATCCGAAAATCGAATAAAAAATTTTCCGTCCGTCCGCCGTACGCGGCACTTTTTTTTAGCAACGCTGGACCGATTTGGTTCAAATTTGGTATATGGGCTCCATTTGGGGTCAGTTGTGCCGCGAAGCTTTTGGTTGATGTCAGTTAAGTACTTCTAAGGGGTGAAAATTGAGGGTTGAAATTTTCAAGAGTGCCCTAGCTCGAAAACTCTCGAAATGAAGGTATCGTTTTTTCACCAATTTTAAATAGTATTGGATTTTTAAAAATTTTTGAGACCACCCGGAGCTCTGTGGGACAAACCGTTCGGTCCCTACGAGCACTTGAGGGGTTTCCTTCGATCCGTCTAAAACGCAAATCGCGAGTGAAAATTTTGATTTTGGAGAACTTTTTTTTATCCTTGAAAAGTGAAAACAAAGCTTCCGCTACTTCGGTAGACTCGGAAGCAAAATAGTGGGGTGAACTAATGGTGTTCCTAGTTTAGGTGACCTCTTTTGGGCACCTAAAATGTTTTAACATAATACAAATTTGTCACTCCGGCCTTCAATTCAACCAAGTTTATGATATTGTGGCTGAGACTATCAAGACTATTTTTGACACTTGATTTATTAGTTTATTATTATCAATAATAAGCCTTTGGAATCGACCAAGAATAAAAATTGTAACCAACCTCAAAATTTGATATTTTACCTTTCAAAGTAGGTAAAATCCGAAATCAAATTTTTAAAAAATCCGTCGGTCAAATTTCATTTTCATAAATTTAAAAATAGCATTGAATTTTTAGAATCGAATGAGACCACCCAGAGCTCTGTATGACCAATCGTTCGCTCCCCATGAGAACTTATATTAAGGGTTTGACACATGGCAAATCAGAAACTCGAGGTGAATTGCAAAGGAGGCCTAATCTCTGTTCAAATTTTAGCTGACCGAAATGCGATCGTTGTTAGTTTCTTCGAGTTAAACTCAGTTTTGAGTCCTTAGCAACCAGTAGGTAGGTAATCAAATTTACTAACTAAGACACCCACAACACCCTATATCTTCCAATTGAGTGTGAAGCGATTATTTTTTTCAGATAAACTTGATAGTGAAGTGGTAGATAAGTAGTACCTATGGTTGGTAGGTAGGGACAATCAATGGAAAATAATAAACCTTTGTGTAATAATTTGCAGCGTTTTAACTGCCTTTTTTCTGGCAGAAATGACCAAATGATACAAAAATAGCACTTTGTCATTTCTGCCAGGAGAATGCAGATAGGGTTGAAAAGGGGAGGTTGGGGATACTTTGAGCCCTTTATATTTTGATAATCGAGAAGTTGATAATACTAGCGCGTAGGGGAGGCTTATGTGTTATCTGAAGTATTTAAACCTCAATATTGGAAAAAAATGACTTGGTCATTTCTGCCACGCAACCCTCGAAATATCTAGCGAAGAATAAAGAATCGTTGTGTAATATTTTGCAGAGTTTTAATATTTATAGCCAAGAAGGAGACAAAAAATGGTTTCGAGGAAACTTGACCAAAAGACGACGAAGTGGGGGTAAATAGAAAATGTATGACGATCCGTCGTGAGGATTGAAAGACTCTGAGAGGAAGGTTTAGGTGGAGCGCCGTTTGCAATATTGTTGTTGATCTTTCTTTCTTTTCCATCTCCGGCTTCCTCGTCGTCCTTTTCGACTTCCCGTCCGCCTCCCCGCTCCCGACTCTTCCCGGAGGAACATCTTGAGGTAATTAAGATGGCGGCTTGGGCGGTGTCCCGGTTGCCATGACGACGGGATACACTCTCCTCTACCTCATTATTGATTGTTAATTCCCCAAGAGAGGAAGCCCAAGAGGTCTTGTAACTTGAAGTTTCCCTAAATAGGGTTTGCAGGAAGAGAGGAAGTGGCGGGAGTTGCTTCCTCTGCCGTTCCAACCCCCCCCCCCCCTTGCTGGAACATCATTAAAGGAAGTTGATAGAGCGGGCGGTTGCGAAGGGGAACAAACATTTTCCAAACTACCCTTGTCCCTTCCAGTCCTCATCCTCCAGTTGAGCGATTGGGATGAGGACTCCGCCACTTTCGGGACAAGCGGGGGGTTCTACAATTTCGGAGTTTGAAGGGCAAGTTGGGGAACAACTCTAGCGGATGGAACCTCTCCTTTTCTGACGCACGAAAGCTGTCGACGACTCCAGCGGAGATGGACTCCGCGAATTCCTACAACGCTTCGGCCCGTATTCACAAAAATCGCCAAAGTGAAACTTGAGGTCGCTCTTCCGAAAGTGATACTTCAGGCCAAAGTGAAACTTGAGAAGAAATCGCTATTCACAATCGTTTTTAGTCTAGCTGCTCTTAGGTCAGCTTTAAGTTCAACTGATAAGGAAGTTGAACTTCCGAAAGGGTTACCCTTAGGGCGGGAATATTCAGTGATAATATTGATAAGCGGTTGGTGATCAACAAACGATTGTCCATCTCTTTGCTTCATTCCTTTCCAAAACATCTATTTTGGCGTTTTTATTGATTTGAATGCGCTAGCAGTGAAGTGAAAGAGTGTCTAAAAGAAACATGACTAACCATCGAAGAAACTATTCAATCGACGTCAGAAGTTGGCCATTCAAGAACGAGTTCTACCCAAGCAAGAAAAGCTGTGTTACGACGACGTAAGTATTTTCGTCATATTGTAATGGTTTTTCTTATCATCTTATGAGATAATTCGAAATTCAACAAATCGAATTTCTGATGTTCTATATGTTCAGTTGTATATTGTCAAGTTAGTGTTGTATTGATTGTTTATCGTCAAGTATATTGACGTGATACCTGATTGAATTCATTACCATGAAGCATTCCTACGAGAACGGCAAACACCTACAGCAACTTGACTTAAAATGCTCATAAAAAATAGGCGTATTATTGTAAACTAGCTGAAAAGCCTACTGAAAGTAGGCAAAAACGATTCCTCCGACTCTCCTCCAACCACTCCCTCCAGCTCCTCCCGCCACCGACTCCTCCGCCCCCAGCTCCTCCCGCCCCCAAATTCTCCCGCCCCCAACTCTTCCCGTCTCCCAACCCCTCCGTGCATACGTACGTACGTACGTACGTAGGGTTGGCGTTTTATATAATTAGATACCAACTAGTTATGACATTCTTACTACTACTTGCTTTATTATACCCTCCTTCCTTATTTTTTTCAGGTGACCTAGGTACTATGTTCAATTGCTGAACCTGCATCTTAGAAGATAAGTCCTGTGTATTTACATTCGATATTGAAAAAGATATTCAATCAAATTTAATGAAATGTCTAACTAACGGAGATTGTTAATCTTGTTCTTAATAGTTATGTTCTTCTATCCATACCATTTTATCAACATGTACTTACTGTTACCATCTAACTGTATAATACATATAGGTATTATAATTGTTTAACTGATTCAAGACCTGACTGATATTCATTTAATGAATATCAGATTTAACGTATCACAGATCAATAATTTTTGGAGATATTCTGTGAATTTACTCGAAAATACACAAATTATTATTATAATTTTAATTTTCAGTGATCACATTTTTCACCCCACTACCTACTCAGTTTTGTCTTTTGAAATATGGATAATTATGCTGGAGTACCTATTTGTCTATTTTTATGTTCGATTAGGTAGTTGAAGGCTCTTTCAAACTAGGTATCCATAAATTCCTAGATAAGAAACTTAATATATTTTTCTATTTAGGTAGATGAAAACCCATTGGTATTACACAGTAATTTGTACATGAAAATGGTCAGTTGTGAATAATGACACCCAGTTGAGTGGTCCGGTAAATTTATTGAAATTCTTCATCACATAATTGGAATTGAGTAAAAATATAGGTAGTGACATATTTTTGAATTGGATAAGAAAGTACATGATTTCTTGTTCCTTTTCGAGTTCGTTGTCTTCTTTCCTGAAAAACCGAAACTGTGATTAGGTGAGTTGTTGTTCGTTGTCTGAAACAATAATGTTCCAATCTTTTCCATTCTTATAATGAAGTTAGAAAATGAAACATTTCGAGAATCCTAGGCACAAAACGATCGTTCTGTCACTGGAGTCTGTCATTCGACTTCTTAATCCAGTGACAGAACGACCGCCTCAGTTAGATAACTAGATAGATACAAGAATGTGTAGGGATAGTAAATTAGATCAGTTGTTGATATTCACAAAGAAAATATTTAGGATGGGAAGGATTGTTTTTACGATCGTTGATGGAAGACTGAGGAAAGGCCGACGTGAAAGGTTTTACCTACTGGTTCTTTGAAATAGAATTCACATAAATCTGACTACATTTTGGACACTTGAAAATAATGTCCTCAAATTGAAATGAACTGAGCACAATTATACGTGCTCAGAGGTAGCTGTAAAAAGGAAAAGTAGGAAATTGTTTACCTGTGACGTGCGCGGAAATTCTTCTGACCAACACGCAAATCCATTTTCGCTTTCTCTTTGCCTTCTTGGCACAATTTGTACTCGTCTCCTTTCCGTAGATACTGCAAATATTCCATGTAGTCGTTTTCCATTTTAATCCGAACGGAAAAACTTCGTAAAACGGCTGTCGAAGCAAGCAAAATAGACGCACTTTTTGTCAAAAGCTGTACTAAGGGCCAGTAAAGTGTGGTAGGAGCCAAACTTACCCGGAAAGTGTAACTTGACGAAAGTTCAGCTACGGTGAAGTGGAGCTGGAGTGACGCTTCTTCTAAAGTTCGGTTTGTGAATAGCGTTTTCTCCAAAGTACGGCTCTAAGTGGAGATTTCAGGCTTCACTTAGTGAAAAGCCACACTAAGTGCGTTTTGTGAATACGGCCCTTCATGTCTGAACGGAGAAATATAAATTTTTCGGCGAAACCTATTATTCAAGTACATATGAAACGTCTGCCAAGTGTGGGTGGCACATAGCTCCCTCGTATTTCATAACCCGACTGTACAGATGATCCGACGATATTCCTATATTATCTATTCCGATATTCCTATAGTATCTATTCCGAAAATATCAATTTGTTTTTGAACTCCCATGAAAGACGTAGGGGGCACGCCATAAATAAAAATAAATAAATAAATCAAATATAATGGGGAAGACGCCCAGGACTCACCCGACGCCGGCCCTAGGGATGAGGGAAGATGAAGAAGGTAGGGGTGGGAGAGAGGGATGAAGGGAAGTGCCTCTATAAAACGCCTCTAAATACCTTGCACTACTCTCGTAGTGGACCATCTACACTCCAATCCGCATAATCCCTGAAAATGCCATCGAATTCAGCTGGAAAATGGAGAAGCTATGGCTGTTACAAGAAAATTCATGTTTGCTTATGCGCAGTTATCCCGCAATCGCTCGTCAAAAATCGGTTATGTTAGGAACTTGGCTGAAAATGGAGTACACTCGTACTCAAACGCTTGTAACTAATAAACCCTGCAAATTGGTTGATAGAAGAGGCAAATGGCGATCACAGAGTGATTTGGGATTCCATTATAACAGCAAATTATAAGCATTCTGATAGGAAAACTATTATATCGACGATCAAGGATGAAAACAGATGTGGAATCACCAATAAATCTGAAAGTCCGTGCTCTTCAAAAGATTCTTTTCACAAGTCGGTGATAATTTTGAGTGAAATTAATATCCATCCTAATGTATCTTTTGATGTGCTACATCCACTTGGTAGAATACTCTCTTATCACTTAGTTGTACTATATACCTCATATCTGGTAGGGCACTATGCAGTTCTGACGATCTCCTTTAATATTAGCTACCCAATCGTGTTAATAATGATTAGCTGAAAAGCCTACTAAAAGTAGGAAAAAACGATTCCTCCGACTCCTCCTGCCCCCCCCCCCCCCACACCACCCGCCACCAACTCCTCCCGTCTCCGATTCCGCCGACTCTCCCCACTCCCACGACCCCTCCAACCCCTCAGTGCATACGTACGTACGGTTGGCGTTTTATGTATATAGATGAGGGAGCTATGTGCTACACTCACTTGATAGCATACCCTCTACATCTAACTGTACTATATCCCTCATATTTGGTAGGAAAACTCACATACGTTTGGTATGGCTCGTGCAGGTTCCGAGCTAATAACCCACTATAATTTCCCCCTATCTCATCCCCCGCAGCAACTTTTCGTTATCGGAACCCCCCTCATATAGCATATAATTTTAAAGCTTACAATCAGACCTTCAATTTGACTGTACACAATGAGGAATTTTACCATGTCGGAATTTCCTATTTTTGACCCCAAAATCGGATTCAGCACCTAGAAAAACCACCTACGGCAAACTTTCAGCCCGAACTTCCTAATTTACGAATAAACAAAACAGTGTAGAACATATTGTTTAGTAATGCATGCATTCCAGGGGACGTCCCAATGGATAAGCATTAGATCAGTTTAACCAGTTGGTAAGCGATAAAACTGTTTCACTCGATGTAATTTATTTATTACTTTAGGCAAGAAATAGTGATCCCTCCCCCCCCTCACCATTATCCACCATGACATTTCTAGCGGCAAGGGAGCCTCGAATCTGAAGAGCATTCTACAATCCATGATCTACGATACCCAACATGCGAATTCGAGTTCAACCCCCCCCCCCCCCCTCCTACAATGGTGCCAGTCTGGCACCAAAGCGGAAATACGTCGTAACATTGAACTTTCATCTATTAGTTTTAGTAGGCGGTCCGTCGAGGTTCACATCCGTATTCAAGGTGAAACACAAAAAAACATATTGTTTAGTAATGCATGCATTCCAGGGGACGTCCCATTGGATAAGCATTAGATCAGTTTAACCAGTTGTTAAGTGATAAAACTGTTTCACTCGATGTAATTTATTTATTACTTTAGGCAAGAAATACTGACCCCCCCCCCCCCCACCGTTATCCACCTTAACATTTCTAGCGGCATGGGAGCCTCGAATCTGAAGAGCATTTTAAAATCCATGATCTACGATACCCAACATGCGAATTCGAGTTCACCCCCCCCCCCCTCCTCCTCCTCCAATGGTGCCGGTCTGGCACCAAAGCGGAAATACGTCGTAACATTGAACTTTCATCTGTTAGTTTTGGTAGGCAGTCCGTCAAATTCACATCCGTATTCAAGGTGAAACACAAAAAAAAAAAAAAAAAAAAAACACGAAATAAGCGGTTTATGGCATCATGGCACCATGGTGGCACCAATATTAGTTCCATGGTGGTACAGAGAATAATTCATGAAAATCCGGAGGTATAATGAGAATTTTTCCTCAATTTCAAAGCTTGAGGACAGACAGTTAGTAAGCAGTAATAAAGGAACCGAAATATTGAAAAATCGGATATTTTGTGAATATTATCCCCCCACTCACCCCCTCCCCTTGCGAATTTTGGTACTCTGGTAAAATCATGTACAACTCGGAAGTTATTTGAGTCAAACAAAAAAAGAAACACGCAAATCGGTTGGAAATTGAGGTCTGGGCAGAGTTTACAAGATTATGCCCGCAAACGCACGTTTTTTAAGCATTAACCCCCCCTTTCCCCCTCTTAAAAAGCAAAATCCGAAATTCCGGCGCCGTAGTGCACAACTAGATAGTATTCCGCGTCAAACGAAAAAAGAACCACGAAAATCGTTTGAGAACTAAGGCCTGGGCAGAGTACACAAGATTATGCCCAAAAACGCATGTTTTTCGAGCATTAACCCCCCCTTTCCTCCCCTTAAAAGGCAAAATTCGAAATTCCGGCGACGTAGTGCACAACTAGATAGTTTTCCGCGTCGAACAAAAAAAGAACCAGGAAAATCGATTGAGAACTAAGGGCTGTGCAGACGACACAAGATTTTGTCACACACACACACACATACACACATACACACATACACACACACACACACACAGACATACACCTATGGTTTTTTTCGCGGATTTGGATTCAGAATGGTCTAAAACGGATTACTGTGTGGTTATTTTTTTTTTCTGTTGAGTGTTGTCCAACTTTACCCCAGATCGATCGCATAAGGACGCCCAAGTCTTACTGTGGGACGTCCTAAAAAACCAAGAAATGTGCGGTTTATGGTGTCCTGGCACCATGGTGGCACCACTATTAGTTCCATGGTGGTACAGAGAATAATTCATGAAAATCCGGAGGTATAATGAGAATTTTTCCTCAATTTGAAAGGTTGGGTACAATTAGTAAGCTATAAAGGAACCGAAATATTGAAAAATCGGATATCTTGTGTATATTATCCCCCCACTCATTCCCTCCCCTTGCGAATTTTGGTACTCTGGTGAAATCATGTACAACTCGGAAGTTATTTGAGTCAAACAAAAAAAGAAACACACAAATCGGTTGGAAATTGAGGCCTGGGCAGAGTTTACAAGATTATGCCCACAAACGCGCGTTTTTTAAGCATTAACCCCCCTTTCCCCCCCCTTAAAAGGAAAATTCGAAATTCCGGCGCCGTAGTGCACAACTAGATAGTTTCCCGCGTCGAAGAAAACATGAACCACGAAAATCGGTTGAGAACTAAGGCCTGGGCAGACGACACAAGATTTTGTCACACACACACACACACAGACATACACCTATGGTTTTTTTCTCGGATTTGGATTCAGAATGGTCTAAAACGGATTACTGTGTGGTTTTTTTTTCTGTTGAGTGTTGTCCAACTTCACCCCAGATCGATCGCATAAGGACGCCCAAGTCTTACTGTGGGACGTCCTATAAATACGAACGTTCGAAAAAACCGGGAAAATGACGTCATCCTGGAATAGTTCATTTACGCGCTGAAATCGAGAAATCTATAGTCCCCAGATGCAACATTTCCCAAAACAGGAAAGTTCGAAATCGAAAAACTGAAGAAAAAAAACGTCTGCCAAGTGGGTGTGGCACATAGCTTCCTCGTATCCATAACCCGATTATATAGATGATCCGATGAATAGTAGTTAATCTCAAAACACCAATCTCTAAGTACCTTCCACTACCCTCATAAGGGACCATCTACACGCTAATCTGGACAATCCTAGAAAATTTCATCAAATTCGGATGAAAAATTAAGTGAGTAGATGTATGTGATTGGATCAAAAAAATACTTAGCCTCGCCTGGGATTCGAACCCGCGACCCCAGGGGGACAGTTGAAGTTACGGCTGTTACAAGTAATTCACGTTTGCGCATGCGCAGTCGCTTCTATCAGTCCGGGGATGATGATTTTCATAGGGGACCGTCTACAACCTAATCCACATAATCCCTGAAAATTTCATCGAAATCGGGTGAAAAATGTGGAAGTTATGGCCGTTACAAGGAGATTCACTTTTGTCCATGCGCAGTGGCTACTATCAGTCCGAAGGTGATTATTTCCATAGAGGACCATCTAAATACTAATTTGTAACATCCCTGAAAATTTCATTGAAATCGGATTGAAAATGTCGAAGTTATGGCCGTTACAAGGAATTCACGTGTGCGCATGCGCAGTCGCGTCTATCAGTCCGGGGATGTTGATTTTCATAGGGGACCGTCTACACACCAACCCGCACAATCCATGAAAATTTCATCGAAATCGGGTAGAAAAAGTGGAAGTTATGGCCGTTACAAGGAAATTCACATTTGCGCATGCGCAGTGGCTACTATCAGTCCGAAGGGGATGATTTTCATAGGGGACCATCTAAATACTAGTCTGTAACATCCCTGAAAATTTCATCGAAATCGGATGAAAAATGTAGAAGTTATGGCCGTTACAAGGAATTCACGTTTGCGCATGCGCAGTTGCTTCTATCAGTCCGGGGATGATGATTTTCATAGGGGACCGTCTACACACCAACCCGCACAATCCCTGAAAAATTCATCGAAATCGGACAATAACTTCGTATAGTTATGCGCGTTACAAGGAATTCATGACAGACAGACAGACAGACAGACACACAGACACACAGACAGACAGACACACAGACACACAGATACGGAACCAAAATTGTTCAGAAAGGTCTAAAACGCAAAACGCGAGTGGAAATTTTGATTTTGGAGAACTTTTTTTTTTTCGTCCTTGAAAAGTGAAAACAAAGCTTCCGCTACCTTGGTAGACTCGGAAGCAATAGAAAAAGTAAGATGGGGAAAATAGGTTGCCCCTGTTTTTAGGACGTCCCACAGTTAGACTTGGGCGTCCTTATGCGATCGATCTGGGGTGAAGTTGGACAACACTCAACAGAAAAAAAAATAGTAGTTAATCTCAAAACATCAAAACAAGTTAATCTGTAACATCCCTGAAAATTTCATTGAAATCGGATGGAAAATGTAGAAGTTATGGCCGTTACAAGGAATTCACGTTTGCGCATGCGCAGTTGCTTCTATCAGTCCGGGGATGATGATTTTCATAGGGGACCGTCTACACACCAACCCGCACAATCCCTGAAAAATTCATCGAAATCGGACAATAACTTCGTATAGTTATGCGCGTTACAAGGAATTCATGACAGACAGACAGACAGACAGACACACAGACACACAGACAGACAGACACACAGACACACAGATACGGAACCAAAATTGTTCAGAAAGGTCTAAAACGCAAAACGCGAGTGGAAATTTTGATTTTGGAGAACTTTTTTTTTTTCGTCCTTGAAAAGTGAAAACAAAGCTTCCGCTACCTTGGTAGACTCGGAAGCAATAGAAAAAGTAAGATGGGGAAAATAGGTTGCCCCTGTTTTTAGGACGTCCCACAGTTAGACTTGGGCGTCCTTATGCGATCGATCTGGGGTGAAGTTGGACAACACTCAACAGAAAAAAAAATAGTAGTTAATCTCAAAACATCAAAACAAGTTAATCTGTAACATCCCTGAAAATTTCATTGAAATCGGATAGAAAATGTGGAAATTATGGACGTAACAAGGAAATTCACGTTTGCGCATGCGCAGTGGCTACTATCAGTCCGGGGGTGATGATCTTAATAGGGGACCATCTACAACCTAATCCGCATAATCCCTGAAAATTTCATTGAAATCAGATGAAAAATGTAGAAGTTATGGCCGTTACAAGGAATTCACGTTTGCGCATGCGCAGTCGCTTCTATCAGTCCGGGGATGATGATTTTCATAGGGGACCGTCTACTCACCAACCCGCACAATCCCTGAAAATTTCATTGAAATCGGACAATAACTTCGTATAGTTATGCGCGTTACAAGGAATTCATGACAGACAGACAGACAGACAGACACACAGACACACAGACACACAGACACACAGACACTGAACCAAAATTGTTCAGAAAGGTCTAAAACGCAAAACGCGAGTGAAAATTTTGATTTTGGAGAACTTTTTTTTTTCGTCCTTGAAAAGTGAAAACAAAGCTTCCGCTACCTTGGTAGACTCGGAAGCAACAAGTGGGTGTGGCACATAGCTTCCTCGTATCCATAATCCGATTATATAGATGATCCGATGAATAGTAGTTAATCTCAAAACACCAATCTCTAAGTACCTTCCACTACCCTCATAAGGGACCATCTACACGCTAATCTGGACAATCCTAGAAAATTTCATCAAATTCGGATGAAAAATTAAGTGAGTAGATGTATGTGATTGGATCAAAAAAATACTTAGCCTCGCCTGGGATTCGAACCCGCGACCCCAGGGGGACAGTTGAAGTTACGGCTGTTACAAGTAATTCACGTTTGCGCATGCGCAGTCGCTTCTATCAGTCCGGGGATGATGATTTTCATAGGGGACCGTCTACAACCTAATCCACATAATCCCTGAAAATTTCATCGAAATCGGGTGAAAAATGTGGAAGTTATGGCCGTTACAAGGAGATTCACTTTTGTGCATGCGCAGTGGCTACTATCAGTCCGAAGGTGATTATTTTCATAGAGGATCATCTAAATACCAATTTGTAACATCCCTGAAAATTTCATTGAAATCGGATTGAAAATGTCGAAGTTATGGCCGTTACAAAGAATTCACGTGTGCGCATGCGCAGTCGCTTCTATCAGTCCGGGGATGTTGATTTTCATAGGGGACCGTCTACACACCAACCCGCACAATCCATGAAAATTTCATCGAAATCGGGTAGAAAAAGTGGAAGTTATGGCCGTTACAAGGAAATTCACATTTGCGCATGCGCAGTGGCTACTATCAGTCCGAAGGGGATGATTTTCATAGGGGACCATCTAAATACTAGTCTGTAACATCCCTGAAACTTTCATCGAAATCGGATGAAAAATGTAGAAGTTATGGCCGTTACAAGGAATTCACGTTTGCGCATGCGCAGTTGCTTCTATCAGTCCGGGGATGATGATTTTCATAGGGGACCGTCTACACACCAACCCGCACAATCCCTGAAAATTTCATCGAAATCGGACAATAACTTCGTATAGTTATGCGCGTTACAAGGAATTCATGACAGACAGACAGACAGACAGACACACAGACACACAGACACACAGACACACAGACACTGAACCAAAATTGTTCAGAAAGGTCTAAAACGCAAAACGCGAGTGGAAATTTTGATTTTGGAGAACTTTTTTTTTTCGTCCTTGAAAAGTGAAAACAAAGCTTCCGCTACCTTGGTAGACTCGGAAGCAAAATAACCACACAGTAATCCGTTTCAGACCATTCTGAATCCAAATCCGCGAAAAATGCCATAGGTGTATGTCTGTGTGTATGTGTGTGTGTGTGTATGTGTGTGTGTGTGTGTGTGTGTGTGTGTGTGTGTGTGTGTGTGTGTGTGTAACAAAATCTTGTGTACTCTGCACAGCCCTTAGTACTCAACCGATTTTCCTGGTTCTTTTTTTGAACGTGCGTTTTTGGGCATAATCTTGTGTCGTCTGCCCAGGCCTTAGTTCTCAACCGATTTTCGTGGTTCTTTTTTTCTTCGACGCGGAAAACTATCTAGTTGTGCACTACGGCGCCGGAATTTCGAATTTTGCCTTTTAAAGGGGGAAAGGGGGGGTTAATGCTCAAAAAACGTGCGTTTTTGGGCATAATCTTGTGTCGTCTGCCCAGGCCTTAGTTCTCAACCGATTTTCGTGGTTCTTTTTTCTTCGACGCGGAAAAGTATCTAGTTGTGCACTACGTCGCCGGAATTTCGAATTTTGCCTTTTAAGGGGAGGAAAGGGGGGGTTAATGCTCAAAAACGTGCGTTTTTGGGCATAATCTTGTGTCGTCTGCCCAGGCCTTAGTTCTCAACCGATTTTCGTGGTTCTTTTTTTCTTCGACGCGGAAAACTATCTAGTTGTGCACTACGGCGCCGGAATTTCGAATTTCGCCTTTTAAGGGGGGAAAGGGGGGGTTAATGCTTAAAAAACGTGCGTTTGCGTGCATAATCTTGTAAACTCTGCCCAGGCCTCAATTTCCAACCGATTTACGTGTTTCTTTTTTTGTTTGACTCAAATAACTTCCGAGTTGTTCATGATTTTACCAGAGTACCAGAATTCGCAAGGGGAGGGGCGAGTGGGGGGATAATATTCACAAAATATCCAATTTTTCAATATTTCGGTTCCTTTACTGCTAACTAATTGTATCCAAGCTTTGAAATTGAGGAAAAATGCTCATTATACCTTAGGATTTGTATGAATTACATTGTGTACCACCATGGAACTAAAAGTGTTCAGTTCAATGTTACGACGTATTTCTGCTTTGGTGCCAGACTGGCACCATTGGTGGCATAGTTGAGGGGTGGGAGGTGGGGGTGAACTCGAATTCGCATGTTGGGTGTCGTAGATCATGGATTTTAAAATGCTCATCAGATTCGAGGCTCCCATGCCGCTAGAAGTGTTATGGTTTATAATGGTGGGGGGGGGGGTGTCACTATACAGTCTTATCGCTTAACAACTGGTTAAACTGATCCAATACTTATCCAATGGGACGTCCCCTGGAATGCATGCATTACTAAACAATATGTTTGTTTGATAACTTTCCTCTTATAAAACACGATTTTGTCGTCTCGACGGGCAACACTGGGAGGAGACAGCGATCCAAACAGCCAATCAGCGAGCGTTCCTGCTTCACGTTGAAGAGGTCCGTTTTCCCGGTTATTTTTTGAAATCATAAATTTTGATTGTCTCTCAAAAATAACGGGAGACTTATTTTCCGAAATCAGCCCGATTTTTATCTAGATAGTATCCCGCGTCAAACGAAAAAAGAACCACGAAAATCTTTTGAGAACTGAGGCCTGGGCAGAGTACACAAGATTATGCCCAAAAACGCACGTTTTTCGAGCATTAACCCCCCCCTTTCCTCCCCTTATAAGGCAAAATTCGAAATTCCGGCGACGTAGTGCACAACTAGATAGTTTTTCGCGTCGAACAAAAAAAGAACCAGGAAAATCGGTTGAGAACTAAGGCCTGTGCAGAGTACACAAGATTTTGTCACACACACACACACACACACAGATATACACCTATGGTTTTTTTCTCGGATTTGGATTCAGAATGGTCTAAAACGGATTACTGTGTGGTTTTTTTTTCTGTTGAGTGTTGTCCAACTTCACCCCAGATCGATCGCATAAGGACGCCCAAGTCTTACTGTGGGACGTCCTATAAATACGAACGTTCGAAAAAACCGGGAAAATGACGTCATCCTGGAATAGTTCAATTACGCGCTGAAATCGAGAAATCTATAGTCCCCAGATGCAACATTTCCCAAAACAGGAAAGTTCGAAATCGAAAAACTGAAGAAAAAAATAGAAAAAGTAAGATGGGGAAAATAGGTTGCCCCTGTTTTTAGGACGTCCCACAGTTAGACTTGGGCGTCCTTATGCGATCGATCTGGGGTGGAGATGGACAACACTCAACAGAAAAAACGTCTGCCAAGTAGGTGTGGCACATAGCTTCCTCGTATCGATAACCCGAAAGTATTGATACTCTTATAATTGAGAACTCACCAAAAAACCGATTTTGAGGATATCACCCCTATTTTTCACTAATTAATAATAAAAACGTATGCCAAGTTGGCGATTTTCATAGGGGACCATCTAAATACTAATCTGTAACATCCCTGAAAATTTCATTGAAATCGGATTGAAAATGTTGAAGTCATGGCCGTTACAAGGAATTCACGTATGCGCATGCGCAGTCGCTTCTATGAGTCCGGGGATGATGATTTTCATAGGGGACCATCTACAACCTAATCCATATCCTAATCCCTGAAAATTTCATCGAAATCGAGTGGAAAATGTGGAAGTTAAGGCCGTTACAAGGAATTTCAAGTTTGCGCATGCGCAGTAGCTACTATCAATCCAAAGGTGGTGATTTTCATAGGGGACCATCTAAATACTAATCTGTAACATCCCTGAAAATTTCATTGAAATCGGATTGAAAATGTAG
Source organism: Apolygus lucorum (assembly GCA_009739505.2). Classification (NCBI taxonomy): domain Eukaryota; kingdom Metazoa; phylum Arthropoda; class Insecta; order Hemiptera; family Miridae; genus Apolygus; species Apolygus lucorum. The sequence continues at coordinate 9,994,857 of CM019176.2, forward strand.
AAGTCATGGCCGTTAAGGAATTCACGTTTGCGCATGCGCAGTCGCTTCTATGAGTCCGGGGATGATGATTTCCATAGGGGACCATCTACAACCTAATCCACATATTCCCTGATAATTTCATCGAAATCGAGTGGAAAATGTGGAAGTTATGGCCGTTTTTTTTTTTTTTTTTTAAATTAACTCCCCTCAAGACAAAATGTCTTTGGTGACGGAGGGGGCACGCCATAAATTAAAAAAAATAAATAAATAAATCAAATATAATGGGGAGGACGCCCAGGACTCACCCGACGCCGGCCCTAGGGATAAGGGAAGATGAGGAAGGTGGGGGTGGGAGAGAAGGATGAAGGGAAGTGCCTCTATAAAACGACCACCAGTTCAAATATGAGCCGAGCAGGACACGGGTGGTGATACCACGGAGTACGCCTACCGAGATGCCCAACTCGCGCAACTCCGTGGCACTTTTCCCGCACCACACACCGCGCCATGACAAGGTTGCAGCCATCACCCTGATGTTGTTGGGTGCCACTCCTTTTAGCTCCGACACTGCTTGCCGTAAATCATTTGTGTCATATTTCCTTATCTTGGCCCGCCAAGTCTGCTCCATGTCCAAGCTGCCATTGACAACTTGGACATCCAGGATAATGCAAGACTGGTCGGGCTTGACGGCAACAATGTCGGGCTTCTTACCCTGGTCACTTGGCATGTGATACAATCTCTCTCTCTCAACATCCCAGCCGCTAGATGACAAAGCACCTGCTATCTGCTTGGCGACCGCATCATGACGTAGAATGCGGCCACCATGAGTCCGAGGACACTGCTGCACTACATGATATAAATGTTCATTTCCACTCCGACAGGCGCGGCAAAGGGGTAGGGTTGTCCCGCGACTACCTCTTGAACACCTCACCGCAGTTGGCAAAGATGCCACGCGGATGGCGTGAAAGTGTCGGTAGTCGCGGGCCCCAATGCCCTCCGAAGCCCAATCTACCCATTGGGATGAGACAAGGCTTTCGGAGCACTGTCGGAGTTCTTTACCATCTACTGATTCATGCAGTGCAGCAGCGAACTCAGCAGACGAACTGGGTTTTGGAGCAGATGGTGTTGCTCGGTCGCACCATGCTAACTGCTGCCTGACAAAATCAAGATCAGCAGCCGCACGGGCGACCTCCCAGCTCGACCCTTGAAGGGCTAGCAGGCGCCGGCGGCGCAGAGAAGGGATACATGCCGAGAGAGACACAATGCCAAGCCCACCGGATTTGACCGGTGCATGAACATAGGCACTTGGGACACCAGGTGGGAACTTCAGCCAAGAGCGCACAGCAGAGCGAACTTCTCGATCTAATTCTTGCAGCCTCCCCGCCGTAAGCCTGCCAAAGACTAACCCATAGGTTAGCTTCGGCAGTAAGTACGTGCGAAGGAGGCGCAGCTTCTGCTGTGGCTTCAATGGAGCCTTGGTAACGCGAGCTAGCGCTCTACCAAGGTCCACACGGCTGGCAGTTATAGTGGCCACCCCCATGAAGTCGACTCCAAGGTACCGCCAAACCTCCAACACGGATCGAGATGGGATGGGGGACTGTCCAACGACAAAACCCCCATCCACTACTTTCACCTTATGTTGGCGACCTGACGGGACCAAGGAGACCGACCCACACTTATCAGGGTTAACCACAAGTCCACACCCGGCTAGCTGCTTAGCAAATGCATTGAGGGCGATCTGCAAGCCCTCACGGGTTTCTGCGAGTAGGATAACATCATCGGCAAAAGCCAATGCTCCTACTCGCACCCCAGGGGCGAGATCAAACCCTACTTCTGTGGGCAGCTTACCCAAGGCCGTATCCACGACCAGGTTGAAGAGAAGTGGCGATAGGGGATCCCCCTGGCGTACCCCACGCCCGATCCGTATATCCCCTGACACCTCACCTCCTGCCTCGAGGACCGTCACGCCTTCCTGGTACAGACAGGCCACATACTCGATTAACCGAGATGGGGCCCCGACACCACGAAGGCAATCGGTCAGGGCAAGGTGACTGACTGTGTCAAAGGCCTTAGCGACGTCCAGAGCGGCGAGATGGAGTTGCCGGCGTTTAATACGGGCCAGGGAGATGACAGTTTGGAGAACTGTAAGGTTCTCCGCTGTGCCATCCGCTGGCCGAAACGCTCTCTGGACATCACCAATGACACCAGCCACCTGGAGGCGAGATGCCAGTACTTTTTGGAAGTGGCGGAAGACTACCGAAGATACAGAGATCGGTCGATAGCCTCCAGGCCCACTTCCCCCTTTCTTGGGAATAAACACGGTTCGGGTACGGGTTAATGCTTTCGGGGGTCTTCCCGCAAGGAGGAGCAGGTTGAGGATGAGCAGCTTAATCGTCTTAGGTGCTTTATTCCAGCGTCGGGCGGAAACACCATCGGGTCCAGCGGAAGTGGAGTTTCTGACACGGCACTTGTGTGCCTCGTCAGACAGCACCGGCGAGCACATGATGCTGCGCAAGGATTCCCTGGTGGAGACTGGGGGAACCACACACTCCCCAGGGTCGTGACTGGGAGCACTCAGAAGTGGCTCCCAGAAATCCACAAACTCCTGGAGAGGGGGTTGAACTTGATTTTCCCCAGGCTCCTCCAGTACCTCCGCAGCCACACGCGCCGGATGCTTCCTCCACAAACTCTGAACCCGGTAGTACTCCCGCCGTCTTGCTTGTTTAGCTGCTCTGCGACCTCCACGCAACACCATTCTGGGAGGAGGTCCCCCCTGGTGCCGCGTCACGGTCGCATCCCCAACCCGCGGGAAGATTCTCCCTAAATAGGCTGCAACCTCGTCTTCCAGGTTATCCAGCCCTTCAACAGCCCGCCTCACCAGATCCTGCAGGTAGGTGCTTTCATAGCCTTCAATACGACCTACCTGCCCCCCGAGCCTCAAAACTTCGGTCTTCAGATCGGCAAGAAGACCGGAGGTCCCGGGGGAGGGATACTGAATGGCAGGCTGCTGCTCCACATCAGCAACAGGAGATGCGGGAGAAGCCCCACTGCTATTTGCCAGGATAGCTTCCTGGACAAGCTGCTTATAGTGGGGCTTCAGGCGGATGTTCTTGATTGCAATGACTGTGCGCGTGGGAAAACGTTCATTTAGATAAACATTAATATTACGTACCCCATTACGCACAGCCACTGCCTCATCTGCCGCCATCCTGCGCAATTCCTCGGAAGCATACCTGGGCTGTATTCATTCAATATCAATAGCAGCATTAGCAGCAACAGGATGCTTCCGTCTGATATGGAGACCAAGGCCGGACCTGGTAGTGAATGCCCGCTCACAATGGGCACACTGGTGGTTCAAAGAGGCAGTGGATGAGGATGAGGGTAAGGATGATGAGGAAGAGGAAGAGGGGGAGGATGGCCGACGCCCCTGCCTGGGGCGCCTCTGAGCGCCTCCCCTAATACCCCGCGAGCCAATGGGCTGGCGGGGGTTATGAGGCTGGTCTTGTTCATTTTCCATAACGGGGGGGCGCTTGTAGTGAAGGGTCAGGGAACCCGTTAACAGGGGTCCCCTCCCTAGTCGCCAGAGGGTCATTCAGCCACCCCTGGAAATTCAAGAGGGGTCCACCAGGGAAACCTAATGGGACCACCTCTGTCCATCCCAGGGGGCCCGGGTTGTGCGACGGGGACGCATGACCTTGACTTGGGTAGGGATAAGAAGGGCTCCGAAGAGATAAAAACACCCTCTATTACCCTACCCCAACAACCCAATTTCACGTTTGCGCATGCGCAGTAGCTACTATCAATCCGAAGGTGGTGATTTTCATAGGGGACCATCTTAATACTAATCTGTAACATCCCTGAAAATTTCATTGAAATCGGATGGAAAATGTAGAAGTTATGGCCGTTACAAGGAATTTACGTTTGCGCATGCGCAGTCGCTTGTATCAGTCCGAGGATGATGATTTTCATAGGGGACCGTCTACACACCAACCCGCACAATCCCTGAAAATTTCATCGAAATCGGACAATAACTTCTTATAGTTATGCGCGTTACAAGGAATTGATGACAGACGGACAGACAGACAGACACACAGACAGACAGACAGACAGACACACAGACAGACAGACACGAAACCAAAATTGTTCAGAAAGGTCTAAAACGCAAAACGCGAGTGAAAATTTTGATTTTGGAGAACTTTTTTTTTTCGTCCTTGAAAAGTGAAAACAAGGCTTCCGCTACCTTGGTAGACTCGGAAGCAAAAAAAATAACCACACAGTAATCCGTTTCAGACCATTCTGAATCCAAATCCGCGAAAAATGCCATAGGTGTATGTCTGTGTTTGTGTGTGTGTATGTGTGTGTGTGTATATGTGTGTGTGTGTGTGTGTGTGTGTGTGTGTGTGTGTGTGTGTGTGTGTGTGTAACAAAATGTTGTGTACTCTGCACAGCCCTTAGTACTCGAACGATTTTCCTGGTTCTTTTTTTGTTCGACGCGGAAAAATATCTAGTTGTGCACTACGGCGCCGGAATTTCGAATTTTGCCTTTTAAGGGGAGGAAAGGGGGGGTTAATGCTCAAAAAACGTGCGTTTTTGGGCATAATCTTGTGTCGTCTGCCCAGGCCTTAGTTCTCAACCGATTTTCGTGGTTCTTTTTTTCTTCGACGCGGAAAACTATCTAGTTGTGCACTACGGCGCCGGAATTTCGAATTTTGCCTTTTAAGGGGAGGAAAGGGGGGGTTAATGCTCAAAAAACGTGCGTTTTTGGGCATAATCTTGTGTCGTCTGCCCAGGCCTTAGTTCTCAACCGATTTTCGTGGTTCTTTTTTCTTCGACGCGGAAAAGTATCTAGTTGTGCACTACGTCGCCGGAATTTCGAATTTTGCCTTTTAAGGGGAGGAAAGGGGGGGTAATGCTTAAAAAACGTGCGTTTGCGTGCATAATCTTGTAAACTCTGCCCAGGCCTCAATTTCCAACCGATTTACGTGTTTCTTTTTTTGTTTGACTCAAATAACTTCCGAGTTGTTCATGATTTTACCAGAGTACCAGAATTCGCAAGGGGAGGGGCGAGTGGGGGGATAATATTCACAAAATATCCAATTTTTCAATATTTCGGTTCCTTTACTGCTAACTAATTGTATCCAAGCTTTGAAATTGAGGAAAAATGCTCATTATACCTTAGGATTTGTATGAATTACATTGTGTACCACCATGGAACTAAAAGTGTTCAGTTCAATGTTACGACGTATTTCTGCTTTGGTGCCAGACTGGCACCATTGGTGGCATAGTTGAGGGGTGGGAGGTGGGGGTGAACTCGAATTCGCATGTTGGGTGTCGTAGATCATGGATTTTAAAATGCTCATCAGATTCGAGGCTCCCATGCCGCTAGAAGTGTTATGGTTTATAATGGTGGGGGGGGGGGGTGTCACTATACAGTCTTATCGCTTAACAACTGGTTAAACTGATCCAATACTTATCCAATGGGACGTCCCCTGGAATGCATGCATTACTAAACAATATGTTTGTTTGATAACTTTCCTCTTATAAAACACGATTTTGTCGTCTCGACGGGCAACACTGGGAGGAGACAGCGATCCAAACAGCCAATCAGCGAGCGTTCCTGCTTCACGTTGAAGAGGTCCGTTTTCCCGGTTATTTTTTGAAATCATAAATTTTGATTGTCTCTCAAAAATAACGGGAGACTTATTTTCCGAAATCAGCCCGATTTTTATCTATCCCACACCATTAACTATTCAGGAAAAATGCGAACAGAATTCGGTGAAATTCCTCATTAATCCGTCATCGGCTCGGTCGGAAGTCACAGGGGAAGAAGAGTGAATGCGCACCAATGTTCCCGAAAACGGGAACCACGTTTTTTAATACATTTCACAAACTTTCGATACTTCTAAGTTAGAAGTTCTAACAATGCAAAATAAAATCTGTTTGAAATGGGACAACCACGGATACTGGTAAAACACATTTCAAAAAGAATCAGACAGACTGGTACCAGAATAATAAAATGCAAAGTGTTCAGACATGCAAAAAAAAAAATCGTCCCACGACAACCCGAATTGAGGACCTCCTCTTTCGCGCGCCTTCGGCGCGTTGATGTCGGTCAAACAGAGAACGGCTGAAGTCAAAATTCTCAGGATGATGTCTACTTTTGATTAAAAATTTGAAAAAAAAATCAGGCGCACCCCCAGTTCTTAAATGATTGTTGGAAATACTTCAGGAATCGTTTTAGAATGTTACAAATCAAATATCAGTGAAGAAAAATGTCTTGAAAGTCCGTGCTAGAAATTTTGAAAAAAGGTTCATAGAAAATTCGCTATTTTGAAAGGTGGCGGAAGGTACTTGGAGATTGAAGTTTTGGTCGCCTACTTAGTATCACCCGAGCGAGGAAGCCATGTGCCACACCCACTTGGTGGACGTTTATTGAATCAGCGTCACCAGCGGATGTAATTTTTAGTGATGAGGCTCATTTTCATGTGAATGGCTATGTAAACAAGCAGAATTGCCGATTCTGGGGTCTGGACAATCCTCAACGAATGGAAGAACGTGAAATGCATCCACAAGGAGTCACAGTTTGGTGACTCCTTCTGCTCGGTCTTGCGACCTTACCCCTCTTGATTTTTTCCTTTGGGGTTATGTGAAGTCTGTTGTGTACCAAAACAAGCCTCACAACACTCAAGAACTTAAAGAAGAAATTGCTCGAGTAGTTAGTGAAATATACCCAGAGATGTGTGAACGAGTCTTGGTAAATTTCATCGAGAGGATCAATGCTTGCAATCAGGCTCGTGGTGGACATATGCCAGATATTGTTTTTCACACTTAGGGGCGGTTTATCAAAGCTCAGGTAAAGCCTGGGTAGGTGTCTGCCTCGGATAACCTCTCGGGCAAACCAAACAGGTCGTTTATCAACGCACTTTTAACCCCCAGGTAGCGCTTTCTGCTGGATAACTTTGCCTGGAGATCCGACGTTCCGGTAAAGGCTTTATCCATTGGGTAACTTCCATTTTGTCGTGATTTGGAATCCATATTGGCCTTGATTCTTATTCATAATTATTTGTGATTCTTTCGCACTTCATAATGTTCCACAACATACTTAGATTATTGATAGTTTCGGATTTTTCAGTTGAGGAAATAGTTTAATTTCTCGAGTATGGTCATATTAATACGTTTCGACCTCGTCCTGACTATTTCAACATGCTGGATGTCAAATTTCATACCCATTTTCATGAAATTTTCAAATTTCATACCGACTCTCGTAGGAAACCGTCTTCTATAGTGTTGTAGTCGATAGATGAGAAAATTGAAATTCACAATGACAGAAATCACCCATATCGATACTTCTCTTCATACTCAAATTCTATGGCCTTGGTGAGCAGATTCCAATAATACCAATGGAACGACAATACGGAGTGTGGAACAGAAGGATCCCATAATTAATCGGAATTATTATTGGAATACGACTGAAACTTTCGACGACGACCATGTTTATTTTGGTGACAGCAGTACTCCGCTTTGCACAGGGACAACCTACCTCATACGGATCCAGAAATAAGCATACTTTTCGAAGAAAATACTAACTAATGATGTTTTCATACCTGATGAACACCTTGAAGACTACACCAGTGCAGCTAGGGATCGTCTCGTTCATGAGTATTTTGCAACAATGGTGTGAGAGAATTTAGGAAAATGTACTGAGAGGTTTGACGGGTAGAAATATAAAAATATGCTGAGCATATATTTCAAGTTTATTACAATATTCATAGCATGTAATAAAAATAATTTTAATTGATATGTTTTATAATACTTTCAGTAATTACAAAAAAAAAGTAATAAATTCATTCTTTTTTACTTATTTTTCATTCTTCAGTCTCCCTCACCTGCACAGAAAAAGAACATCATGTTAGTTAACACGTATCTGAAAAATATTGATACAAATAACTCGTATTGTTCTATTATCAAATAAATCATTTATTAATAAATAAATACAAGTGAAAGAAGGTGCTATGTCCCAAAAATAAATTACGAGAAAATTGACTTCAAGTTTAGACATTTAGACCAGTCAATTTATACAAAAAATGCCAAACATCGGGGGGTATCTACGATTTTCCTGTATGTTGTTAGGACCCCATAATACACTAAAAACTGTGAAATTTTAACACAGAATGTGTTTTTGCGATGACCTACCGAAAAAAAATCGTCACGAAAAAGCGACAGAAAAAACCGTTACGCGCCTTTTGTAATGATTTTCACGTACAACCAAGCCGTTGGTAAGGAAATAGAACTCCCGCAGTGTTCATTGCACTGTTCACCATTCGTTGGAAAGCTCTCAATTTATAGGTATAGTATTTTTCTTGTAGTTACATATTTATTTATATAACATTTATAGGGTTTTAGACCAAATTAAATGTCTAACAATTATTTATTTTATTATAGCCAAAGACTCCACATTTATTATTGTTGTTTTTTATTTAACGGATGACTAGCATCGCAAAAACACATTCTGTGTTCCTATGATTTCATACAGAGTATGGAAAAAGAAATAAACCGGGGGGTGCAGGGGGGCGGAGCCCCCCGCCGAGGCGCAAAGCGCCGAGTTTTCTTAAGTTTTTGGTTTATTATTTTCAATGATAAGCCTTTGGAATCGAGCAAGAAAAAAAATTTTTAACCCCCCCTCAAAATTTGATGTTTTACGTTTCAAGGTACGTAGAATACGAAAATCGAATAAAAAAATTTCCGTCCGTCCGCCGTACGCGGCACTTTTCTTAGCAACTCTGGACCGATTTGATTCAAATTTGGTATATGGGCTCCATTTGGGGTCTCGTTGTGCCGCGAAGCTTTTGGTTGATGTAGGTCACTTCTAAGGGGTGAAAATTAAGGGTTGAAATTTTCACGAGTGCTCTAGCTCGAAAACTATCGAAATAAAGGTATCGTTTTTTCACCAATTTTAAATAGTATTGAATTTTAAAAAATTTTTGAGACCACCCGGAGCTCTGTAGGACAAACCGTTCGGTCCCTACGAGTACTTGAAGGTTTTCCTTCGATAAAACAGAATCATGAGTGTGAATCGCAAAAGAGGTCTGATCTCCATTCAAATTTTATCGGACTAAAATGCGATCGCTGTTCATTTCTTCGATTTGTATACAGTTTTGCCTTCTGCGTAACCAGTAATCAAATTTCCATGTGAAGCTTTCTATTTTTCCAATCGAGTGTGAAGCGTTTAGTTCTTTCTAATAAACTTGATTGTGAAGGTGTGAAGCCAGTATGGTGTGGTAGGTAGTACCTAGCTGGTAGGTAAAAAAAATGTTGGTGGGTAAAAAACGCTGCAAATCATTGCTCAAAGGCTTCTTCACTATTCAGATCACTGATCAGCTGAGTGAGCTCCGAAGCCATTTTCAATCCTATTGAATGGAAGTGCTCTTCCAGGCGTCTCCAGCATTCGAGGAGATCTTCTTCACACCTCAGATCACTGTTCAGCTGAGTGAGCTCCGAAGCCATTTTCAATCCTATTGAACGCAGGAAGCTGAAATTTGAGAGGGAAGGTCAAGGGAGATTACAGATGGTGGTAGGTGCTATTGATGGAGAACCAGTGATCTATACAGAAGGGTGATCTATACAGAAAATAATAAACCTTTGAGCAATGATTTGCAGCGTTTTAACTTCAACTTCTAATCTATGATAATATTAATAAATTATGCGCAGTAACTTTCCAAAGTACATTAATAAATTGGTGACAGTTAAGATCAACCTGAGCTCCATAGGTTGGATGATAACGGAGAATCAGCAATTTAAAAATGGGTAATTTTATCCAAACAGTGAAATTTTCGTTTAAAGGCAGTGTATTGAGCCTCTCATTCGCAAAACTACTGATTTTAGATAGAAGTAAAGAGTGAAATTTGAATAGATTGTAATCAGCTTCATTTAACACCTGAATCATACCTGTAGCTATCATACATTTATTATTAAAAAATGATAAAATCAGTAGAAAAATAGTATTTCAAAAATAGAAGGTACTCACCATCAGAAGTTTCAGACGTTTTCCGCGAACAAAAATGAGAAAACTCGGATTATAGAACAAAATAGACTTCGCAGGGATTGTCTAACCTCTACTATTTTACTGAAAAACCTACAAAAAAGGATGAAAAAACCAGTGTTGAAATGCTTAAATGTGGGGGAATCAGCGTTGTTGTGATGGTACCAATTTTTCCCTCAGATCAAGTTATCTGGGGAATACCTACCCGAGGAAGAGCTACCTGAGGGATAAATGTTGATTGATAAACGACCCCACAAAGTTGACCGCAAGGCATAGATAGAGTCGAGGTAACTATCTGAGGCTTACCTAGAGTATACCTTTCCAGTTGATAAACGGGCCCTTAATTTGCTGAATGTCTGCTCTAAGTTGACATAGTTTGTTTTTGTAAAAAAATTGTTTGTATTAAAGTTATCGTATTATCAAATTCGGCGTAGAAAATGAAACACCCTATATTTGGAAGCGTTAAACGATATTTGAAAGGGTTCGCCGAGATTGGGGGTGTCTCCGCTCCACCGCGGCCGCCCCCCGTTTTCAATAGCCGGCCGCAACAGACGCGAGGCTTTTTTCCGCCTTTTGATAACAACTGGGGGAGAAATACGATGTAATTTGACGTTAATAGAATGAGCACTGAAGAGGACGGTGCACTGAAGGCTCTTTGTGGGGGTCAAAACTGGAGTGGAGGGGGCGGGTCGGGGCTTAGTGTCGGGTTACCCTCCGCCGCCCCCGGAGCCGCCTCCCGAGGGATCCGTCCTCGAGGCATCTGGCCTCTCCCTCCTTCCCGAGTCCAAGTTTCGATAATTACTTTCCTATATACCTCATGTTGTGCTCCTACCCCGGAAATCTGATAGCGGAGTAATAGTTTCGGCGAACCATCTGTCTTATAATTCAATATTGCAGGAGGAATCCTTCATGTTGTGTCCCCAGCGGATCGTTTTCCGGGTTGGAGATCATGTAGGAACCGCTCTGTCGGTTCGTTGAGGACCCCTCCTCGTATCGTATCAGTTTTCTTCAGACAGTCGAAACGAATGCCAAGTTGGGTGGGCAGTATATCCGAGAAGCTTCCTCACATCTTGAACGATTTTCAAAAGTGCCCCTCTTAAACTCTCGTAGTTAGTAGGTACCTATTGTTGGTAGGTAAAAAACATATTGTTTAGTAATGCATGCATTCCAGGGGACGTCCCAATGGATAAGCATTATATTAGTTTAACCAGTTGGTAAGCGATAAAACTGCAAGAAATAGTGATCCTCCCCCCCCACCATTATCCACCTTAACATTTCTAGCAGCATGAGAGCCTCGAATCTGAAGAGCATTTTAAAATCCATGACCTACAATACCCAACATGCGAATTCGAGTTCAACCCCCCCCCCCCCCTATCAATGGTGGCAAAAAATTTTGAAATACGTCGTAACATTGAACTTTCATCTTTTAGTTTTAGTAGGCAGCCCGTCGAAGTTCACATCCGTATTCAAAGTGAAACACAAAAAAAAAAAACACGAAATATGCTGTTTATGGTGTCCTGGCACCACGGTGGCACCACTATCAGTTCCATGGTGGTACAGAGAATGATTCATGAAAATCCGGAGGTATAAGTTATGAGAATTTTTCCTCAATTTCAAAGCTTGGGAACAGTTAGTAAGCAGTTAAGGAACCGAAATATTGAAAATTCGGATATTTTTTGAATATTATCCCCCCCCCCACTCATCACCTCCCCTTGCGAATTTTGATATTCTGGTGAAATCATATACAACTCGGGAGTTATTTGAGTCAAACAAAAAACGCTGCAAATTATTACACAATGGTTTATTATTTTTCTATATAGATCACTCGTCTACAAAATCACCAACCATCCAATATGAAGAGAAAAAAAAAAAAATCAAAATCACCAACCATCGATTGCATTTCGGTCAGCTCTAATTTGAACGGAGATTAGGCCTCTTTTGCAATTCACACTCGTGTTTTGATTTATATATATATATATTTCAATATAGACCCTTAAATTTTCGTAGGGAGCGAACGGTTTGTCCTACAGAGCTCCGCATGGTCTCATAAAATTCTAAAAATTCTATAGAATCTTAAATTGAAGGAAAAACAATACCTTTATATCAAAATTAGTTGAGTTAGGGCGTTTTCAAAATTTCAAAATTGATTTTGGAACCCTTAGAAGTGACCTACGTCAACCAAAAGCTTCGGGGCACAACTAGACCCCAAATGGAGCCTACATACCAAATTTCATAAAAATCGGTCTATGCTAAGTGGCAAAAGTGCCGCGGACGGCGGACGGACGGCAAAATTTTTATTCGATTTTTGGATTCTACGTACCTTGAAACGTACCTAAACCATCAAATTTTGAGGGGGTGTTAAAATTTTTTTTTTTTTCTTGGTCGATTCCAAAGGTTTATTATTGAAAATAATAAACCAAAAGAAACACGCAAATCGGTTCGAAATTGGGGCCTGGGCAGAGTTTACAAGATTATGCCCGCAAACGCACGTTTTTTGAGCATTAACCTCTCTTGCCCCCTACCCCTAAATGCAAAATTCAAAATTCCATCGATGTAGTGCACAATTAGATAGTTTCCCGCGTCGAACTAAAAAAGAACCACGAAAATCGGTTGGGAACTAAGGCCTGTGCAGACGACATAAGATTATACGACATAAGACGACATAAGATTAATAGTTATTTATCTAATTATACGTGATCAATCTTTGATTACATAATATCTAATTAATCTTATATTCCATGTATGGCACATTGAATGTAGAATTGTCTAGATCATGATGTGGGTTTGTGATATGGGTTCATACTCAAATGAACCAGTTAGTGTTACAACATGCGTCGATAGTGCAATACAAAACAGGAGTGAGGGTAAAGCAAGTAAGCAAGTAAACAACCTTCTCATGTTGAATTTTGTATCCAACTGCCATTTTTGGTGACGCAGACGTCTTCAGCTGTTATCAAAGGGAATATTCTTACTGAGATTCACACTTATTGTCACTCTCTCATCCTCCTTCATACGACAGCAGTGACCTACTACCTGATAGTTTTGGAACATATTTATTACCTCACTGGTACCCACTCTCATTCCTGTTTTGTATTGCACTATCGACCCATGTTGTAATACTAACCAGATGGAAGTGGAATCTACTTGTGTATGTTTGTCTCTGCAGATGGGCACCTACCTACCAACCTATCTGAGTTAGGGATGGGTATCGATACTCGATATTTCAAAATATCGATACTTTCGTACCGATACTCGATATTTTAGTATCGATACTGCACTATCCGATATTTTTGGATATCGATACTTTGGATCCGATATTTCTAAATATCGAATATCGATACTTTTCTCGCGGAAAATTCAACATAATGGCTCAAAAATAATGAAGGTAGAGAGGCTTTTAGGTCGTTACTCTTTGATTGCACAACTATCGTTTATATCATGGAAAAAAAAAAACACTCTGCTTGGACTCTTAATAGTGAAAAATGAATAAAAGTTGTTGAAAAAATTATTTTTCTTGAGAAAATTGATAATATTGATAGTTTGTGACACTAAAGTATCGATACTCGATACTTTAAAATATCGATACTCATGGCCAACGATACTTGGGATATCGATACTCGGATACGATACAGTATCGATACAAAATATCGATACTTTTATAACGATACCCATCCCTAATCTGAGTAAGTTGTCGTTATTATTTTTTCCTTTTTAGTGGGATGCCATCATCAGTTTTGAGGGCGGTCCGTTTTTTTGTTATAAAGTTTTTTATTTTACTATTTTTGTATTTTCATAATTTTTTTATTTATTTACTTTTTAGTGAATTTCTTAAATTTACTTTTGAAATTTAATTTTTTAAATCATTTGTTTAAATTTTTATTTTTCAATTTTTTCGACTTTAATTATTTTAATTTTACACAACTTACCTACTACCAAGTAGGTACTTTTGTTTAAATTTTTAAATCATTCGTTTTAATTTTTAACTTATTAATTTTTTCGACTTTTATCATTTAAATTTTTTTCAATTTTAAATAAATTACCTACTACCAAATACTTTTGTTTAAAGTCGGTATTCTTTTAGTTACCGACCGTTAACCTTTTTTCTACATTTTTCGCTATTTTTCTTTTTTAAATCTTTTACTTGTATTTTTTAATTGCTAATGGTTGGAGGAGTCGGGCGGGGGGAGAGGATGCGGAACAATCTTCCCAAAAACCACGTTTTTTTAACTATTTTCACAAAATTTCGATACTTTTAACAAAGCAAAATGAAATCTGATTGAAACGGGACCACTATGGATACTTGTAGAACACTTTTCAAAAAGAATCAGACAGATTGGTACCAGAATAAAAAAATGCTAGTGGTACAAACATACAAAAAAAATCGTCGTCCCATGACACACCGAACTGTATACCTCCTTCCTTCGCCGCGCATGAAGTCGGTCAAAAATAAACCTTTGTGTGATAATTGGCGGCGTTTCAGATTTTGCAATCAAAGATGGCTAAAAATGCTGCAAATTGTTACACAATGGTATTTTATTTCTTATTTTTCTATATAGATCACTCGTCTGCAAAGCCACCAACCATCCAACATGAAGAAAATCATCGATCGCATTTCGGTCAGCTTTAATTTGAACGGAGATTAGGCCTCTTTTGCGATTCACCCTCGTGTTTCTGATTTATCGTACGTCCAAACTTTAAATTCTCGTAGTGAGCGAACGGTTTGTCCTACAGAGCTCCGGGTGGTCTCAAAAAATTCTTAAAATTCTATAGAATCTCAAATTGAAGGAAAAACAATACCTTTAAATAAAAATTTTTTGAGTTAGGGCGTTTTCAAAATTTTAAAATTGATTTTGGAACCCTTAGAAGTGACCTACACCCTAAATGGAGCATACATACCAAATTTCATCACAATCGGTCAATGCTAAGTGGCAAAAGTGCCGCGTACGGCGGACGGCGGACGTACGGCCAAATTTTTATTCGATTTTTGGATTCTGCGTACCTTGAAACGTAAACCATCAAATTTTGAGGGGATGTTAAATTTTTTCTCTATTTGCGAATAACCATAGAGTTGAGTTGGGCTGATTATCCCTCTTATCCTTTAAATTTGAGTACTGTCGCCTAATCTACTCTAATTATATCTTGATCATACACCCAGCTTATGTTCGATCTCATTTGAATTTCGATATGAGTAAATTTCATTTATTTTATGAATCCGTTAAGGTGTGAGAGGTGGGACCTAACGAGCAATAAGAAGAGAAGTTTACTTTTCCTGGTTCTCCATCAGTTTCATCACCAGCCTCTGGGCATGCGTGAACGTGACCATAGATTCACCTGCACTGATTACGAATGTACCTACGAGAAAAAATTATAAAAGTGATATAATATATCACTTTCATAATTTTTTATAATTTCATAATTTTATAATTTTATAATTTTTTTAATAATATTATTATTAAAATACGTATATCATAAATTAATGACCCCAATTATTGTGTTACTTAAATGTTCTTAATTATTACTAAATTTAGGCTTAATTCAAAGCCTTTGTTAAAAATATTTGTTATTATCAATGGTAGGAAATCTCAGAGTTTTGGAAGCCCGTCCGTTTCATTAATATTTCATAGGAGCAATAATAAACCGAAATATTCACAGTGAAAACTAATTTATCTTGACGAAACATCACTGTAGGTAGGTACCTACTGGAGAGATTTGTCGCACTCCCTCCGTGTTCTTCGAAATACTATCAGTACCCAATTAATTTTATACGAAACAGTAGATCACGAAATGGAGATCTTAACTTCATATTCAATCATTAATATTGCCCCAGAGCCGGTTCAAAAATATAAAGGGAGCTTATGGTAATAATCATTAAACGTGAGTTAAGATCCTTATTGTCTTCTTCTTTTTCCTTCTGGCTTTCCTTCCCAAAAGGTACCTAATTAATATTTCTCAGACGCCTCGAGGGAGGTTGACTTTGTCTTTACAAAATGAAATTTCCTTCGGTATAAAAGGAACTTCCTATCAGAGAACAAGCACTTCGTTTCTCGACGGGTTTTTTTCCACATTTTAATTACACCCTCCCCGTACAAAAAGTTCAACGGGAAGAAAAATGATGAAATTTTGATCCCAACCGTTGGTATTATAAAATGCTTGCCCCTTCCCGTTATTAATGGAATCACAATGTTTTTTGCTTCCTCACTACCGAAATTAGGGGAGCATAAGTAGCGCCATGCAAGAACAAAAATCGTCTATCAAGCAGAGAGGGCAGTAGAGCTTACTCCAATTGGGTAACATGAACACGTGCAAGGATGGATGATTGTAGAATTTCGAAATGTAATGAACCAGGTGTTATCATGTATAAAAATGCAGCGAGTGAACATACAGAAATTTAAATGCTTGCATACGAGTTTGCAACACATTGGGACATTTTCATGTCAACCACTACACAACAAGGTAGTGAAGTAAGGTTGTTAGTTCATGTACCCAAGCATCAAAATAAGAAAACAGTTGATTGTTCTCTACGCAACACAGTGAGTCTATTTTATTTATTTATTGGTCGCGTGAGCAAGACTTGCTTAGTTTTGTGACGATTTTTCAGTTTATGTGCCAAAGCAAAGACATGAAAATTTCAAAAATTGAAATTTGAGGAGTAAATTGCTTTTTTTAAACAATTCGAAACTTGATCATCCAGTTCCACAATCATGTTAATTGTTCCTGAATTGATAAATTGCAATAATATTAAACACGTTGTAAAGTTCTATGAGAGAAGAGGTGGTTCACGATCCCTCCCTTTTATGAGATCGGAGTGAACTAATGTTTGATATTTCAACTTTTCTATTGCGAATATTTGGCTTGCTGCCATTATCTATCATCTCCTTTATCACACGTTTGTTGATGTTTGATTCTCTGTCCACTACTTAAATGTAATCTCCATCTGTATGTCCCTCTGTAATTGAGTAGTCACCGAGGCCACATGTGATCTTCATACAATTGATATAAGATTTAAGTTATGTAATGAGGAATTTGCCTCACTTTTAGATTCTGGAATTTCAAGTCAAATCCCTTTTTGGTTTATTATTTTCAATAATGAACCTTTTGAATCGACAAATAAAAATATTTTTTAACACCCCCTCAAAATCTGTTGGTTTACTTTTCAAGGTACGTAAAATCCAAAAATCGAATAAAAATTTGGCCGTCCCCACTTAGTATTGACTGATTTTGATGAAATTTGGTATGTAGGCACGATTTGGGGTCTAGTTGTGCCGCGAAGATTTTGGTTGATGTAGGTCAGTTCTAAGGGTCGAAAAATAAATTTTGAAATTTTGAAAACGTCCTAACTAAAAAAAATTTGATGTAAAATGCGGTGCGGGGGGCTCCAGGAGGGAGGCTGACTTCTCAGCCTAGCCCCGCCACTGAGGATGTTGATTCAGTGAGCGGGAGCTCACAATACCAAATTTCATCAAAATCGGTCAAAAGTCAAAAGTGCCGCGTACGGCGGACGGACGGCCAAATTTTTATTCGATTTTTGGATTCTACGTAAGTACCTGGAATCCATCAAACGTACGTTTGGAAACGTAAACCATCAAATTTGGAGGGGGTGTTATAATTTTGTTTTCGAGTCTACTACGGTAACGGAAGTATTGACCGTTTGAAAAAATATCTCCAAAATCAAAATTCCTACTCGAGTTTTATGTTTTAGACCTTCCTGAACAATTTTGGTTCCGTGTCTTCCTGTCTGTCATATGATATTCAAAACACTTATGAAATTCGTGGAGGAATTTTGTGTAGAAAAGTACAGAGACATACACGCACAAGATATCTTCCCATTGTACCACATTCACTATGTTATGCTATTGACAACAATGTACACGAATCTCTTTTCCATTTTGGATATGAAAAAAACATCCATTCACTAGCACACATGAATTACGAGATACTGCTACTCGATTGATTGAGAAACATGCTCAAATAAGCAAAAGTCGATTAGACAGCGGAAAACTTGATGTTAGGAGGTTTCAAGAAAATAATTTGGTTTTTGCACCGATGGAGGTGAGGAATCTAATCAAATTGGATAACGCTTATCGAGGACGATATAAAATTGTTAAAGTTTTACTTAATGACCGCTACTTATTGCAGTCTGTTCCTGGAGGATCAAGGAAGTACTTGAAATACCCTCACAAACGGTTGCGCAAGGCTCCCAATCTTGATGGCTCTAGCACTATCCCTGATGATAGCAGGGATTTATCGCAGTAATTTTGACTTTCTCGACTGTTTTTGTTCATAGTGGACTACACCTATGTTGACTTTGGGTCCCCAAGTCTTCTCAGTGATCATCATAATCACTTTCTCAGTCAAGTATGAGTCTAATTTTGGATTATGGGCTGGAGTCTCTACCTTACTTGGCACCCCCACGATTAGATGGTCTCGTCATAGATGGACCCTTTATCTCAGTCCTTCCCTTTACGTGCCTTCGTCATTACTTCTCTTCGTCATTACTTACTGCCTCAGTCATTACTTTTCTGATAATGTGACTGTCAAGCCCAAGTGAGATAGCCAACCTTCCCAAGCAGTTTTTAGGACGTCCCACAGTAAGACTTGGGCGTCCTTATGCGATCGATCTGGGGTGGAGGAGGACAACACTCAACAGAAAAAAAATAACCACACAGTAATCCGTTTTAGACCTTTCTGAATCCAAATCTGCGAAAAAAAAACCATAGGTGTATGTGTGTGTGTGTGTGTAACAAAATCTTGTGTCGTCAGCACAGGCCTTAGTTCTCGACCGATTTTCGTGGTTCTTTTTTTGTTCGGCGCGGAAAACTATCTAGTTGTGCACTACGTCACCGGAATTTCGAATTTTGCTTTTTAAGGGGGGGAAAGGGGGGGTTAATGCTTAAAAAACGTGCGTTTGCGGGGGTAATCTTGTAAAATCTGCCCAGGCCTCAATTTCCAAACGATTTTCGTGTTTCTTTTTTTGTTTGACTCAAATAACTTCCGAGTTCTACATGATTTTACCAGAGTACCAAAATTCGGAAGGGAATATTCTTAAAATATCCGATTTTTCAATAATCCGGTTCCTTTACTGCTTATTAATTGTACCCAACCTTTAAAATTGAGGAAAAATTCTCATTATACCTCCGGAGTTTCCGACGTATTTCCGCTTTGGTGCCAGACTGGCACCATTGGTGGGGGGGGGGGGGGTGAATTCGAATTCGAATGTTGGGTATCGTAGATCATGGATTTTAAAATGCTCTTCAGATTCGAGGCTCCCTTGCCGCTAGAAATGTCATGGTGGATAATGGTGGGGGGGGGGGATCACTATTTCTTGCCTAAAGTAATAAATAAATTACATCGAATGAAACAGTTTTATCGCTTACCAACTGGTTAAACTGATCTAAAGCTTATCCAATGGGACGTCCCTGGAATGCATGCATTACTAAACAATATGTTTTTGAATGAGTTCCTTTTGAACGAGTTTCTTCTAATGATTCCTAACGACTGGACTCACCTCTGGCTCAAATATATTGATCGAAGGATAAGTCCTGTGCCTCCAACCTCCACTGTGCATTTGCTTGCCAGTTCTATGCTGTTATTTTGAATTGTTTGCCCTGCTTTCCCCTTCACTTATGGAGGCGGGAGTAGGCTGATATTCTCTTCACTAATGGGCTGTGTCTTGTCCCCTAGGTGAACTGAGCTCCCGAGGACGGAAGCAACGTCAGGATCGCCGTGTGATGGATTGATGAAAACAAAGACTCGAACCCTGATCGAACCTGATTGAAAATTTACCCTTTTACATTCATTATCATCAGATTTACTGACATTGTTATTTTGAACAATTGTTATTATTTTAAACTCGAGAAACACTGTAGTGTCATCACTAGCTGCTAACAAATCACCTCGTGACAGGTTTTGAAACTATTGAGAGAAGAGAGGTGGCGCCTGTTAAGCCCTCCTCTAGTTCTGTTTGACCAGTTAATGTTGTAGCTCGCCTGAGTGTGAACCTTCGAGGTGTCATGTGATCATTTTGACATCAAATTTGTAGTGAACGCTGTCCGAGGGGGAGTATCGCTAACTCGAGTTCCGTTTCTGAAATAGTACAGTTTCTTTAGGTAATAAAATTTGTTTACAATTCAGAAGTGTTGTTCCTTTGCAAATACCATGTCTTCCGACGAAGAGGAAGGTCAACTTCGGGAGGAGAAACCCACCATAACATATAAAACCGATATTATCTCTTAAAATAAACTGGGAGAAAGCACAACAGGAAGGATTCTTGCATAGAACTGATTTATTAATCACTAGCTGAAAAGCCTACTAAAAGTAGGCAAAACGCTTCTTCCGACTCTCCCCGCATCCCACTCCCTCCGGCTCCTCCCGCCTCCGATGCCCCCCCTCCCGCCCCTCCGACTCGTCCCGCCTCCCACGACCCCTCCGTGCATACGTACGTACGTACGTACGTACGTACGGTTGGCGTTTTATTATATTAGATGAGATTCGGAGGAGGTAGGACGAGGAAAGGGGAAGGCAGGTGCGCCAACCTAGGATTAGTATCACAAAATAACTCTAGTTAGCTCAACACCCACCCTCAATTTAAAACATTTTAAATTGCACAAATTTTTTTTTAATTACACAATGCAATTTTTTACTTCAAGATATGGTATTTTCAAACTTTTCGAAACTTTGAATAGATTTTAATGCACTTTGATTGTCCATTCGTAGAGTGGCTGTTGTCTCCAATCCCAGATCCTTAGCCGCCAAGTACTCCTACTCGTGACTTGAAATAGCGACACATTGCTGCTGCTTCGAGAACCAGCTGACAAGATTTCCATTGAAAAATATTGCACCACCACTTATGCTTTTACGATCGACTCTGTCGCCAGCATGATCAGCATCTGAATATGCTAGGACGGAACTTTTGGTTTGAGATCGATGGTATGTGAGATGAAGATCCTTTGTGGTGTAAAGGTATTTAACGACTTGTTTAGCTGCGTTCCATAGCTGTTTGGTAGGTTTGTGAAGGTATCTGCTGAGTAGTGACACTGCATATGCCACATCAGGTCTGCTGATAACTGCGAGGTACATATTTTACACATTTTTTACACATTTGTTACACTATATTTCTGTATTGTGAGATCTCATAGTCCTTCTCTTCACACCTGTCATCAACTTGAAAATTTGGTTCCATAGGTACATGAGCCGGTTTTGCTTCCACGAGACGAAACTTCTCAGTAACTTTGCAGATGTACTCCTCCTGAGATATTTGCATTTTTTCTGGAGCGCGGAGGAACTTTGTCCCCAAGAAATTTTCTAGAAATCCAAGATCCTTGGCTCCAAATTCTTGTTCTAATTCTCTCTGAAAATTTTCCGTATCAGGACCGCACAGAATGATGTCATCTACCCATACCACCAAATAGACATTTTTGCTGGTGTATACACAGAAATCACTTCTCGATCGACTCAGTCCACATTTTTCCGCAAAATCGTTGATTCCATTTCAGTGGGGCCTCTCTGAGTCCATATAAGCTTAATGCTTTCCTTTGTTTCAAAACTGAGCATTTTTCTGCTTTTACGCCTTCTGGTATTTTGATATAGATGTCAGTATCCAGTATTCCGTGTAGAAAAGCAGTTGGTATGTCATACTGACGGATTTGCCAATTATTTTGAATCGCGTGAGATACCAACATACGGATAGTATCTGGCCACTGGTGAATAGACCTCACAATCATCGTTTTGTTGTTGAAACCCTTTAGCTACAAGACGAGCCTTCTTCATTCCGTCGGATTTGGTCTTAAATATCCACCTTGTATCCATGGGTTTCTTGCCTCCAGGTAGATTTCCAGGTTCCCAGGTACCATGTTTGACATGTGCATCGATTTCGTTTTGAACGGCTTCAATCCAATCATTTCCTCGAGAAATGGCTTCGGTGTAGTCAACAGGGTCTCCTGTGAGTAGGCAGTACGAGGAATACACCTGATAGTCTTTTAGATGAGTTGGCTGTTCGGTATTTCGCTTAGGTCTACCTGGCGCTGGATTTTCTTGTAATTTTCTTCAAGAAATTTTTTTTTTTTTTAGTAAAAATTAAATATTGAAATGAATGGACGAGAAGGTAAAAAACAATCAAAATACTGTAAAAACATCAAGTAATTTTATTCCAAATTTTGTAGGTACCTAGTGATGGGTTGATTTCAGACTGTTGACTTAAGCTCAGACATTGTGTAAATGAATGTTTTACACCTACAGTGGCTCTCAAGGCTCAATTACTTGGCTTGAATCAAAAGTAATGAAGGCTCGTCAAGATTAAAACTACTAACTATACGAAGTGAACCAGGTTTTCATAACAATTATTTTCAATTTTGAAGAATCATGATTGTCTACAGTATACACCCCTGTAAATTTATTCAACATTGCAATGACATTTTCGCACTTTTTTCCAGTTTCTAAACAATGAATTTCTATCATTCATACCCAGTAACTTTAGAAAGTAGGTTAATACTTATTTCACCAGGTTTTTCCACATTTATCTTCCGATATGTCGAGTATATCGATAATATTTCTTCCAAAATGATGTTAGTAACTTTTCAATTCACCTACCTACTTACTTCTTCATTTTTCCAAGTAGATAACCCGATGTGTCCATAAATGTCATCCTAAATGATTTTTATATTGTTTTAAAAAGATTGAATTAACCTGCCTACCTCACAGGTTTTTTAAAGTAAACCTTCCGATAAATCGAAATATCGATATTTTCTCCGATATATCGAAGGTATCGATATCTCATTGACGATAAATCATTTGATCAATAATTGATATATTTCATTCGATATGTCATCTCTACTGCTAATTCCTTGAAGATTTTCTTCATTCGACCTAGAATAATTGCGATGAATTAATATGATTATCAGTTCAATAGTGTCAGAATCTGACATAACATCTGATGTTATAACATAATATTTAGACACAACCGTGGAGGTTGTATCTAATTTGTACTACTGAAGCCAGCGAGCGAGAGAGATGGCAGACATGAGGGTAACTAAAAAAGATTTTCTCCTCCGAAAATTTAAAAAAAAACGCTGCAAATTATTACACAACGGTTTATTATTTTTCTATATAGATCACTCGTCTACAAAATCACCAACCATCCAATATGAAGGGAAGAAAAAAAAAAATCAAAATCACCAACCATCGATTGCATTTCGGTCAGCTCTGATTTGAACGGAGATTAGGCCTCTTTTGCGATTTACACTCGTGTTTTGATTTATATATATATATTTCAATATAAACCCTTAAATTTTCGTAGGGAGCGAACGGTTAGTCCTACAGAGCTCCGCGTGGTCTCAAAAAATTCTAAAAATTCTATAGAATCTTAAATTGAAGGAAAAACAATACCTTTATATCAAATTTTTTTGATTTCGGGCGTTTTCAAAATTTCAAAATTGATTTTGGAACCCTTAGAAGTGACCTACATCAACCAAAAGCTTCGGGGCACAACTAGACCCCAAATGGAGCCTACATACCAAATTTCATCAAAATCGGTCAACGCTAAGTGGCAAAAGTGCCGCGTACGGCGGATGGCGGACGGACGGCCAAATTTTTATTCGATTTTTGGATTCTACGTACCTTGAAACGTAAACCATCAAATTTTGAGGGGGTGTTAAAAATTTTTTTTTTTCTTGGTCGATTCCAAAGGTTCATTATTGAAAATAATAAACCAATATACTCGTATGCAGCTATACCATTGTCAGTGTCTTTTGATTGTAATCTACTCCGCATCTAATTGATCCATGGCAACTTAAGATCATAAATAATATAATATATTATGCAGCCGTACGTGAATTTATCCTTAATTTTCACATTTTCCTTGAGATTTCCATTTCGCCTTTACTTGAAAGTACATGCGTCACACCAAATGTGTGACCCAAAGCTTTTCACGACTAGTGAAATCTAATTTGTTCAAGTCCATTTTTACCAAATTTGTATAGGAATCGATCGACCTGGGGGCACATAAACCTGAGAAATATCATAGCATACTACTTCGTCACAATCTTTCGATAAAACTGGGTTTCGACACCCCAAAATATCTCCCCAGACCAGAAAGAAGAGATAGACCCCCAACACCTCAGTCGAGGCACACGGTAGCCGCTCACCAACCCCCTAATCATCCCTTTTCACCATTGTGGGCCTCTGATTTACAACTTCCTCCACAGGTGACTAAAAGATTTTTTCCCAGTCGCCACGCAACGGAGTTCCGACTCAAAACTCCGCCTTCGGCCCGCTAAAGCCCCCGACTCGTTTTTATAAGTCAGGAACTCCACCCTCAATATATACATAAGATTTTTTCTACGTTTTTTACCACGACTGCCTTTTCCCCCTTACTGGGTTTCTGTTCGGGTCTCAACCCCTAGTTTAGTGGCCACTTATTTTGTTATTGCTTCCGCTCTATTCAACGACCCCGACGGGAGGGAGGTTTCATTCAGGTTTTCTTCGGCCCTGCGGGGGATGACCTTCCCGTCATATTTTCTGTAATCCGCTCTTCTTTTTCTCCTGCCCTTTATAGATTAGGACAGTATGAATTTGGAATTCAACATTCATATCACAGATCGTTGGAGCTAAGCCTTCAAACCCGAGGTTTACAGTCTGGATCGAAATATAAGCAACGAAACATAAGCTAAAACATAGTGTTTAGTGATGAAAGCATTCCAGGGGACGTCCCATTGGATAAGCATTAGATCGGTTTAACCAGTTGGTAAGCGATAAAACTGTTTCGATGTAATTTATTTATTACTTCAGGCAAAAAATAGTGATCCCTCCCCCCCACCATTATACACCATGACATTTCTAGCGGCTTGGGAGCCTCGAATCTGAAGAGCATTTTAAAATCCATGATCTACGATACCCAACATGGAAATACGAGTTCACCCCCCCCCCCTCTCCCCTTTGTCTAGCACCAAATTGGAAATACGTCGTAACATTGAACTTTCATCTATTAGTTTTAGTAGGCAGTCCGTCGAGGTTCACATCCGTATTCAAGGTGAAACACACAAAAAAAATATGCGGTTTATGGTGTCTTGGCACCAAGGTGACACCACTATTAGTTCCATGGTGGTACAGAGAATAATTTATGAAAATCCGGAGGTATAACGAGAATTT
Source organism: Apolygus lucorum (assembly GCA_009739505.2). Classification (NCBI taxonomy): domain Eukaryota; kingdom Metazoa; phylum Arthropoda; class Insecta; order Hemiptera; family Miridae; genus Apolygus; species Apolygus lucorum. The sequence continues at coordinate 10,020,013 of CM019176.2, forward strand.
TTCCACAACCTCAAAGCATGGGCACAATTAGTAAGCAGTAAAGGAACCGAAATATTGAAAAATTGGATATTTTGTTAATATTGTCCCCCTTCTCCCCTTGTGAATTTTGATACTCTGGTGAAATCATGTACAACTCGGAAGTTATATGAGTAAAAAAAAATAAACAAGCAAATCGGTTGGAAATTGAGGCCTGGGCAGAGTTTACAGGATTATGCCCGCAAACGCGCATTTTTTAGCATTTATCTCTCCCCCCCCCCCCTTAAAAGTGTGGTGAAATAGTGCACAACTAGATAGTTTTCTGCGTCGAACAAAAAAAGAACCACGAAAATCGGTAGATAACACAAGATTTTGTCACTCACACAGACATGCACCTATGGTTTTTTCGCGCATTTGGATTCTGAATGGTCTAAAACGGATTTTTGTGTGGTTATTTTTGGTTTATTATTTTCAATAATGAACCTTTGGAATCGACCAAGAAAAAAAAAATTTTAACACCCCCTCAAAATTTGATGGTGTACGTTTCAAGGTACGTAGAATCCAAAAATCGAATAAAAATTTGGCCGTCCGTCCGCCGTACGCCGTACGCGGCACTTTTGCCACTTAGCATTGACCGATTTTGATGAAATTTGGTATGTAGGCTCCATTTGGGGTCTAGTTGTGCCCCGAAGCTTTTGGTTGATGTAGGTCACTCCTAAGGGTTCCAAAATCAATTTTGAAATTTTGAAAACGCCCTAACTCAAAAAATTTCGATATAAAAGTATTGTTTTTCTTTCAATTTTAGATTCTATAGAATTTTTAGAATTTTTTGAGACCACGCGGAGCTCTGTAGGACAAACCGTTCGCTCCCTACGAAAATTTAAGGGTTCATATTGAAATATACATATATATATAAATCAAAATACGAGTTTGAATCGCAAAAGAGGCCTAATCTCCGTTCAAATTAGAGCTGACCAAAATGCGATCGATGGTTGGTGATTTTGATTTTTTTTTTTCTCCATATTGGATGGTTGGTGATTTTGTAGACGAGTGATCTATATAGAAAAATAATAAACCATTGTGTAATAATTTGCAGCGTTTTTTTTTGTTGTTTGGTGTTGTCCAACTTTACCTCAGATCGATCGCATAAGGACGCCCAAGTCTTACTGTGGGACGTCCTAAAAAGCAATAACCTAGAACAGAATTCTGCCGAATTGGGTGGATTGTGTACAGGGCAAAGGTATTAGTTGGTGTAAAAATGATTGTATTATTGAGCAGTAGGCACCAGTTGAGTTTCAACATGAAACTTGATTATCTTGATTATGTTGATAGTTTTCTGAATTATTTCCGATTATGTTGATGATTTGTTACTATTTCACATCATGAACAGTGGTTCCTACTGGTTGGATCATGTACATTTTTCTAGGGCCCAGTCAAAAGTTAACCTCCAAATTTTAGGGAAATCAGCATTACAGGGCGGGAAATTGATCGGAAGATGCAAAATCAAGCACTGTTGTCAGTCCAATGGTTTTCAATTCATAGGAGACCTTTCTAGGTCAGCAGAAGCCACTCAGAGCGTTTGGGAAAATTCTAAAAACGTCAAAAACCTCACCTCAGGCGAACATTTGTGAAAAAATTATTGATGATATTTGCAGGCTTTACGTGTATCAGACCATAAACTCCGACTTATCATTTCTTATCTTACCTACAGCCCAGGTCCTCAGAGGGAACGGTTTGCCCCATAAAGGCACCGAACATCTATCTACCCTTAGGGACCTCTTCAGAACACTAGGCTTCATTAGGTAAATGCTCCGCTTCCTGCCAGTAGGTCTGGGTCCAGAGGCCGAGGTTTACGGATAGATATTTCAAGCACTTATCTGGACGGTCGGTCGCGAGGCGCCGCGGATATAGTGCCAAAGCCCTAGGCTTAGGGATCAATCTCTCGGTTGAGTAGGGTTCAGGCTAGTTTACAAATCAGCGCATCGAGAGGACCATCGCCCTCACTCGAATACATGCAGAACACAACAGGGAGGTTGTAAGATATAGGCTCAAGATCAGTAACTGATGAATTTCCTAGCAAATCTAGTCTACTGGGGAATTCTGCGAAGGCCCGCAATAGGGACTGGTTTTCGAAGTTTCTATTGATAGAAAGATTTCTAGGAAATTGATTTTTTTAAAAGCATTTTGCGCTTTTGGAATGTGTTTTCCACATCCCAGAATGTGAAAGTAAATCCATACACAAACACATCATAAAATTCCGGGAAACTTTTTTTCCCGGAATAATTATTATCTATAAGTGTTTCGAGTCATGGTCATAAGTTCCACTACTGGGACACAACCTTTTTTCGGCGAGAAAACGATTTTAATCATCTTCTTCTTCAAGAGGGACAATGTTTTTTCTTTTAAAAAACATTTTTCGAACCAAATGCAACCAATATATCTTGGTAGGCTCGGAATCAAAATATAGTTATTGTTATCTCAATTTATTACTGCAAGGCACTTTTTATTGACTATAACGATTTATTAGAATTGATTCAAACATTAATGCTTATTAAAGATATTAAATAGATCAGTAAATAGGGGCGCTATAAAATGCCATCAGAAATTGAGGCTTATGAAAACGATTTATTCTCACAACTGATGAAGAATAGACGAAAAAGTGCCTGTCCCTATTGTGGACCACTTCAAATGTGACCTTCTTCAACTGAAATAAAAAGTGTACTTAATTGATAGAAACAATTTTTTAAAATATGGCAACGGCGTTTTTGGTTTATTTACGTATGATCCTTACCAACCCAAAAATAAATGCGTGAACTTTCCGTGAGAAGTTTGGTTTTGATGAGGGAGGGGGGGGGGGTTAAAATGTCTTCTTTTGCCGAGATCTTATCTAGTATAATCAATTTATGTAAGTAATCTATGTAATGTACTTAATCTGTAAGTGATCAAGTACGTAGGTAACCTATGATCATGTAATTATTAGTAGAAGCATAAAGAAATACAATTAACAAGGTATAATTATTACGATTTTGATCAATAGTGACTTGACATGATTTTGACAAAGAAAATGTAGTTGGTTCCCCTCCTAAACCAAATCCTGGCTACGGTCCTGCACTACAATGATGAAGTTTACTCAGGGCATTTACTGGAGTGTCATTAATTTACCTTGCAGCCAATTCAGGAGTTCCCCAAATGAAGATGGTGTGATCCTCTGTAGGTCTGGAATTTGACAATACGAATCAAAACAACACTTTCATTACTCTCACTTCACAAAATTTGACACAGCGGTGTGTCAAAACGTATCGAAATTACTCATATTCACTAAACCGACAGCGCCGAAAAAATCGCGAGACGTCATGGCTGGCTATCTACTAGAGGGGTTCACACGTGGAATTCGGAAGAAACGAGGTCGCTGATGGAGAGAACAACACTCAGAGATCGCGCCTAAGTACCGCAACTGGTGAACTGAACACGATGTGGAGTATGTATGGGTATGTTACTAATTAGTGAAAAAATTGATCTCACCCCTCCGAACGCCAAGCCGATTTCTTTCAAAGGGTAGTAGACTCCCCCCTCCCTTCCATACGGGTATACCACGAAATAGTTGCCAGTTGGGATGGTCCAGCGGAGGAGGAGGGGGGAGAGAGAAATACCTGTTGTGACATGCCAGCGAAGAGTCCACTTGGGTTGAGGTCTTGGTTCTACAACAGGCTGGGACCTTCCAGGTAGACTGCTGACCTATGGAAAACCCACTGTTGAGAAGCACTTCTCAGAAGCGTCGTATTGGCTAGTGAAAACTACTGCGGGAAGATTTGGCATTCCTCCTTGAGGTGTGAGCGGAAGGAGCAATACCGTAGAAGTACCCAACTTCGGCCACTTTTGGAGGTTTTTTGAGTTTATTCAAAGTCAAATATATGAGTAAAAATCTGAAAAAAATAATTTAGATGGCAGCAGATCTGCTCTATAGGATGTCACTATAAATTTTTTTTATCATCACAACCTTGGCCTTTTTTTAAAACTTGAAGTGTGGCCGAAGTTAGGTACCGTTGTGCTCCAACTTCGGCCACCTATGAAAAATGCATTAAAAACGAAGAAGTAGTAAGTATATTGTAACTTCGGCCGCTGAATAATTTTTTAAAAAAGCTTTTTTGAATTTAAAAATCATAAAAACCATACAAAAACTTTTTTGGAACACCTATAATACAATAACACCTTAGGAATATCATGGAAAACATGCAAACAAAGGCGAAATGCAGTAAAAGATATCTATAAAGCTTTTCAAACGTGAACTGATTATTTGAATTTTAAAACTTCAAATCATGGTAATTTTCAGGTCGACATTTCAAAATTATCATCATTATCAGTGCTAATAATGTCAAAAATAAGAGATCGTCACACTAGTCATAAAACAGCCAAAATTATTTGAACAACATTTAAAACATTCATTGGTAATATTAACTTATCTGACTTCTCTTGAAAAATTTGTGTAATATTCTCAAAAGACTATAAACTCATGACTAATCATTATAATAATATCATTAGAGTGAAAATTGAAATGCATTGGGGTCACCCACCTTGAGAGGAATCTTCTTATTTATCTTACCCTGCAAAGTCGATCTGGGTACTGCATATTTTTAAGATGCCTTCCGAATTGACAATTTCCTAGCCCTAACCTCCTTCAGTGCGTTTTCCATATATATAGGATTATAGTTTTGGTACTCACGTCCACTAATTTTCTATCTTCGAGACGGCCGAAGTTAGGTACACTGACTCAGTTATCGGAAAAAACTCCCCAGAACTCCCTCAAAACACGAAGTAAAAAAATGACTTATCACTCACCTTCAAGAACACTAAACTACGAACATGAAACGGTAAGAGCAAGTTCTAAGATCACATCACATCAAAAACTACAATAGTTATAAAGCACACAAGCTGAAAAATGTCTAAACTGCTTGTTTACATTTTGATTTTTTTCATGGGAAAGTGATAAGAGTTACAGGCACGAGAGATATCAACTTTAGGCCCCAAAGACACCTGTTGAAATTGAGAAAAAACTGAAAGTTTTTAATGACCCCTGAAGAGCACAGCTTCATCAGTACCGCCAATATTTGAAATGGCCGAAGTTAGGGGACATGGCCGAAATTGGGTACATCTACGGTACCTACTAGATTTATTTTTCCTGTTTCGCGATTTTTTAAAATATGCAATTTAATTTTTTCAATAAACACTCGTCTGTAAAGAACTCGGCTTTGCCACTGTCACCACCTGCCTACCACGTACCTACAGCGATCCTATTTTAGTCAACTAAAATTTGAACGGAGATTAGGCCTCTTTTGCGATTCTCACTTGTGTTTCTGATTTATCGTAAGCCCAATCCTTTACGTGATTTATTATTGCAACTGAATATTAAATACAATCCATCTAGCAATAGTACAATTAGGTGATGAGAGGGTATTCTACGAAGTGGGTGTAGCACATAGTTCCTTCCATAACATATTTGGGTAAATAATGTTATAGGAGATCGTCAGAACTGCATAGTGCTGTACCAAATGTGAGGTATATAGTACAACAAGGTGATGAGACGGTATTCTACCAAGTGAATGTAGCACATAGCTCCCTCGTCAATCATGTCATGGTTGAGTGGTTGAATGAGGAATTTCACCATGTCAGAATTTCCTATTTTTTACCCCAAAATCGGATTCAGCGCCTCGAAAAAGCTCCTAAAGCAAACTTTCAGCCCGAACTTCCTAATTTACGAATAAACAAAACAGCGTAGAAAATACGAACGTTTAAAAAACCGGGAAAATGACGTCATCCTGGAATAGTTCATTTACGGCCGCTTGAAGCGCTGAGATCGAGAAATCTATAGTCCCCAGCTGCAAAATTTCACGAAACAGTAAAGTTCGAAATCGAAAAACTGAAGAAAAAAATAGAAAAAGCAAGATGGGGAAAATTAGGTTTCCCCTGTTTTTGTTTGATAACTTTCCTCTTAGAAAACACGATTTCGTCGTCCCAATGGGCAACACTGGGAGGAGACGGCGATCCAAACAGCCCAATCAGCGAGCGTTCCCGCTTCACGTCCATTTTCCCGGTTATTTTTGAAATCATAAATTTTGATTGTCTCCCAAAAATAACAGGAAACTTATTTTCCGAAATCAGCCCGATTTTCATCTATCCCACACCATTAACTATTCAGGAAAAATGCTAACAGAATTCGGTGAAATTCCTCATTCTGTAGTCAGAACTACCAAGTACCTACCAAATATGAGGGAAGTCGAACAGTTAGGGGATAAGAGAGTAGATTGGTAAATAGGAAAGTGACCCAAATACCTCTTGAAACCGATCCAAAGTATGGAAACTCATCTATACATATGGAAACTGATCCGGATTACAGAAAGTGGTCCACCCAACGGCTTCTGGTTCACCTTACTGAAACTGATTCACAGTATGGTGATAGAGCGAAAAACTGCAGTGAAACAATAATCAGATTTAAATTGAGGACCACTAAAAATTGAAATTTGAAAAATACCTATTATAAAATGGAAACATATTAAAATAAAAACCTTTTCAACAAAAAAAAATCGACCGACCTCAAAAATGATGTTGCTAAACACCAAAAAGGGAAAAATAATAATCTTGGGGAATTCAGAAGGGAAGGTGGGTAGGTTGGTACGGATTGAAGTCGCCGCCGTGCCCATCTACATAGACAAACATACGCAAGTAGATTCCACTTCCATCTGGTGAGTATTACAAAATGCGTCGATAGTACAATACAAAACAGGAATGAGAGTGGGTACCAGTGAGGTAATAAATATGTTCCAAAACTATCAGGTAGTAGGTCACTGCGGTCGTATGAAGGAGGATGAGAGAGTGCAATAAGTGTGAATCTCAGTAAGAATATTCCCTTTGATAACAGCTGAAGATGTCCGCGACACCAGGAAAGGCTGTTGGATAAAACTCTTTGTGAGGAAGCCCTCCCAACGTTTTCGTAATTTATCATACATTTATTGGAGAAACCTACTGATTAATACACAGAATTAGTAACTGCAAAACTTACCAGGATATGACTACAGTAAGCACAAGGTTTAATCTCCCTTGGACGTTAATACAATTCTCATTTCAATAACGTTCTTGACATTATTTCAAATCATAGTCCCCGTCAAATAAACTCGGTGCTTTCTGATGGCGGTAGTGGCAAGAGGCTTTGCTCATTCAACTCAAACACTTTATGCAAGTTTTTCAAAATGCCAACGTGACGAGGGAAATTCATATTATGAAACGTGATTACGGGCATTCACTTTTTAAGGTCGATGGCAAAGTGTCAAGTGGTCTTGGTAGACTTTCCTTTTTCTATAACATTTTTTTATTGCACTAAGTATTGACACTTATTTGCAATTTTGCTATGATTTAATTTTGTTGAGATTGATATAATAAAACTAAGATACTTCACTCACTCTCTTGGTCCATTTGATTAATTATGTAGAGCTTTGCATTCCCTTGCTGAGTTGGCATACTTGTATTCATTCTATTGACGGCACAACTCATTGGTGTCACTTGAACTTAACCCTAATTGGACCATGGTATCACTATTGTCACCGAAAACATCTCAGGAACTCCACAGCTGTTCCAAAGTGTCCCCGGAGCAACCAAAATTAAATTACAATTTTAAATTTAATGGACAACAGAATTGTTTGTGGGCCATTGGAAGTCTCTAAACATAGAGTTTTGATCAAAATTTCCGAGGAAATCAATGGAAAAATTTCAAAAATTTCGTCATAACATAATTTTGGTTTATTATTTACAATAATGAACATTAAATGTTCATTAAAAGAAATGTTTTCTTAGTCGATTCCAAATTTTGGAATCGACTAAGAAAACATTTCTTTTTAACCCCTTCTCAAACTTTGTTGGTTTACGCATCAAGGTACGTAGACTTCAAAAACCTAATTAAAATTTGGCCGGCCGTCCGCCTTACGCGGGGCTTTCCTTGTTAATTAACATGGACCGATTTTGATGAAATTTGGCATATGGGCTCCATTTGGGTTATAGTTCTGACCCGAAGCTTTTGGTTGATGTAGGTCACTTCTAAGGGTAGAAAAATAAGGGATGACATATTCAAAACGCTCAATAAATGTGGATATTGAGGTATTGTTTTTCTTCAATTTAAAATAGTATTGCATTTTTAGAATCGAATGAGACCATCCAGAGCTCTGTAGGACGAACAGTTCGCTCAGTAAATCAGAAACACGGGTTGAATTGCAAAAGAGGCCTGATCTCCCATCGCTGTTCGTTTCTTTGAGTTGTACTCAGTTTTGCCTCCTTAGCAACCAGTATTCAAATTTCCTGATGAAGGCACCCGCAGCTCTCTATTGCTTCGCATTGAGTGTGAAGCGTTTATTTCTTCAAAACAAACTTGATCAAAACATGGCTGGTTGTTGGTGACAATGGCAAAGCTGTATGTTTTGCAGGCGAGTGATGCATACAGAAAAATAATAAACCTTTCTGTAATGATTTCCAGCGTTTTTTTACTTTTTTTTACTTTTTATTTTACTTTTTATCTTACTTTTTTTAGTTTTATTTTTAGACACTCTTCAGGAGAACAGGCTAGCCACACACTCCAAGAGTACATGAACACATTAAGTGTATGGACCAAACGGTGGAGGATTGGAATCAACGCCCACAAGACATGCATGGTAAGCTTTACATACAAACGTTCTGTTGTGATGCCCACTCTACACCTTCTTGGTCAACCTATAGGGTATGCTGACTCCGTGAGGTATCTGGGTCTTAGGCTAGACAGCCGTTTGACATGGAAACCCCACATCAGTGACATTGTAACAAGAATGCGTGAGAGGATCCGTCAACTGTACTTCCTGTTATCTTGCAAAGTACTACCTATTCACGTGAAGCGCCTGCTCTACCTTTTGCTACTGAGACCTATCTAGCTATATGGGAGTGAACTTTGGGGCTCAGCATGCAACACACAAATTAAACGCATTGAGACCGTTCAAACAAGAGCACTGCGGATACTGACCGGCGCACCATGGTTTGTGCGTAATGAAACTCTACGTTCTGACCTCTCAGTCCTCACGGTCAACATATCTCTCTCAAAATCCTACAACGCCCTAGCTGAACGTATCAACTCCCATCCAAATTCACTTGTTCGTGATATGCTCTCCAGTCTAAGACCTGATCGCTCTTCCAGACGTTTGAAACGAAAATGGCATTCGGATCTCCTGGGTTCCTGATACTGATACTGAAACACTCCTACTATCCTCACTCGTTTTGCTTCCGAGTCTACCAAGGTAGCGGAAGCTTTGTTTTCACTTTTCAAGGACGAAAAAAAAAGTTTTCCAAAATCAAAATTTTCACTGGCGTTTTGCGTTTTAGACCTTTCTGAACAATTTTGGTTCCGTGTCTGTGTGTCTGTCTGTCTGTCATGAATTCCTTGTAACGCGCATAACTATACGAAGTTATTGTCCGATTTCAATGAAATTTTCAGGGATTGTGCGGGTTGGTGTGTAGACTGTCCCCTATGAAAATCATCATCCCCGGACTGATAGGGAGCGACTGCGCATGCGCAAACGTGAATTCCTTGTAACGGCCATAACTTCTACATTTTCCAACGGATTTCAATGAAATTTTCAGAGATGTTACAGATTAGTATTTAGATGGTCCCCTATGTAAATCACCACCTTCGGGCCGATAGTAGCCACTGCGCATGCGCAAACGTGAATTTCCTTGTAACGGCCATAACTTCTACATTTTCCATCGGATTTCAATGAAATTTTCAGGGATGTTACAGATTGATATTTAGATGGTCCCCTATGAAAATCACCACCTTCGGACCGATAGTAGCCACTGCGCATGCGCAAACGTGAATTTCCTTGTAACGGCCATAACTTCCCCTTTTTCTACCCGATTTCGATGAAATTTTCAGGGATTATGCGGATTAGGTTGTAGATGGTCCCCAATGAAAATCACCACCTTTGGACTGATAGTAGCCACTGCGCATGCGCAAACGTGAATTCCTTGTAACGGCCATAACTTCTACATTTTCCATCCGATTTCAATGAAATTTTCAGGGATGTTACAGATTACCTTGTTTTGATGTTTTGAGATCAACTACTATGCATCGGATCATCTATACAATCTGGTTATGGATACGAGGAAGCTATGTGCCACACCCACTTGGCAGACGTTTTTTTCTTTTTACCCAGATTTCTTTTGTTCCTGTGGGGTTTTTTTCCATAGTTTAATACTGTTACTACCTTGGATGTTATATTTATTACTATAGTTATCACTGTTAAAATAATAATTGTATTACGTTGCCAATGGGCAACGATAAAATACCTCATGTGACAAGTGAAAAATGTATATTTAATTATGTTTCACACTTGATAGTGATTATCACAATAAAGTTTCATTAAAAATTAAAAAAAAAAAAACTTACAGTACTTAACTCACATATAGTGGTTCAAAAAATGCAGCTCTATCCATTAATTTTTGAATTGCAATTTCATTTTGGTTACTCCGTTAACACTTTGGGACAGCCGTGGAATTCCTATGATGTTTTTGATGACACTAGTGACACCATGGCCCAATCAGGGTTAATCACTTCACCAACTCATGAGGTTTTCCTCTTTTGAGTCAACCGTGTCGGTTATCGACTTCAAGGAGACGGACAGCTTCCTCGTAGCTGACCTTGCAGACTCTGAAGATGGGCGACAGCTTGTTTCTTGATAAGTTCGTTTAGTGAATCGACTTGCAGTTCAGTGTACAGTCGAACATTCCTGCTGCACTGGTACGCATCCACACAGCATCAACACATCCTCAATACATTATTTAGGAACTGGTGTTAAATTTCACAATTAGGTACTTGAAGCGGTGCAGCCCCACAACGATGTTCCACAAGTCCTTACTGGTTTGAGTACTTGATTGTATAGAGTAAACTTATTATGGATCGAATTTGAGTGACCTACATCTTTTTAAACTAGAGTTGAGTCATGTTTTCCTTTTTCTTTATTTTTTCAAACATATGAGCACATCACTAATACGTAACGTTCGTTTCTATTAAATAGCGCCCAAGTATCTCTCAATCAACTACCTGACTATCTTTGCCTGAACGCGCGGATTTTTCTGTAACGCATATTACCTAGTTGTTTTGGATCATGTGAAGTGGGACCGTCACCAATCGGTACCCTTTGCCGCCCGCGGATGTTTTACTGTGCAACATAGGTAGGTAGGTCTACTCAAATAACGTACGACTCATACCGAAATGGAAGATGTTGATCTTTTCTGAATAGTGATTTGTATAACTTGTAATAATTATTCACCATTTAGTTTTCGTAACAACTGTCATTTTGGTTTATTATTTTCAATAATGATCCTTTGGAATCGACCAAGAAATTTTTTTTTTCAACTCCCCTCAAAATTTGTTGGTTTACATTTCAAGGCACGTAGAATCAAAAAATCGACTAAAAATTTGGCCGTCCGTCCGCCGTACGCGGCACTTTCCCAACTTAGCATTGACCGATTTTTATGACATTTGGTATGTAAGCTCCATTTGGGGTCTAGTTGTGCCCCGAAGCTTTAGGTTGATGTAGGTCAGTTCTAAGAGTAAAAAAAAGGGTTGAAGTTTTGAAAACACCCTAACTCCCCCTAAACGCCCTTGAAAGTATTGTTTTTCCATCACTTTAGGATAGTGATGAATTTTTAGAGACCACGCGGAGCCCTGTAGGACAAACCGTACGCTATCTACGAGAACTTACAATAAATCAGAAACACGAGTGTGAATCGCAAAAGAGACTTAATCTCCGTTCAAATTTTAACTGGCCGAAAAGCAATAGATATTTTCTTCATGTTGGTTGGCGGTAACAATGGCAAAGCCGTGTTCTTTGGAGACAAGTAATCTATATAGATAAAATAAACCTTTGTGTAATAATTTTTAGCGTTTTTTTTTTCAGATATTGAAGTTTTTTGCTCATACTGGTTTTGATTGCTCATGATATTTGTTGTATAACCCTATCGGTAGTTATTTGAAATATTCATTTCTATACATCTTGTCATCTTCACTGATTTGAAGGATCTTCATGTATAGGTAGTGTCTCCTAGTGCCTTTATCATAGTATTCTACAAAGCTTTTATGATTCACGACTCGTTTATGACAAATAAGTTATTTTATTGAAGTTTTATTGAGATGTTATAAATAAAAAGTACCTACCTATTTCACGAATGCTCTTTCATATCCCTGACATTATTATCAAAACGCTGCAAATTATTGCACAAAGTTTTATTATTTTCCTGTACAGATCACTCTTCTGAAATGATCACAGCTTTGCCAATGTCACTATTTATTTATTTTTACCTACCAACCGTAGATACCTACTACCTACTAGGGCATTTTTGAACATTTCAACCTCAACCATCAACCAGATGGAAATGAAGGGTTGAAATTGTCAAAAATGCCCTAGTAGGTAGTAGGTATCTACGGTTGGTAGGTAAAAATAAATAAATAGTGACAATGGCAAACCTGTGATCTTAACAGAAGAGTGATCTGCACAGGAAAATAATAAACCTTTGTGAAATAATTTGCAGCGTTTTTACCTACCAACCATTGGTAGGTACTACCTACCACACCATACTGCCTCCACACCTTCACAGTCAAGTTTATTAGAAAGAACTAAACGCTTCACACTCGCTTCGAAAGATTGGGAGCTCCATATGGAAATTTGATTACTAGTTACGCAGAAAGCAAAACTGAATACAAATCGAAGAAACGAACAACGATCGCATTTTGGTAAGCTAAAACTTCAACGAAGATTAGACCTCTTTGGTGATTCACACTCGTGATTCTGTTTTATCGAAGGAAACCCCTGAAGTACTCGTCGGGAGCGAACGGTTTGTCCTGCAGAGCTCCGGGTGGTCTCAAACACTTTTAAAAATTCAATACTATTTAAAATTGGTGAAAAAACGATACCGTTATTTCGAGAGTTTTCGAGCTAGGGCACTCTTGGGCATTTTAACTTCTGCTGGTTTCCAGGGTAGACTATCCTCACCTTTGATAAAATAAAACTTCCTCGAATGTTGGGCCATTTCATGACCAGGTGCTAGGACTGGTAAAACCGTGTTCTTCGCAGGCGGGTGATCTTTCTGGAAAAATAAACCTTTGTCCGATAATTTGCAGCGTTTTTACGTCCCCCTGAACTGAATTGAATTTATTTAACAAAGTAATATGTATAATTTAAGTTTGATGAAAACTGTCCAACGTACGACACCCCCCCCCCCCCCCACCACGCTACAACACCGAACCATCACCACACAATAAACGAATTTTTCAACGAAAGTTGAAAGAATTTCAATAATATTAACGAGCCTGGTTTACCTTTCCTGTTGCTAACATGGAAGATGAGAAATAATTTCCTGTAATTTAACAAAAACGATCTCCGCTTAGGAATCATGTTTTTTCTAAAGTTGCAAGCAGGAAAACGGAGATTTGTTCCATGACTACACCGTATTTTCTGTTTGTAATTCTGAGTCACAGACATGACACCGGAAGCGGTCGGTAGGCGTTCTGCGTGTACAAGTTACTTATAAACCGTCAAGATAGATAGGCACCCACCTACTGATTTAGCTAACTACTTAGGTACTTATAATTTATGATTATCATGATTCCAATTATTGCTTATCCTCAAAATTCGATGACGTTGGTTGTAACTACAAGAAAAATTTACTTAAGTACTGAGACTGGGTAGGTAGATTACGGCGGGTAATAGATTATTGCATAATGGTGAACTAGCAGTGTCTTTTGCATATCACAGTTCTTCTATACAAATTTACGTTGCCGGAATACTCCTCATAATTATAACATAACGACTGTCAAGTTGGTGGGCGGGGGGGGGGGGGGGAGTATAGCATCCTCACTAAAGTCCTCCTAATTTAGGCTCCTGACCCTTTTAAAAAGAGTCAGTTGGTTCTAACATAACACAACCTATTTCCGCCATCCATGGAAAGATTTTGATGAAATCTTATTTATGGCTTCATTTGGGATCTAGTTGTGCCCCAAAGTATTTTGGTTATTAACAAAGAGATCTGAGATGTGATAAATAGGGGATGAAATTTCCAAAAATTTATTGTTTGCGAATTTAAAAAAACAGATTATTGCAATTGCCTCAAAATTTTAAGGATTGAAAAATTTCTTCATAGGAATCCGTTTTGGAACATTCTAAAACAGCCGAGTGAGTACTCCGTGAGTTCGTGGAGACGATCAGTACATAAAATTTATGTACATTTATTTATCTATCAGTACATTTATTTATCAGTACATTTAATGTACTCAACATCCTCAAAACATTGTTAGTATGGTACCTACCTATATAGAAATTAGGAAAATCAATAACAACTTACGTGCTGGTAGGTGCTTTATGAGTTCGGGGTAACGAGGAGAGTATTTTCTGAGATTTTATGGAACATGTTTTAGCCGTGAGCTAACTGGCCAAAAAGGTCACGAAATTTGTCACAAAATTGTGTTACGAGAATATCTAAAGCATTTTAGATATATTGCTAGCGATAATATAACTTTTGTATTATCCAACCCACTGAAATCGTTTACCTACCTCTCATTGAAAAGCTATTTTTCCAACATTTTATTCGAACTCACGTTGCCAATTTTTCTCCAGGGCTGGAAAATGGGCTTTGTAACACGTCAGCAAACAATTTTTGAGAAAGGCGGAAGTATTTTTTTAATGCATTTTAGATACATGTTGCTAAGGATAATATAACTTTTGTACTCTGCACTAGATTTGGCTAAAATATGTTTCATGTTTCTATCATTTACGCCGTAGATAGCATTTTAAAAAGTTTTTTTAAAATCATTTTTAACTATTGTGCTATGTGCCACACCCACAAGTCTGACTACTCTTTCTCATACAGTCAGTATTTTGATTTTGTTAACCATTCGATGATTTATTTCATCAATTTAAAATAATAAAGACTTTTCATTTCAAATGTTTATTGATACTTATATGTAGCCGCCCCCACAGATAGTCTAGACCTATCCCAAGTAGGGATCGTCATGCCAAGCACCCTGGAAGAAGAGTGTGAGGGCCCTGGGTTCTCCCTAGATACTTCTTCAATCGCCAGTCGGGTTCTGGACGAGCCAGTGAACTGACCGCAAGGGGAGTTTCGGCGGTCTTGTACTATCTAAAGCTATTTAATCAATTTATTATCCGTTTTGAGCCAAGTTATTTATAGTAGAATACAGTTGTTTCTTTATACGCGAGTGATTTATGATCCTGACAACCAACTGGAAGAAGAGGAAATACCGGAATAAGAGTTATCCCATCTCCATCATATAAGTTGGATTTTGTCCTGCTTTTGGTCGACTGCTCCCTGAAAGGTATTGTTGGAATGTATTTGGCCTGTAGATGGGATTATTAGTTGGAGAGGAAAGAACTAGGGCTTCCAAACTTCTCCAGGTTATCAATAACTCCACATACGCACATTTTCCGAGGTTGTAACAACCCCAGATGTTGTTGGTTCACCTCCAAAACGATACCAAAACGCCCTTCTCTCCCATTGTTGGTGTTATTGTCAAACAGAGGGGTTGTGTTTGCTGTTGTTGATTTATTTGTAGAGGATGTAGCTGTCCAACCTTTCGTTAGAGCCCCGAAATATCAATATTTATTCTCCAAAACGTTACCATGCTTCCTCCTGTCTGAATGCGTCTCTCCAGACAAATTACAAGTAGTTTCACCACCGTCGGGTGTTTATTTTCCGTTTCCTTTTCTCGCAAAAGGTTCGAAGGAACCGACAATTTTTCGTAAAAGACCTGAAAACAGGAATTTTTTCTTCGTTTCCTTTTGTGGATCCTGAAACTATTGTCCACTTCCTTGCCTCATACCTTTACCTGGGCCTTGATTCCCACATCCCCACACCTCTTTTGATAGGACTCTTCACCTTTCAAACTTCCCCCTACGTCTGAGATTCAGTCAAAAATCTTCTTTTTTTAGCTCTCTTCTTTCTTTGCGTCCCAACCCACGATTTTTTTTTTTTTTTTTAACCTTTTCCATTTCACATGACGGTCCGTATCAAGATGTGTCTATCCCACAAATTAGGATGACATGACCCTGTTAGTTGAGCTTATCTTTATGGTAATGTTGCACCTACGGTTGTCAGTTTGACACTCTGATGCGTCCTTTTAGTCCCGTCATTCATTGGCTACTGTTTTAGGTAGAGATCTTTGATCTAGGTTCCTTGAAACAACATTTTTAAAAAACTCCCTCCTTACTATTTGATCTGAAGACTGGGGCTTTTTGGTTTGTTATTTTCAATAATGAACTTATGGAATCGAGCAAGAAATACATTACGTTTCAAGATACGTAGAATCCAAAAACAAAAAAGGTTCCGTCTGTCCACCGAAACAGGCACTTTTCCTAACTTACCATGGAACAATTTTGATGTAATTTGGTCCATATGAGATTTAGCTGTACCCCGAAGCTTTTGGTCAGTGTCAATCACATCCAAGGGGTGAAAATTAAGGGTTGTAATTTTCAAAACGCCCTGCTAGAAAACTCTCGATATAAAGATATTCATTTTTCACTGATTGAAAATAGAATTGGATTTTTAGAATCAAATGAGACCGCCCAAAACTCTGTAGGGGAAACCATTAGCTCCCCTAACTTGAAGTTGGAATTACAATAAATTAGAAACACGATTGTGAATCGCAAAAGAATAAATTCAACGACGGAAGTGGGCCTAAGACCGTTCATATTTCTGCTGATCTTTATTCTTTTAAATGAGCCGGTTAGAACCGGTTCGTTTCTTCGAATAGAGTTATTACTCAGTTGGGCTTCCTTAGCACCAAGATAAAAATTTGAAAATTAAGGCACCCGCAGCTCTCAAAATAGCGATTATATTGCCAGTTGGAAGCGCCGAGTTCTATGCAGACGGGTAATATTATCTATCCAGTAAAATTTTAAAATTTTTTAGCGTTTTTTCAAACATTATTAGCGTTTTCAGTACGGATAGTTATCAAATAGAGTTTATAACAATGCCAGATGAATTTTTGAAATTTAATAGAATTTATTCACCCCGAAAATGGCGCCTTTCCCCTACATATAGGTACGCTCAACTCAACTAATATACAGACCCATTCTTGAATGTGTTTCTGGTAATATTGCAATGCTCACTCTCCTTTTCACCTTTTAGGCGGTTAAAGGCAATTAGAAATGCAAACATATTGTTTGGTAATTCTTGCATTCCAGGGTGCCTCCCTTTGAATGCGGAGTTGATCGTTCAATTCCACCAATAACCGATAAAACCTAAATTATCAATCCCAATTCACCGAATGTTATTCACTTAGTGTAATAGAAATTTCCTAACATCATGAGAGCCCGAAACTGGACAGTATTTTGAAACCCGAAATCATCGAGACATACCTAAATAGTTGCCCGTCACATAATAAAAACGAAAAAAAGAATTCGTTTTTTCTAAAACGAATTTGTACGTGGTTTTTTTTTCTTCGATGAGTGCTGTCCTTCTTCATCCCAACCCGTAAAACGTTCAAAAATTTCTGCAAAGTGAGTGTGGTGCATAGCTTCCGGATAATCCGACGTATTGTAGCTGATCTTAAAACATCGATCTCTAAATACCTTGTACTGCACGCCAATCCACACAATCCCTGAAAATTAAATCGAGAGAGCGAAGCTTTTCGCCCGTTACAAGGATTTCATGCAGGGGCGTTGGGTGACCTCCGAAAGTGGTGGGGCACCAAACCAGAAAATACAAAAACTTGACCCTAGGATCACACAAACATACTTTTGAGTTAAAAGGAGGACACAGTGTGGAACAGTCTCATCTCAACTACTTCATTCCAGTTAATGATGGAAAAAAATTCATGTTTGGAACTCGAAAAGATAAAAATAAATGTTAATTTGTTACTAAAACATTAAATGTTCAATTTTTTAAAACGAAAAGCACGTAATTTCTTCATTATAAAGACAAGATCATAGAAAAAGTTTCTTAAAAAATTCTACGTATTAGTCCAAATGTCTCTTGAATGCTTTTCGAGAGTCATGTACCTTTTGATGACTTTTAATGGTGTTTTGCAACGCCTATGTACCATATTAAGAGAAGTTGTGGTACTGACAAGCACCTGGCTGCCTATTGTATTTCCCTGTACTGAAATGTAGAATAGAAACGAAAAAATACGATAAGTAGGTAAGTAGTAATAAGTGGTCAACTCCACCACGATCTTATTGCAACAAAACACACCACGACTACTTGAAATGCAGGTAAAATGGACTGGAAAACCCAAAATGATGAGAGGACCAGGAACATAACATTTCATAGGCACAATCCCTAGCATTTTGAAGATAAAAACTTCAACAATATTTTAAAACTTAGTTTCAACCCAAGTTCAATAGTTTTAACTTACTTCCATACATGTGAAAAAATCTCACAATGATAACACACCAAAAATCATAATTTTGCTGTCAATCAGTAAAATTGTTTCATGTCACCCGCCCTCAATCAAAAGAGGTAAAACACATAATCGTGCAGTCTGGGAAACGGACTGTGAAAATCTGTAAAAGTGGGGAGTATCCATTCAAGTACTATTTATTAAATCCCATCCATAACTGATATCTCTGAAGAATAGGAGTTGAATTTTACTCCATGCGTTTACATGCAATGGATTCCCCATTTTGTTATTGCCTTCCACAGAACTTTCATGGCAACTTGAACAGAGTATCCATCCATACATCCATCTAGTTGGATCAAAACATTTCTGGATCAGAGAGAATGGATTATGTCTTTCCCGGCAGAGGCCGAGGAAGGGAGGGGGTGAGTAGTAAGTAAGCAACCATTTCAGGTTGAATTTTCGTCCGACTGCCATTCTTGGCGTCGCGGACGTCATCAGCTGTCTCCCTAATGGGAGATCAGAATTTGTTCTGATGATTTCGCTCATGGCTTCCCAAACATCACCGCCCTAGGTTGGAACGAGAGATTGCCGATCATCTAAGGCCGGCCATCCACGTAACGATTTATCGTTCGATTCATCGTACGATAAGCAAAAATGGTCAGACCTGACGACAAATCGAAGCGTGTATGTGGACCAAATCGTACGATCTCCAGAACTGTGCAGGTCATCGGAATCGAATGAAAATTCCATTCCGACGGACTGTGCAGTTCAACGAAACGTAGAGTGTGTGCCAGGCACCGGTTTCGACCTTCGATATTGTTTACGACGAAGTTCAGTTCTCGGAAGGATGTTGGTACCTACAGTTGGTTGAAACCACTAGTGGGTCTAGTTTGGACAGAAGCTAAATCGTTTACAATATCGAAGGTGGGAAATTGCATGAGTTCATCGATACGTGTATGTGAAATAACTGTGCAGTTCAAATCTCAACGGTTTATCGTACGACGAGCTTATCGAACGATAAATCGTTACGTGGATGGCCGGCCTAATAGACAGAAAACTTTCTGCTGGCGACCAGACTCGAACGCGCGTCCCCGCAAGACGGTTCTTATCCTATCACCGCAGTCGGGTACACTGTCCACTAGACCACCGACGCCCTCAGATCAGAGAGAATGGATTATGTCTTTCCGGGAAGAGGCCAAGGAAGGGAGGGGGTAAACTAAAATAACACTACTGCGCATGCACGGACGGGGCAAAACTAAAAATAAAAAACTTGTTGGCATAACGGCTCTGGGGTCTAGCCCCAGATCATAGAAATTCCTACTTCATCCTACTTCGTTTCTTCTTCTCTCTAGTTGCTGGCTGTGGGGGCAGTTTTGGGCATGGACCTAGTAGGCATGGATACTAGCAGTTTTGGGTATGGACCTAGTAGGCATGGATACTAGCTCCATGGCTTCGGGTTCCACCATGGATGTTTGACATCATAACTGCATGCCAGTGTAGAATTATTTTACACTTGTAAAAGATCCATCCTTCCATGGATCATGAGTGAGTTTTGGGAATTTTTTCTACTTAGGGGGAAACACTTTTTGAAGGGAGTTTTTCCAACTTTAGGGTAAAAATCTAGCTTACGGAGAGAGAAATTTTGCCGGGGCTAGACCCAGAGTGGCCTTATGGATGCCACGCCCCTGATTTCATGACAGACGGACACAAAACCAAAATTATTCAGGAAAGCGTAAAACGAAAAAAAGTGGAAATTTTGATTTTGGGGAACATTTTTTTAACCTTTTTTTTCTTTGTCAAGTTTTTTTCTTCTTTTTTTGAAATGTGAAAACTGCTTAGAAATAGCTCAAGACTTTAATGATAAGTACCTACGAAGTACGTACCCATATTAGTACGTAGAATGTTGTAGTAGGTACTGTAGTAGGTACGTAACATTATCCCTCCGTAACAAAAGTGACAAAAATAGAACTTACCTGTAGATTGATTATCTCCGGTACCACCTCGACACCACAGCATGGAACACGAAAACGCTTTCGTCAGAACAAAACCAATTAACGAGTCTCTAATCAGTAACTATACGTAAGTATTAGCCCAGTTTTACTCTTACAAAAACGCTGAAAATTATTGCACAAAGGTATAATATTGTTCTGTGTAGATCACTCTCCTGCTAAGAACACAGATTTGCCGTTGCCACTACCTACCAACCATATTTTCGCTTCACAATCAGGTTTATTTTAAAGAAATAAACGCTGCAAACTCAATACGAAGAAATAGGGAATTGTTAGGCCTTTTGCGATTCACACACGTGTTTCTGACTTATCGTAAGTCCAACCCTAAAGTTCTCGTAGGGAGTGAACGGTTTGTCCTACAGAGCTCCACGAGATCTCTAAAATTTCTAAAAATTCAATACTATCTTAAATTAATGGCAAAACAATACCTTTATACAGAAATTTTTTAATCTAGGGCGTGTTCAACATTTCAACCCTTAGATGAGACCTAGATTAACCAAAATCTTCGGGGCACAACTAGACCCCAAATGGAGCCCACATACCAAATTTCATGAAAATCGACCGTGGGAACTAAGGAAACTGCTACTTACGGAATTTTAAATTCTATGTTTGGATTCTACGTACCTACCTTGAAACATAAACCAACAAATTTTGAGAGGGGTTTTAACTTTTATTTTTTTGGTCGATTCCGAAGGTACATTACGCAACATTTTCGTTAGTTATCGTGGACCGATTTTGATGAAATTGGGCTCCATTCGGGGTCTAGTAGTTCCCCGAAGCTTTTGGTTGATGTCAATCACTTCTAAGGGCTAAAATTTTGAAAACGCCCTAGCTCAAAAAATTTTGATGTACTTAAAGGTGGGTGTTGTTTTTTCATCAATTTGAAATAGTATTCAATGTTTATTCCTACTACGAGAACCTAAGGGTTGGACTTAGGATAAATCAGAAACACGAGTGTGAATCACAAGAGAGGCATCTTTCAAATTTTAGCTGGCCGTTCGTTTCTTCGACTCGTACTCGGTTTTGCGTCCTTAGCAACCAGTAATCTGATTTCCTAATGAAGGCAACCTCAACTCCTGTTTCTTCGAATTAAGTCTGAAGCGTTTATTTCTTCCAAATAAACTTTATTTTGAAGTAGGTCGATAGTATCTACGGTTTTTCATTCAGTGGTATCATGTTAGCGAAAATTTCCGTTTTGGTTGAATGAATAGATAGATGCATTGGTGGGATCTTTGTTCCCCCGAACAAGAAGAAAGTTAGTTCGAGATCCTAGGATTGATGACTGTGGTTATTAATATTTTCGAAATTTCATTGCAGCAAATTAGTGAACACTGAACGCAATACATTAGCTAGCACATGTAGGGGAAAGGTGCCTATTATGGGGGTATCCTTAGTATGGGGAGGTGCGAGTTTCCCTGCTCTACGGCGATTCCGGTAGGTGGGGGTGACCTCAGTGTGTTCCCTAGTTGCAGCCCTTCGGTCAGAGCGAACATGTGGCGTCCACTGACGTAGCTTTCGGATAATATATGTCAAACAGTTTATTC
Source organism: Apolygus lucorum (assembly GCA_009739505.2). Lineage (NCBI taxonomy): Eukaryota > Metazoa > Arthropoda > Insecta > Hemiptera > Miridae > Apolygus > Apolygus lucorum. The sequence continues at coordinate 10,041,960 of CM019176.2, forward strand.
TTCATTTCAAAAACAATATTTGACCTCGCTTACGAAACCTGCAGCAAATTTAGCCTAAGGATGAATAATTGTGTCAGTGTGAATGTATTTAGAGGCGTTCTTTCTGCATCTTTTAAGCGGTAGTAGACGTTTCTAGCTCTCGATTTGCGGCCAAGACGCCATGTTTTCTGAAAAGTAATGTGTCCCCGAATATGGGGAGTGAATATGTCCTTTGCAATTTCCTAAACATGTTCGTAATAAATGAATGTTCAAGTCCATTCAATGGAATTAAAGAAGTCTGATTTATATTGGTTGTGAAAAATAGTTTTATTAGGACGTTATGCATGGACTTTGAAGTCTGAATCAAGTATTTTAGTGACGTAGTCACTTGTAAAGGCTGTTTTTGTAAGTTCCTAACGCAATTTTGAGAAAATAAACAGTTGAAACCATTTTCTATGATTTATTTGCCCCCTCTACTTAATTTATGTTGTTATTTCATGAAAATATCTGGAAGATTTAGTGATATTCTAAGAATTAAAGCCCCAAAATAGAGCTCCCCATTCAACCTGCCTCCTCTCTCCAGTGTAGGGGACCTATCCCTTCATACAACCTGAATGGTTGCGTGGTATGGGGAGATTTAACTTTTTTCAAAAATTGTGTTATACTTCAGCCCCAAATGAACATTTCAAAAAACTTTGGTGTGGATCACTTAGCTAGATAAATTTGCTGCATTTTGGTTCACAAAGGAATCTGAAAAACTGAAATAAGCAAAACTTTATGGGCTAAAAACCATGACCCTCCCCATACCAGGCACCTTTCCCCTACGTGTTTTTTGTATCTGATTTTCTAGTTCCATGATATTCTAAATAATTCTCGAATGTTCATGGAAGTGATTTGGAAATTGTTTGAATAAGATTGAAGTACCTACTGTACATTGAAGTGAACTAAGAAATTTTCGAATCGGATTTATTGTTACTTTTTTACTGTATAGTGGTGACTGGGGAAAAGACTTGAATTTCTCTAGAATGTAAATGGCATTGGCATCATGCAGTTACCCACATATTATAAAAAGTCCCTGCTGTTTATCGCTTTTGATGTATGTTTTATGGAAGATGAAAGATTGAAATATACTCATTTCAATTGATATTATCGGAGATAGTGAGAAATCGAAGGCTTTTTGCATTTTGAAGTCACAATTGGGAAGCAATGCTCAATTTTTTACTGGGCAGCTAGCTTCCAATTTAATTTTTTCAACCAGACTTTTCAATTGATAAAAAATTCACTCTCAGAGCTGCCAGATTATTTTGTGATTTATAAAAAAGGAAATTGTTCCATTCGAGCGGCTAAAAATTATTTTTAGTATTTCCTTCCCTAATAGAAATTTGTTATGATGATTTTCTGTAATAATGCGTAATAAACACGCATTGTTGGCAATAGAGGGGGTGAAAAGCTAGCTGGCAATGAAGGGTTAAATATTAATTACATTCTCTAAAATAGCCAAGCGAGTATTAATCCACATAACTAATACTTCCTGGGACGTAACAGACTATTTTTTTCAACTAAAAGGAAGAAGTTCCTAAACTGAGATTATTTTTTGTCCATCTGCGTGGCGACGAAGGTGAAAAACGTTATGAGGAAATGTTCAATAAATCACGAGTCCAGCGATACTTGACGATCCAATTTTATTATAAATCGAATATATATTTCATACTATTTATATTTGAAACAATATACAACTTTTACAATAATCTCATTTACATAATTCGAAACCAGAAATTAGGCCACATTACGTTCCCCTATTGAATGAGGCCTGTCCGTTGTGTATTCGTAGGCCTGCAAGTAGGTTAATTAGAGCCACCCGAGGATTCAGGGATAGGCCTGTCCATTTACACACTCACGACAATTATAACCTTTTTTGATTTGATAAATTTAGAAAATACAAGTTCTCTTACAAAAAACCGAACAGAAAAACCTTTCTCAATACATACACCTTGAAAAAACCGTATTTACAATATTTATAAGGTACGAATAAGCACATGAATTACTATTTACATTGTTAATTTTACGGGTATAGCCGAGAAAATAAAAACGTTGTATCAGTTTCACAAAAAATCACCAGGTACTTACAAATTATACTTTTTACGGCCGACAACTAGTTGTAAATTAGGTAGGAATGAGCGAGACTGCGATAGATCGAGCGAACAATTCATTTTTCTTCTAACTGCATGACTTTTTTGATGACAGAACTGATATCAAAAACACCTCATTCCTCGAGTATGTGACGTAGAGATTTGATACGAGACGTATATAAGATGTTGATCCCTCTTTCAGAACGTTGTCCACGAAATCGTCGTCCCACGAAATACTCGAGAAATGATGCACGTTGATTCATGAAATTGTAGGAATACGGGTGAAGGAAAAATGAAAGATTTCACACCGAAAAGATCTGAAAAAATAGACGTTTCAACGAATTGATGGGAATAAATAAATGTTGAAAAATATAAATTAAAGCTTTTAAAAGAATGATTGTGAACCTGTTACAGGGGTGATAGTCCGTTTTTACAATTTCAACCTGTTTTTTTTCTCACACAATTGAGTGAGAATTTAATTGCACAAGATGAAATAAAAAAATAAAAATGAAATTCTAAAGAGATAACACAGTTTGTGCTAGCGCCAATTTCTACAAGATACAACCTACTAATATTATTTTGAAGAGCAATATCACAAAATCATTAGACAGAAAATTAAAAAAAAATTCTTCTTTTTTCCAAAATACGAACAAAACCTTTATTGTTGAGAAGAATGGGAGAGAGAAGTATTTACAGGATATGCGGGGACTAGACGATGTGGTACTTGTCGTGCATGTAGGGGTGGGGCGGGGGCTCGTGGGCGCAGTCGGGCTGGCGGGGGGCGTAGGCGCCAGCGCCGTGGTGGTGGTAGTCGTAGCCGCCTCCGCCGCCCCCGTACATCTGCTGCGACGGCCCGGGGGGCGGGAAGTAGTCGTGCATGTTCCCGTAGTAGGAGTAGCCCTGCAACACAACCAAACGGACCCAATTCAATCAAAACGGCTCAAGTTTTGGGCATGAAATACTCATGATAAACATATTGTTTAGTAACGCATGCATTCCAAGGGACGTCCCATTGGATAAGCATTAGATCAGTTTAACCAGTTGGTAAGCGATTTTTTGACGTGATAACGTCTTACAAAATTGGTTTACCGGGAGACACTTCAAGAAACTGCGTTACGCTCCGCTCACGGAGGGGGTGCAGCTCGGCGCTCTCTAAAGGCGGGCGGCCCCTCCCCTTCCCCCCGGCGCTCACAAAAGCGGGAGCGCCCCGCCCCCCTTCCCTGGCACTCACTCCCCCCCCCCCCCACCCATGGGAAATACCTACTACCTACGGGAAATACCTACTCTGTGCAACTTGACAAAGAATTTTATTTTATCCTTCTTCCTACTATACGAATGAATATTAACATTAAAATTATTTTACCACTCAAAGTCGTTGTCACGTAAAACTTTCGCCCGTATACCGACTTTACAGGCAACAACACAGGGTTTTTTTTTGTTTTTTTTTGTTACTGAAGTGGGGAAACTCTTTAAGAGCGAAGGGGAAGTCACCCCAACAGTGTTGGACTCCCCATGAATTGGGGCAACCAACTAAAACCCAACTCCCTCTGCTTAGGACTCACCCCGGGACCACTTGTACAGTATTACTTCAGGGTGAGCCCTTTTTTTGTGCCAAATGGCTGCTCCTACTTCTGGTCTCCTTCAATTCTATTCCTCATCTTCTTCCTCCCATCTTCCATCCAGCTTTTTTGCTTTGAGGACTGATGTGACAAATACTGCCATTGCGTCCCAGCTCGACTTGTTCTTAATCATCTCATGTATGATTGTCTGTGGACGCAATGTTCCGATGACCTCCTCAGCACACCCCCTCATACCCTCTCATTGAGGACATGTGAAGAAGGTGTGGCAGACATCATCCTCCTCTATCCCACAGTATCTGCACTCTGGGTCAGTGGCTTTCCCGATCTTTACTAAGAAGGAGCGGAAGTATCCATGCCCTGAGAGGAATTGAGTCAGGTAATAGTTCACCTCTCCGTGTTTTCTCTCCAACCAAGCCTTTAGATCGTCGATTATAAGGGCTGTCCACCTTCCACGGGTTTCACAGACGAGGTCAGCTTGCCACCTACGGATGGTCTCCTCCCGCTCTTCCCTCTTTACTATGGTAATTGTCTCTGCCTTCCTCATTCTTATCCTTTTGCGCTCCAGTGCCTGGTGGTATATTGGGATAGTTCCCGCTATCACTTGTGATGCTGGACCTGAGACAGTTCTAAATGCACTACTGATTCTCAGAGCTCCTCTCCTCTGTACAGCTTCCATACGTGCCCGGTACTTTTGGTACCTAAGGGAGTCTGCCCACACTTCTGCTCCATACAGCATAATTGCCTCTGCAGTTCGCATAAGGAGTCTCCTCTTAGCGGGTGATGGGCCCCCTAGATTTGCCATCAGTCGGCTCAGCTTATTTACAATACCTGCAGCCTTATCTGCTGCTCCACTGATGTGCCTCCAGAAGCTTAGTTTCCCGTCCAGCATCACACCAAGGTAGCGAATGGCTGGAGAGGTGATGATTTCCTGTCCATCCACATTCATAGGTATAGATCTCTCAATTCTCGCTGTGGTTAGCAGTACAATTTCCGTTTTTTGGATCGCCAGTGACAGTGTGTGTGCTTCCATCCACTCCATCACTCTGCGCATTGCCTGATTCAGCTTAAACTGGAGGTGTTCTATCCTTCGAGCTCTTATCACCACCACCAAGTCATCAGCGTAGCCAATCAGTGTAATTCCTTCGGGCATCTCTACCCGAAGAATCCCATCATAGTTGATGTTCCACAGGTCGGCTCCCAAGACTGAACCTTGTGCCGCTCCTGAGGCAATTCTTCTCTTTTTGATGCCCTCTTTTGTATCATAAATCATAAATAGTTGGTAAGCGATAAACTTGTTTCACTCAATGTAATTTATTTATTACTTTAGGCAAGAAATAGTGATCCTCCCCCCCCCCCCCCCTCGACACTCAACCTAATCCACCATGACATTTCTAGCGGCACGGGAGCTTCGAATCTGAAGAGCATTTTAAAATCCATGATCTACGATTCCCAACATGGGAATTCGAGTTCATCTCCCCCCCCCCCTCCAATGGTGCCAGTCTGGCACCAAAGCGGAAATACGTCGTATCATTGAACTTTCATCTATTAGTATAAGTAGGCAGTCCGACGAGGTTCACATCCGTATTCAAGGTGAAACACGAGAAAAACGCCACGAAATATACGGTTTATGGTGCCCTGGCACCTCGGTGGCACCACTACTAGTTCCATGGTGGTACAGAGAGTAATTCATGAAAATCCGGAGGTATAATGAGAATTTTTCCTCAATTTCAAAGGTTGGGTACAATTAGTAAGCAGTAAAGGAACCGAAATATTGAAAAATCGAATATTTTGTGAATATTATCCCCCCACTCATCCCCTCCACTTGCGAATTTTGGTACTCTGGAAATCATGTACAACTCGGAAGTTATTTGAGTCAAACAAAAAAAGAAACACACAAATCGGTTGGAAAATGAGGCCTGAGGAGTACAAGATTACCCCCGCAAACGCACGTTTTAAAAGCTTCAACCCTTTCACCCCTTAAAAGGCAAATTTCGAAATTCCGGCGACGTAGAGCACAACCAGATAGTTTTCCGCATCGAACAAAAAAAAACCCAAGAAAATCGGTTGAGAACTAAGGCCTGTGCAGAGTACACAAGATTATGCCCAAAAACACACGTTTTTGCTTCCGAATCTACCAAGGTAGCGGAAGCTTTGTTTTCACATTTCAAGTACGAAAAAAAAGCTCTCCGAAATCAAAATTTTCACTCGCGTTTTGCGTTGTAGACCTTTCTGAACAATTTTGGTTACGTGTCTGTCTGTCTGTCTGTCATGAATTCCTTGTAACGCGCATAACTCTTATGAAGTTATTGTCTGATTTCAATGAAATTTTCAGTGATGTTACAGATCAGTATTTAGATGGTCCCCTATAAAAATCACCACCCCCGGACTGATAGTAGCATACCAGAACTGATCTGGGGTGAAGGAGGACAACACTCAACAGAAAAAAAATAACCACACAGTAATCCGTTTTAGACCTTTCTGAATCCAAATCCGCAAAAAAAAACCATAGGTGTATGTCTGTGTGTAACAAAATCTTGTGTCGTCTGCACAGGCCTTAGTTCTCGACCGATTTTCGTGGTTCTTTTTTTGTTCGGCGCGGAAAACTATCTAGTTGTGCACTACGTCTCCGGAATTTCGAATTTTGCTTTTTAAGGGGGGGAAAGGGGGGGTTAATGCCTAAAAAAAACATGCGTTTGCGGGGGTAATCTTGTAAACTCTGCCCAGGCCTCAATTTCCAACCGATTTACGTGTTTCTTTTTTTGTTTGACTCAAATAACTTCCGTGTTGTACATTATTTTACCAGAGTACCAAAATTCGCAAGGGGAGGGGGCGAGTGGGGGGATAATATTCATAAAATATCCGATTTTTCAATATTTTGGTTCCTTTACTGCTTACTAATTGTACCCAAGCTTTGAAATTGAGGAAAAATTCTCATTATACCTCCGGATTTTCATGAATTATTCTCTGTACCACCATGGAACTAGTAGTGGTGCCAGGATACCATAAAACGTATATTTCGTGGTTTTTTTTGTGTTTCACCTTGAATACGGATGTGAACCTCGACGGACTGCTTATGAAAACTAATGGATGAAACTTCAATGTTAAGACGTATTTCCGCTTTGGTGCCAGACTGGCACCATTGTTAGTGGTGGGGAGGTGAACTCGAATTCCCATGTTGGGTGTCGTAGATCATGGATTTTAAAATGCTCTTCAGATTCGAGGCTCCCTTGCCGCTAGAAATGTCATGGTGGATAAGGGTGAGGGGGGTATCACTATTTCTTGTCTAAAGTAATAAATAAATTACAATGAGTGAAACAGTTTTACCGCTTACCAACTGGTTAACTGATCTAATGCTGATAAAATACCAATACTGATCAAATTATTACACAATGGTTTATTATTTGTTATATAGATCACTCGTCTGCAAAGCCACCAACCATCCAACATGATAAAAAAAAACATCGATCGCATTTCAGTCAGCTATAATTTTAACGGAGATTAGGCCTCTTTTGCGATTCAAACTCGTGTTTCTGATTTATCGTACGTCCAAACTTAAATTCTCGTAGTGAGCGAACGGTTCGTCCTGCAGAGCTCCGCGTGGTCTCAAAAAATTCTAAAAATTCTATAAAATCTTAAATTGAAGGAAAATCAATACCTTCATATCAAAATTTTTTTTTTTGAAACTTGGACCACTTTGGATTGTCCAAAATTTCTGGCTAACAAACTTGACCTTTTGTTAGTTAGGGTTTAGAAAAAAATTTCTAAAGAATTACTCAAGTTATTGTGCGGAATGACAAACTCACACATATATGTACACTCCTTCTCAAAATTAGCGCACCACCATCCATTCTTTCGTTTATCTCTTTCCTTCTTCCCTTATAAATTTTCTATCCTGGACTGGCCACCAAGGAGCCTAAACATGAATCCAATAGAGCATGTTTGGGACATGCTGAAAAGAAGAATTCGAGCCAGAGATCCACCATCAGACAATCCTCAGCAGCTGGAAACAGCAGCGAGAGAGGAATGGGACAATATCCCCAGGAAGATATCCAAAACTTGATTAGAGGCATCGGTCGATAGCTGCAAGCCCTCATCCTAGCTAGAGGAGGTAATACCAAGTATTGAAAAGCTAAACTGGCATAATTCAAACCTTTTTTCAAGTTTTATAATTTTACCACAAGAAGTACATTTTTCTATAATTCATTAAAAACATATTTTTTCTCGAATTTGTGCCTTTTTTGGTTACATTTGTTTTCTGAGTTTGCAAACAATGTGTGCAAATAGATAAAAACTTGATAAAGGGAAAAATAAGGGGGCAAACGAAGAAATAGATGGTGGTGCACTAATTTTGAGCAGGAGTATATTTCTCAAAAAACAGGGATCGTTTCAGAATGCTCCAAAACGGATTTCAGGATAAAACTTTTTCGAAAAAGTCCATTCTAAAAATTTTGAGGCCATTGCAATAGCTTCATTTTCTGCGAAAATTCGCTAAAATTCACAGGAAATGGTGTAACATCAACTCCTAGTAGTTTTGTCGTGTTTTGAAAAATATGCACGAAGTAAGCAAAACGGAATTGAAAGATATACACACCCTTACCTGAGGGTAGTTCTGCCCTTGACCCCAACACCAGGCCGGGAGCTCGGACCCGTGCTGGGGGTAGGCCGGGGTGAGCGGCGGCGAAGGCGTCCCGACGCCCGAGCTGGCGGCGCTGCCTCCGCCGAGCGGCGAACACGTCTTGCTCAACGGCTCCGCCTCGGACTTGACTTCGACGAGGCCCAGGGGCGAGCAGGGCGAGGACTTTATCGATTTGGCCGGAGTCTTGGGGGCGGCGCCGCCGCCGTTATTGTTGTTTTTGTTACCCTGAGCCGCCTGCTGCTGCTGCTGTTGTTGGAGCTGTTGCCGGCACTTGGCGCGCCGATTTTTGAACCAAACCTGCGAACACACAGAAATAGGGAACCCTGATTACTACTGCACTGTCTTCTCACAGGCGATTTTGGGGATAATTTTCATTTTGTTCTCCAGGAAGGCCTCACAAAAGACGTGAAGAGGGGAAAGACCCATCTGAGTAGCATGAGTGAATGAGCTAATTAAAAAAAAATATATTTAAAATATAACGTTTAGCTTTTGGTTTATCATTTTCAATAATGAACCTTTGGAATCGACCAAGAAAATTTTTTTTTAACACCCCCTCAAAATTTGATGGTTTACGTTTCAAGGTACGTAAAATCCAAAAATCGAATAAAAACGCTGCAAATTATTACACAATGGTTTATTATTTTCTATATAGATCACTCGTCTACAAAATCACCATCCATCCAATATTTAAAAAAAAATCAAAAAAAAAAAAAAAAAAAAAAAACAAATCACCAACCATCGGTCGCATTTCGGTCAGCTCTAATTTGAACGGATATTAGGCCTCTTTTGCGATTCACACTCGTGTTTTGATTTATATATATATTTCAATTTAAACCCTTAAATTTTCGTAGGGAGCGAACGGTTTGTCCTACAGAGCTCCGCGTGGTCTCAAAAAATTCTAAAAATTCTATAGAATCCTAAATTGAAGGAAAAACAATACCTTTATATCAAAATTTTTTGAGTTAGGGCGTTTTCAAAATTTCAAAATTGATTTTGGAACCCTTAGAAGTGACCTACATCAACCAAAAGCTTCGGGGCACAACTAGACCCCAAATGGAGCCTACATACCAAATTTCATCAAAATCGGTCAATGCTAAGTGGCAAAAGTGCCGCGTAAGGCGTACGGCGGACGGACGGCCAAATTTTTATTCGATTTTTGGATTCTACGTACCTTGAAACGTAAACCATCAAATTTTGAGGGGGTGTTAAATTTTTTTTCTTGGTCGATTCCAAAGGTTCATTATTGAAAATAATAAACCAAAATTTGGCCGTCCGTCCGCCGTACGCGGCACTTTTGCCACTTAGCATTTACCGATTTTGATGAAATTTGGTATGTAGGCTCCATTTGGGGTCTAGTTGTGCCCCGAAGCTTTTGGTTGATGTAGGTCACTTCTAAGGGTTCCAAAATCAATTTTGAAATTTTGAAAACGCCCTAACTCAAAAAAATTTGATATAAAGGTATTATTTTTCCTCCAATTTAAGATTCTATAGAATTTTTAGAATTTTTTGAGACCACGCGGAGCTCTGTAGGACAAACCGTTCACTCCCTACGAAAATTTAAGGGTTTATATTGAAATATATATATATATAAATCAAAACACGAGTGTGAATCGCAAAAGAGGCCTAATCTCCGTTCAAATTAGAGCTGACCGAAATGCGATCAATGGTTGGTGATTTTGATTTTTTTATTTTTTTTATTTATTTATTTTTTTTTCATATTGGATGGTTGGTGATTTTGTAGACGAGTGATCTATATAGAAAAATAATAAACCATTGTGTAATAATTTGCAGCGTTTTTAGAACAATTCGTTGTATTCCTAATAATACTGCTCCCGAGTCTTCCATGGTAGCAGAAGAGTTTTCAGGAAAGTTTTCACTTTTCAAGGTTGAAAAAAGAAATGTTCTCAAAAATTAAAATTTTCACTCGCGTTCTACGTTTTAGGCCTTCTTGAACAATTTTTTGGTTCCTGTGTGTCATGAAATCCTAGAAACGGGCAAAACTATAAGAAGTTATTTTCCGATTTCGATGAAATTTTCAGAGGTTGGGTGTAGATGGTCCTTTATGAAAATTATCACCTCCGGAAAGATAAACGTGAAAACCTACTAACAGCCGTAACTTCTTCATTTTTCACCTGAATTAGATCAACTTTTCAAATGGTGGGGTTGGCGTTTAGATGGTCCCCAATGAAAAAAAATGAATCTCTCAGATAGATTGTCTCTATGCATGTGCAAACGTGAAAACCTTGTGAGACCTATCTACGCGCCAACGATACCTACAGGCATACGAGTGGTTCATCGAGGATGCTGTCATGTGCTACCTACAGAATATTCGAATTATATTATAATTTGTATGAAATGAATTCATACCTTATCAAGAAATCTCTCCTTAAGTGAAGATGTTGAAGGGCAGAAGCTACAGCATTGAGGATGACTTTCAGGTCGCTTACGAATGCGTCGAAACAATTTTGTCGCCACAAATCTTCAATTAACTGCCGTTCCAAGGGCTTCGTGGCTCCACGGCGTTTTGTTTTATATTTTTATTTTTTGATATCAATAATGACCTTTTGGAATCGATCGAAAAAAATTTTTGTTCAACCCCCCTCAAAATTGGTTGGTTTGCGTTTCAAGGTACGAAGAATTCTAAAATTGAATAAAAATGTTGCCGCTCGTACGCCGAAGAACGATTTTGGTGAAAATTGGTATATGGGCTCCATTTGGGGTCTAGTTTTGCCGCGAAGCTTTTGGTTCGAAGGGTTGAAAAATAAGGGCTGAATTTTTCAAAACGCTGGCAAACTTTCAATATGAAGGTAAGTATTGTTTTTTTCATCAATTTAAAATAGTATCGATATTTTAGAATCGAATAAGACCATCCAGAGCTCCGTAGGACAAACTGTTCCGATGAGTTGGACTTGAGATGAATACGAAACACGAGTGTGAATCGCAAAAGAGGCCTCGGCGTAATCTTCGTTGAAATTTTAGTTGACCAATATGTGATCGCTGTTCGTTTCTTCGAGTTGTACTCGGTTCCGTGTCCTTTGCAACCAGTAATCAAATTACCTAATGAAGGCTCCGACAACTCGAATTGAGTTTCAAGCGTTTATTCCTTCAAAATAAACTTGATTGTAAAGCGTAAATATGGTTGGTAGGAAGTGGCAGTATCAACTGTGTTCTCTGAAGGCGATTGATTTACACAGAAAAAGAATAAATCTTTATTTATTTTGACTCTTGGTATACTCACTGAGTATCACGTCCTTCGAGCCCTGAAGAAGGTTATAAATTTACCGAACGCTCGGCAAAGAAGGTGTTTATTCCAGTGGACCCCATCCCCAATAGGTTGACGTAGTGTGTTTTGTTTGGTCGATTTACATATCGTCGGCTTACAAGTGAAATTCACTAAGTCAATTTTTTCAATTTCCGGTTTATTTGCTACTCCTATGTATTTTTTTGACGCCCGAACGATTGGTGAAGTCAGTTTTGAGACCCGAGGAATGGTTTCCTTGGAAACTACAAAATACTATATCATCAAGTCAGCATTTCAAGAATTATAGACAGGAGAAATTCATTAAGTCGTTATTGTGGAAATTACCATGACTTAGTGGATTTCTTCAGTGAAAACAATATTGAAAGAATCAATATTATTGATACTGCCCTCTTGCCCATGAAGAGGAGAAATTCACTAAGTCACTTGAATGGATTAATTTCTGAATAATTCCTGTGGATCTTGGATGAAAATACCTAGGTGATACAAAGAACCGAATTCTGAAAGCGAGTGACACAAAGTGGCAGTGATTTCCTATTTAAAGTACTTTTGAATTCAAGTTTTAATTTTTTTCCACGCTGTTCCTAGCAATTTTATTCAGTAGAATTTCATAATGACTGTGTAAAATAAAACCAAGTCGAAGAGAAATAAAGAAGAGTTTAAAATAAGAATGAATAAGAAGTTGAAATTAGAGAAACAATATTATTGTTGAAGAGAAAAGAAAAAAAGATAAACCCCGTGACTTAAAAAAAAGAATCCTTTTCCCCCTTATAATTGCGATCAAGAATTAGGGTTGGAATCCATAAGTCATCACGCCTGAAGAGTTTTTCGTCAAGTGAAAACCTTTAAGTCGTTATAGTCAGGTGAAATTCACTAAGTCAGGCACTTTCATGGAAAAAGTACCATGAAAAGTACTTTTGATTGGAGCCAGCCTCTTGAAACTCCCATAAAGGCATCTAGACATCCTGAGGAAGCTACGTTCCAAAATTTCAACCCCTTAATCTAATTTCTTCCCTAAAAAACATGTGATTCAAAAATGAAAAACTTCAACTTCGATTTTCTCAAAACTACTTTTCCTGACTTAGTGGATTTCACTTGTAAGCCGACGATATGTGCTGTAGGTAAGTAGCCAAGGGTTTCGCTGTTGCGCTGCATGAGTCAGTTGATGGTAAAGAACTCTGACAGTGTTTCGAAAGCCTTGTCTCATCCTAATGGGTAAATTGGGTTTCGGAGGGCATTGGGGCCAGCGACTACCGGAACGTCCACGCCGTCATCGTGGCAACTCTGCCAACTGCAGTGCGGTGTTCGAGAGGTAGTCGTGGGACAGCAGATCCCTTTGCCGCGTCTGTCGGAGTAGAAATGAGCATCTGTATCATGTAATGTAGCAGTGTCCTCGGACCCATGGGGGCCGCATTCTACGTCATGATGCGGTCGCCAAGCAGATAGCAGGTGCTTTGTCATCTAGCGGCTGACATGTTGAGAGGGAGAGATTGTATCACATGCCGAGTGACCAGGGTAAGAAGCCCGACATCGTTGCCACCAAGCCCGACCAGTCTTGCAATATCCTGGATGTCCTAGTTGTCAATGGCAGCTTGGACATGGAGCAGACTTGGCAGGCTAAGATAAGGAAATATGACACAATTGATTCACGGCAAGCGGTGTCGGAGCTGAAAGGAGTGGCACCAATCAACATCAGGCATGGGGCGTGGGGCATGGTTGCGAGAAAAGTGCCACGGGGTTGCGTGAGTTGGGCATCTCGGTAGGCGTACTCCGTGGTATCACCACCCGAGTCCTGCTCGGCTCATATTTGAACCAGTGGTCCTTTTATAGAATGCGAACGTTAGGGTTGTAATAGTAATTTTCGAACAAATTGCTTCTCTACGTTGGTACCTAGTCTGGGAAGCAAAACGGACAAGTTTAAAAGGAACCAGTTTAACCCTTAATATCCTGCAGTATCTTTTTGGAAGTCCGATTGTTACTTGCAACACTTTATCGACTCATAAGTGTTTTTAAAAACAGTTCTCCTCTTAATTTGAGGAAAACTAGATATTTTTGGACACCTCAGGAGGATAGGTACTTCAGAAGGGTGAGGGGGGGGGGGGGGGGATTCGCTACCGTTATTTAAAAAATGAGCTGCTTAGAATACGTTCTATCCAATTTTGGCTTGCCGGAACCAGCAGATTTTTATTCTAAAACAAATAGATTAACGAAATAGTACTAATAAAACTGTTAGTCCAGTAAGAACACCCCCTTCAGGAGTATTTCAATGGAATATTGAAGCAGTGGCTCCCACATCCTGAGGTTTCTAGTAATATATCTGCTCTGCTCCTAAGGTCTCCAAAAGTCACCATTGAAAAACCTAAATTTTCTTTTATTTTTAGATATTCCCAACCACAACTATTGTTTCCTGAACATCTCGGTCTTTTCTGCAAGAATCCAAATTAAATTTGGTAGAATAGTTGTTATAATAAGGTTCCTAAACTAATTCATGAAACTAACTTTTACTGATCTCTGGTTCATGGTAGAGGTGGGTCTGATCTTAATACGATATCATCTCAGGGATCGATGGTTTTGGCTTAAAAGTGGTTGAACCGTGTTGAAGAATGCTTAAAAAATCTTCCGAAAAGATACTTCAGGACATTAAGGGTTAACCCGATCCTGATGCCATCAAATATTGGAGCGTGTAGCGTGGGGAAGCTGAGTCCACTTAACGCCTGGATTTTTCTAAAAACGCTGATTGTTTTAGAACGCACTGCCTCAATCTACTCGTAACTCAATTAATTACAATAACTTATCATGTTCTCGGGGTTGTCAAAGGGGTCCTCTTGTTCAAAAGATAACAAAATATTCTTTCTTCTACTCATAAAGAGTTTATTGAGCTAATCCGTAAGCAACAGTTTCATTTACCAACTTGTCAACTTCTTCAGGCTTCTGTCAACTCACTTCTGGCACATGTCACTTCTGTCATCAACTTCTTCTGTCAATGAACCTACGTTGGTTCTAAAAGTAACCGAGACAGACCTGGATGAATTCCTGTACGGATGATTTTATCGTTTTTGATAATGAATGAGTGCCAGGAGTGACTTTTATAATTATAAATAACTATCTGGATAGCACCTGTAAGGTTGGTGAATGAAAATGTCTGCACTGATGCACAGTTGGGTTGAAGGAGATTGGTATTCAGCCAGTGATTTTTGATTGGCAATCTGCACTGAAGTAGATGTGTTGTCATTGTTGCTTCCTGAATCAACTTACATTGTCAGAAAAGGTTCACTCTGTGGTTTTGTGCTAGCTTGTACTGAAGAGATAAGAAGGGTCACGGTTACTTTTAGAACCAAAGCACATTGGAAGAATAGCCTGAAGAAGTTGACGAGTTAATCAACGAAACTGTTGCTTACAAATTAGTTTGATCAAACACTTTATGAGCAGAAGAAAGAATGTTTTGTTACCTTTTGAACAAAAAGACCCCCCCGGGATCATCATCGACCAACCCCGAGAACATCTCACAACGGCTCCAAATCAAACCGATAATTTATCATGTCATTCAATAATACCGAGGATTATAAGCTCCTACGCCGATAGAGAGAGTAGGTACTCACAGATTTCCGGCAATTAAGAAAATTAAAGAGAGCGAAGAAGCACACAACCCAAACATCCACCCATCAGCATCTAATGAAGCTTAAGCCCCTTGTTGAAAATGATTAGGCAGGGGGCACTCGACGGGAACACACAATCAGACAATCTAACTTGATAAGCCCATCTGAAGGCGGTAAAGCTTAATCGCGGGTGGTGCTACCTTTTTGATGGGAAGGTTCATTAGCGCCAAGAGAGGAGGAAAAACGCTGAATGGAGGGGAAAGCGTGCGTCGATTACCCGACCAGACGCAGGTGATTTGGACGTTCCACCTGCACAATGAAGCCTTTATCGGGAGTTCGTTAATAAACGAGGTTCAACATTTTTGCTTTCATCTTCGATTGAATCAGATCACATCCTGAGGGAGAAATCTATAGGAGGTTTTGTCGTAGGAGGGTGCATCCTCAAAGGACCAGCCACAATCAGCGTAAAAGGCTATGAGGGGCTTACTAATTGGGTGAAGCCATTATCGACCCTCCTCTGTAGGAAAATGATCGTATTAGACTCGGGATAATCGGTTGTTTTTCTGATGCGAGCTTCTTCAAAAAATACGAACGGTCGACCTACGGTAGGTACTACAGTCAGATCATTTGATATTGATTAATTCTACGCCATTTTTTTCCGCAAAAAAATTTCTATTTGTGGTGCAAGGTAGGTCTACCTACTTAGAGATTAGCTACCACTGTGCATCGGATCATCCATAAAATCGGGTTATGGATACGAGGAAGCTGTGTGCCACACCCACTTGGCAGACTTTTTTTTACAAATAATATCGGATTCTTGTGAAATCAACAAGCTAATGGCGGCCTTCTTTAGTTTTGGTTTATTATTTTCAATAATGAACCTTTGGAATCAACCAAGAAAAAAAAAAATTTTAACACCCCCCCAAAATTTGATGGTTTACGTTTCAAGGTACGTAGAATCCAAAAATCGAATAAAAATTTGGCCGTCCGTCCGCCGTACGCCGTTCGCGGCACTTTTGCCACTAAGCATTGACCGATTTTGATGAAATTTGGTATGTAGGCTCCATTTGGGGTCTAGTTGTGCCCCGAAGCTTTTGGTTGATGTAGGTCACTCCTAAGGGTTCCAAAATCAATTTTGAAATTTTGAAAACGCCCTAACTCAAAAAATTTCGATATAAAGGTATTGTTTTTCCTTCAATTTAAGATTCTATAGAATTTTTAGAATTTTTTGAGACCACGCGGAGCTCTGTGGGACAAACCGTTCGCTCCCTACGGAAATTTAAGGGTTTATATTGAAATATATATATATATAAATCAAAACACGAGTGTGAATCGCAAAAGAGGCCTAATCTCCGTTCAAATTAGAGCTGACCGAAATGCGATCGATGGTTGGTGATTTTGATTTTTTTTTCTTTTTCTCTTCATATTGGATGGTTGGTGATTTTGTAGACGAGTGATCTATATAAAAATAATAAACCGTTGTGTAATAATTTGCAGCGTTTTGAACTCATGTCCCTATCATGAAATTTGAGAGTCAACCACATAGAAGAGAGCAACAATGAGCTATTTACATAATATGTAAATAATCTAAGATCTAAGAATCTCTTGTCGACCTTTACTTTTCATAATGTTCCTGAAATTAAATAAATTGAATTAAAAATAAATTGAATTTCAGCTGATGGTAAATATTGATATGAAATATCAATATTTACCATCAGCTGAAATTCAATAAATGAGGAAAAAATGTAGGTACTATATTATAGTACCTACATTTTTTCCTCATTTATTGAATTTCAGCTGATGGTAAATATTGATATTTCAGGAACATTATGAAAAGTAAAGGTCGACAAGAGATTCTTTCGAAGAATGGGTATGTATAATTATACTATAAATAATTTTGTTGTAGGTGGATCTGGAAGGTCCAGAAGCTAATCTAGGTAAAAACCAACAAAAGGAAAACGTTTAGCGCTAATCAGTTGTGTAAATGTAGGACACTGCAGTCAGTGTACTCTCCGTATGTTCTTTCCAAAACTTAAATTCACGTTTTACGCCAAAAACATACCATACAGGTATTTACTAGGAGTTTAGAAATAAATGATACAATTAACAAAATTGATAATCAGGCCTTCTTTATAGCTAACAGTCATCATCTTGCTTTCAACGTACCCTTTCCCTTCAAAATTCGTTGGTTATCCTTTGCTATTCAGCTACAGACCAATCAAACCCGCCACTAAACAACCTCCACGGTTTGTTATTTAATTGTTTGCTGATTCTACGAGTCTGTGGCCGAAACACTCCACACCACCCAGAACCAAAACCTTTTGGGCTAAGCGTGAGGCCATGATGACACCGGGAGGGAGTGACGACACATGTGACAAACGACTGGACAAACGACACCCTGACTACTAATGTTGGGCCATTGGAATGAACATGTCACACCAACCAGTAAATAGTATGGAAACTATAATAGGTAGGAGATCAATAGGATAGGGGCCGTCCTCCTGGTAAATACGAAATGGAAAAGGCCACAATGGGAGGAGCGGTTACGCCTTCCCGATTATGGCAGGACAAAGAGCTGTCACTCAACAAACATTATTCATCGTCCTATCCAAAGATACCCCACGATCTTTTTCCTCTCTTATTCCTCTTCTTATTCTCTTTCTTATTTATTTTTCTACATTCGGCTTTTCAACGTAAGATGTTGCAGAGGTCTTCAGTAAACACAGTTGCTTCCGGCCTGATCCCCCCTGAAGGACGCAAGCGTGGACGTCTTTCTCATGGATGTACCTGCTGAGGGAAGGCACTCAGTATCGAAGAATATGGTCAGACAGAGGAAAACGTAATTCATTTCAAGTACAAGGAAATTTCTTAGAGGCAACAAGATGTTAATGTACCTATCGATGTCTGTTCTCATTTCCATTTCCATCTATATCTGATCTGATACTTGGTTGGGGAACTAAGGTACTACTATAAGAAAGCATTATTTAGAGTATTTATTACTAGGAGATCAAAATACAATGATTGCAATATTGATAAAATAAATATTGAAGTAGGTATATTTTTAGATGGTTCCATGAATTTCGTCATTAGCGGACCCTCAGACGTGATTTTATTTAACAGTAATTATCCCACATTTTGCTCAAATTTTGAGAGAAGCTTGGGGTTGGGTCTGGGTCAGAAGAAATCATGATCGTGTTCATTAAAAGCCACAGTAAGTTCATGAGAAGTACGAATATTTTTTCATATTTCTCGCGAGTTTTAAATGAAGAATGGGGAATTTCACTAAATTCTGTTCGCATTTTTCCTGAATAGTTAATGGTGTAGGATGGATGAAAATCGGGTTGATTTCGGAAAATAAGTCTCCTCTTATTTGTGGGAGACAATCAAAATTTTTGATTTCAAAAAATAAGCGGGAAAACAGATCTTTTCAACGTGAAGCGGAAACGCTCGCTGATTAGCTGTTCGGATCGCCGTCTCCTCCCATTGTTGCCCATGGTACGACAAAATCGTGTTATCTAAGAGGAATGTTATCAAACAAAAACAGGGGGAACCTAATTTTCCCCATCTTGCTTTTTATATTTTTTCTTCAGTTTTTCGATTTCGATCTTTACTGGTTTTTTGAGATGTTGCATCTGAGGACTATAGATTTGACGATCTCAGCGCTTCAAGCGGCCGTGCATGAACTATTCCAGATTGACGTCATCCTCCCGGCTTTTTTAAACGTTCATATTTTCAACACTGTTTTGTTTATTCGTAAATTAGGAAGTATGGGCTGAACGTTTGCCGTAGGAGGTTTTTCGAGGTGCTGAATCCGATTTTGGGGTAAAAACGGCGTACAGCGGACGGACGGACAAATTTTTATTCGATTTTAGGATTCTACGTACCTTGAAACGTAAACCATCAAATTTTGAGGGGGTGTTAAAAATTTTGTTTCTTGGTCGATTCCAAAGGTTCATTATTGAAAATAATAAACCAAAATAGGAAATTCCGACATGGTGAAATTCTTCATTGAAATTCATAGGTACCTACTAGAATACCTACCTAACAAAAATTTCGATTTCAGAGTATTTTTATAAACGCATTAAGTAGTTGATTAACGATAGATAATTCAATTATTTGCAATCAACGCTCATTCAAACGTTTTTGGCGCAGATTTTTTTTTTTAAATAAAATATTGAATAGAATACATTATTCCAATAAAATAATAATAATTTTAAAAAATCAGTAGTTGTGCCGAAATTCTGTGGGTTTTGCTTCTGTTTTGTGAGACATCTTATGAATTACAAGAAAAATTCATAATATTATTATACCTTTATTATCTTCTTACCTGTACTCTTGATTCCGGGAGGTTGATTTTCAGCGCTACTTCTTCCCTCATGAAAATGTCAGGATACCTAGTTTTCGCAAACAGGGCTTCGAGGATATCTAGTTGTGCGCGAGTGAACGTCGTTCGTTCTCTTCTTTGTTTTCTAGGGTTCATCCCTGCAACAGAAAGGTCCCACACTACCCATGAATAAAGTTATCCATCTTACTACAATGAATTTCTACTATTACCATTTAGCCGTTGAAAAACGAGAAAATTTACCAAAAACCAACTTTAAATTGGGAGCAATAATTACTGCTTACGTAACTAATTTTATAGTAGAGTGCGAATCACACTTCCATCCTTCCACTGTGAATGATCGTGAAATTACGTTCTTTCAAGGAACAAGTAATTGCAAGTACAGTACATAAATACATTTGTTCAAAAAACCAATGATAGGTGGGATCTTGTTGTTTCACTACCGAAAATAATAAGGTAGCATGTTCTCACACAAAAATTCGGAGGTAGTGGGGGATGGCTCCAACAAGCGGAAAAGCGATCCCGGTCAGGTTATAAGCTATAATAAAATACCTACAATCCTGTTTCCTCGCTGCGAATGAACGGCCCATCACGTTATGATCCTCAGGTGAAATTTTATTCACTAGCGATATAAGTTCTGGCTTCCCAATCTATTAGAAGAAATTTTCAGGGTTTGGGCACGTTGGCACCGAGAGAATTCCTTAGGAATATCAACACTGTTATCGTAGCGTCTGTGGTCTCAATTCTCTTGTAACGTCACACACGATTTCGCTCATTTTTAGAGGGTAGTTAGGTACTGTGAATTTGTCATTGATTTCATCACGAACGATCAGTAAGATCCACATTATACGTGAAAATACGAGGAAACCCATCATCATGATTAAGTTTTACATTAGGGAACACATCAAAAGTATATTAAGTATGTTTTTTAATTTAACATTTGATCACCGACCAAATTGTTTGGTATAAGCAATACCTTGCGAGGAAGTTGTAGAGCCCAACCAACTTGTCATACTTTTCAGTCATTTGCTAAGAGTTTCTTTCTATAAGCTTGGAGAAGCTTCTTCAGGCACCCGTGCTGACGTTTTGTTAGTTCAGTAGGTATCATATACAGGTTGTCCCATGTTAAGGACCGAAAAACTTCGGGAGTCGATTCTACAACTAATTTTAGTAAGAAAGTGTCTCTTAGCAATTTTTCGTTAGACGCTTAATTTCAGAGTTATTTTAGTTTTAAGATTTTTTTCGTGTTTTCGACGTTAATCCATAAAAATGACCATAACTCGCTTAATTTACGAACAATTCAAAATCTAATTACACCGTTGGATAGAGGGTTAAATTTACCATCTTTCTAGCAGTTATACAAAAATTTGTGTAGGGTCGAGATGGGTGAAAAATCAACTCGTAAGGTCATTTTTGTAAAATTGTCAAAATTTCCTACTTTTTCTTTTGATTGTTAAGGTTTTACTTCCACATGATTTTTCACGTACCTCTACAGCAAAAACTGCGCAAAGATCTCAGCTTTCCAATGGTATAATTTGTTTTAATTTTACACCGCTAATTAGGGGTGAAAAATACGATTGAATGCTGAAAAACGTGGTTGCGCTCATGGAAATCAAGGTTTCTGGTTTGTTTGGCCTCGGGCAGGTTCGACGAATTAGGGGTGGAATTCTACGTCATTTTCAACGCTATTAGAGTAATTCCGTCACCGTTGGTATGAGAAAGCTCAGTATTGTATTTTGGTAGGTCCGAATCTTTTTTTTTAATTTACTTGGTATTTATGCACGAATTGAATGTTCAATTCTCAATATCATTATTCATCTTTATTTTTTGTTCCACATCTACATGCTATTCTCTATGAAATATCTCTTTTTTCATACAATCGAGAAAGTTGCGAGAATTGAACATTCAATTCGTGCATAAATACCAAGTAAATTTAAAAAAAAAGATTCGGACCTACCAAAATTCAATACTGAGCTTTCACATACCAACGGTGACGGAATCAGTCTAATAGCGTTGAAAATGACGTAGAATTCCACCCCTAATTCGTCGAACCTGCCCGAAGCCAAACGAACCAGAAACCTTGATTTCCATGAGCGCAACCACGTTTTTTAGCATTCAAACGTATTTTTCACCCCTAATTAGCGGAGTAAAATTAAAACACATTATACCATGACAAAGCTGAGATTTTTGCGCAGTTTTTGATGTAGAGGTACGTGAAAAATCATTTGGAAATAAAACCTTAACAATCAAACGAAAAAGTAGGAAATTTTGACAATTTTACAAATATGACTTTACGAGTTGATTTTTCACCCATCACGACCTTACAAAAAATTTTGTATAACCACTAGAAAGATGGTAAATTTAACGCCCTATCCAACGGTGTAATTAGATTTCGAATTACTTGTAAATTAAGCGAGTTATGGTCATTTTAATGGCTTAAGGTCGAAAAAAATCTTAAAATTAAAATAACTCTGAAATTAAGCGTGTAACGAAAAATTGCTAGGAGACACTTTCTTACTAAAATTAGTTGTAGAATCGACTTCCGAAGTTTTTCGGTCCTTAACATGGGACACCCTGTACATATCCAATTACTAAATAATATGTTTACCTATTAATTGTTCCTTCGGAACTCATACGCAATCCTTGAAGGCGTATGCTCTCTACTGCAAAATATAGCTAACTCGGCTGTTTTATATGGTAATATCCTTCCAGAAATTTTAAACCACACAGTTATCATATTTCCCTTTACAAGGTACTTAGGTTTCCAAGTGAAATACTACTTTTCGGCAGAGATAGAACAGCGTTCCAGAGAAGATTTCTCCAGCACAAAAGATCCGTCGGCTCTTTTGAAGTGACGGGTCCACCGGGCAGCTTTTATAATTTACGGTAATAGAAATGAAGCACTTGTTGAAGGAGGACGATGCGGGAACCTCATTCAATCAACAGGTAAAACATGTTATCGAATGCGGTAAGAACCCTGTTAGATTAATCAGTGTGGTCAGTTCGGAACTCATAATAAAACGGATAAAATTCAATGAGTAGGTATCTAGTAGTAGTATCTACCTAATCTTCCAGGATGGATCGAAAATGGTTCTAAGAACATTGAACTGACCTTGAGGGTGAAGATGTGCTCAAAATAAGAAGGTGCATAGACATATGGATTCATCTCTGAAACCACAATTTTTAATCGACGGTTTCAGTTCAGGTTGCGAAAAAGATAAAAACCTAATGTCTAACTATTCTTCAATTTTTGGTCTTTTTGGACCTGTGTAACATTTCAAAACTTAATTTCATCCATCTAACAAATACATTCCAAGGTGGATCATAGACGACGACGTTGACATACTCTCACACTCGTACATTCATACACATAGTTCAGGCTCACCTTCTCACTACTCAAACCACAACAAAACATCTCCAGCTCACATAACCATACACGTGCTCTCACCCAACACACATACCCCTTTTTACCCTTTCCACAAAAATACCTCTTTTCATCAACAAAAAGTACTTTTCCTCATTTTCAACACCCCTTCTCTATTACCCGTTTGAAACTTGTGAGGAATTCCTCCATGCCCAATATCCACCATGCCGGCCAACATACAACTGTGGAGACAAGACGAGGAGGCCACTTCAGGATCACTCCTACCCAGGCTGACGACGCTGTGAGCGAGATATTTCTTGTAAGTTTTTCCATATTTCTTTTCTTTTAACCCCTCTATTAATTTAAAGACTGTACTAACGAATACAATTATTTATGCACCAACAATATACAGCCAAACTGATTTTTGACTTCGAATTCAAGGTTTTCTGATTTGCATTTCAATGTTTTGAAAATAAAATCTTAGATTTTCCCAAGTAAATATGAATTCTTCCGAATCAAATTAGGTTATTTTGCTACCTAATATTATAACAGGTAAGTAAAGAAAGTTTTTTCAATTCGACTGAAGGGAAAACACCTTGAACTTCTTAAAACCTGGGATTTGATTTGAAGATCCGATTTGAAGAATTGAATTGGAGAGAGAGAGAGAGAGAGAGAGAGAGAGAGAGAGAGAGAGAGATAGAGAGAGAGAGAGAGAGATATTGATTGATTGATTATCGGTTTATTTAATCTCGCAAATATTGGTCGACATCGTCCATTCTTACTATTAACGAGAGTTACAGTCAGTCGTAACATTTACAAAAACTTGAAAAAAATTTACAAGAAGAGATAAGACAAAAGCAAAAAATTAAAAACTTCTTTTTTGAAGACAAACTAATCATGGAAACAATTAGAAACGGAATGTGATTTCACCTTCAACCTTCTTTTTGAGGACAGAGAGAGAGAGAGAGAGAGAGAGAGAGAGAGAGAGAGAGAGAGAGAGAGAGAGAGAGAGAGAGAGAGGATGAAGTTTATTGAAATTTAGTTTTCACAACCAAATTATTTTAGTTTTAATTGATCGAATTAATATATTGCTTAATCAAATATGAGGTTTTAGATTGAAATCTCCGTCATTAATTGGGAGAAAAGAAATTTGACCGAGAAAAGCTGAACCACCGATGAAACTTGCAGACTCAGTTTTGTTGTCTGAGGTTGGAAATAACTAAAAAATGACTTCGACCTTATAAATTTTCTTCGGAATTTTCCTCGAAAAAAATGACGATAAAACGTAAGGCTCAAGAATAGCAGGATCGGAAACAGTGAAATCCGCTGGGTGGACTGAGGGGCTCGCGTGGAGGCAGACGGAGCACATTAGTATGAAAATCTCCTGGGAGCCGGATTAGACGATAGATAGCCCCACACCGCGTCCATTCCACTCACAATCAAACATTACCTACTTTATAACTCTGTTTACATATTTACACTCATCCCTTTGTCTGTTCCAACTTGCATCCCGTCCTGACCTTCCCGTTAGGTTCTACGAGTCTCAGATAGGCGCTGGTTTATAATTGAGGATTACTGGGGGGTCACGAAGCGTCGGGTGGAATGGAGAATAGTCAACATGAAAACGGAAATATTCTCATTTATACAAAATAATGAGTTGAAATTGTTAAATGAACAGGGTGTCCAGCGATTCCCCGAAAAAAAATTCCTTAGTTTTCCAGGTTTTCCAGGATCAATTTTCGACTCTTTCCAGGGTTCTAAATAAATTAAAATGTAAATTAATGTGATCATAATTTCTAAAAATCTAAGTTTTTAAGGACAATTTGGAATGGAAAAGCACTAGAAATGAAACATATTGTTTAGTAATGCATGCATTCCAGGGGACGTCCCATTGGATAAGCATTAGATCAGTTTAACCAGTTGTTAAGTGATAAAACTGTTTCACTCGATGTAATTTATTTATTACTTTAGGCAAGAAATACTGACCCCCCCCCCCCCACCATTATCCACCTTAACATTTCTAGCGGCATGGGAGCCTCGAATCTGAAGAGCATTTTAAAATCCATGATCCACGATACCCAACATGCGAATTCGAGTTCACCCCCCCCCCTCCACCAATGGTGCCTGTCTGGCACCAAAGCGGAAATACGTCGTAACATTGAACTTTCATCTGTTAGTTTTGGAAGACAGTCCGTCGAAGTTCACATCCGTATTCAAGGTGAAACACTAAAAAAAACACGAAATGCGGTTTATGGCATCATGGCACCATGTCCTGGCATCACGGTGGTACCACTATTAGTTCCATGGTGGTAAAGAGAATAATTCATGAAAATCCGGAGGTATAATGAGAATTTTTCCTCAATTTCAAAGTTTGGGTACAATTAGTATGCAGTAAAGGAACCGAAATATTGAAAAATCGGATATTTTGTGAATATCATCCCCCCACTCACCCCCTCCCCTTGCGAATTTTGGTACTCTGGTGAAATCATGTAAAACTCGGAAGTTATTTGAGTCAAACAAAAAAAGAAACACGCAAATCGGTCGGAAATTGAGGCCTGGGCAGAGTTTACAAGATTGTGCACGCAAACGCACGTTTTTTTTAAGCATTAACCCCCCCCTTTCCCCCTCTTAGAAAGCAAAATCCGAAATTCCGGCGCCGTAGTGCACAACTAGATAGTATTCCGCGTCAAAAGAAAAAAGAACCACGAAAATCGGTTGAGAACTAAGGCCTGGGCAGAGTACACAAGATTATGCCCAAAAACGCACGTTTTTAGAGCATTAACCCCCCCTTTCCTCCCCTTAAAAGGCAAAATTCGAAATTCCGGCGACGTAGTGCACAACTAGATAGTTTTCCGCGACGAACAAAAAAAGAACCAGGAAAATCGGTTGAGAACTAAGGCCTGTGCAGAGTACACAAGATTTTGTTACACACACACACAGACATACACCTATGGTTTTTTTCGCGGATTTGGATTCAGAATGGTCTAAAACGGATTACTGTGTGGTTATTTTTTTTTCTGTTGAGTGTTGTCCAACTTCACCCCAGATCGATCGCATAAGGACGCCCAAGTCTTACTGTGGGACGTCCTAAAAAACCAAGTGGGTGTGGCACAAAGTACTTCGTTTCCACAACCCGATTGTATAGATGGTCCGATGCATTGTAGCTAATCTGAAAACATCAATCTCTAAGTACTCATCAGTCCGGGGAGATGATTTTCAAAGGGAACCATCTACACCCCAATCCGTATCATCCCGAAAAATTTCATTGGAATAGTAGGATGGAGACTGTCGAAGTGGCGACTATCAGTCAGAGGGTGATAATTTTCATCTACAGTCCAATTCGCCCCGAATATTTAACCTTCGATAAAAAAAAAATCACGGGTGTGAATTAGGGATGGGTATCGATACTCGATATTTCAAAATATCGATACTTTCGTACCGATACTCGATATTTTAGTATCGATACTGCACTATATTTTTGGATATCGATACTTTGGATCCGATATTTCTGAATATCGAATATCGATACTGTTCTCGGGGAAAATTCAACATAATGGCTAAAAAATGAAGAAGGTAGAGAGGCTTTTGGGTCATTACTCTTTGATTGCACAAATAACGTTAATATCATGGAAAAAATCACCATGCTTGGACTCTTAATAGTGAAAAATGAAAAAGTTGTTGAAAAAATTATTTTTTCTTGAGAAAATTGGATAATATTGATAGTTTGTGACACTAAAGTATGATACTCGATATTTTAAAATATCGATACTCATGCCCAACGATACTTGGGATATCGATACTCGAATACGATACAGTATCGATACAAAATATCGATACTTTTATAATGATACCCATCCCTAGTGTAAATCATCAATGAGGACTAATCTCCTTTGAAATTTTAGCTAACCAAAATGCGATCGCTGTCCGTTTCTCAGTTTGCATCCTTAGCAACCATTAATCATAATAATGCGAACTGAGTGTGAAGCGTTTATTTCTTCCAAATGAACTTGATTGTGAAGGTTTGAAGGCAGTATGGTGTGGTAGGTAGTAAGAGTGGTACGATGTGTAGTGGTATGATAGAGATGTTTACGGCAACCGGAGTCTGAAAGGAGTGGCACTCAACAACATCAGGGTGATGGCTGCAACCTTGTCGCAGCGGAAGTAAGGTGCGGGAGAAGTGCCACGGAGTTGCGCGAGTAGGGCATCTCAGTAGGTGTACTCCGTGGTGTCACCAGACGCGTACTGCTCGTCTCATATTTGAACTGGTGGCCTTTTATAGAGGCACCTCCCTTCATCCTTCCCTCCCTCCCCCACCAGCCTTATCTTCCCTCATCCCTAGGGCCGGCGTCGGGTATGTCCTGGGTGTCCTCCCCATTAATGTTTGATTTATTTATTTATTTTTATTCATGGCGTGCTCCCTCCGTCACAAAAGACAACTTGTCTTTGAGGGGAGAATAAAAAAATTAATACCTATGGATGGTAGGTGGGTAAAAAAGTAAAATAAAAACGCTGCAAATTATTTCACAAAGGTTTATTATTTTCCTTTTATTTGATCTGCAAAGATCTTCACCTCCCTTCATCCTTCCCTCCCTCCCCCACCAGCCTTATCTTCCCTCATCCCTAGGGCCGGCGTCGGGTATGTCCTGGGTGTCCTCCCCATTAATGTTTGATTTATTTATTTATTTTTATTCATGGCGTGCCCCCTCCGTCACAAAAGACAACTTGTCTTTGAGGGGAGATTACAAAAATAAATGGATGGTAGGTGGGTAAAAAGTAAAATAAAAACGCTGCAAATTTTTCACAAAGGTTTATTATTTTCCTTAAAGATCTGCAAAGATCACAGCTTAGCCATTGTCACTATTTATTTATTTGTTTAAATCTACCAACCATAAGTACCTACCACCTACCTACCTACTAGGGAATTTTAGAAAATTTCAACCCCTCATTTTGGAATCCAAATGGAAATTAAGGGTTGAAATGTTCAAAAATGCCCTATTAGGTAGGTGGTAGGTACCTATGGTTGGTAGGTAACAAACAAAAAATAAATAAATACTTACAGTGACAAATCCGAGTTCTTTGCAGACGAGTGATCTATATAGAAAAATAATAAACCTTTGTGTAATAATTTGCAGCGTTTTTTATTTATAAGTTTTTTTGTTAGGCACCTGTTTTCGTATTGCATTTATGTGGCTTAATATTTTGGTGGTCCTTCCTAGATGATGGAGGACAGCAGGTTATCATAGAGAGCTGGAGGTTGTGGTAGATCATTTTTGTTTAATTTGTTGAAGTGGTTGGTCTCCCAACAATCTACGTAGAGATAGAGGTACTGTCAAGTAGGCACTTTCATGTCGTAGGTCTTGAAACAGATAAAATGTGAGACCTAAAAAAAGGATCACCTCCGATACTGGAAAAAAGTATCGATACTACGATATATTTCAGGAAATAAAAGTATCTATATGTATCGACACTTCTTGAAAAAAGTATCGATACATTCAAGTATCGATACTTTGGGAACATCCCTAATCACCAGTCGCATCCTTCACCTTCAGCAATTAAATCATCAAATCTTGCACCTTCAAGCATGTCGTGTTCCATTTCTTTACGATAAGTGTCATTGCTTAGTTTAGTGCTTTAGTTGCTTTCTACATTATTATAATCCCAAACCATTTTTTCGGACATTGTGGAATTAGGCTTATGCGAGGAATTTATTTTTGCGCATCAGAATGCAATTCATTCATCCAGACCTCAATTCTCTCATCCACGAAAAATAATATTTTGTGACCTGGTGGTCGTTCAGAGTTTCAATATTATTGAAACTCTGAACGACCACCAGGTCACAATGATTTACTTATTCTTTTGATTCCGGCACGTCGAAGTTTATTATTGTAACCACATTAACCGAAATACTAGCTTATCATGAGTGGAAAGTACACTGCCCACCCAACTTGAACTCTTCCAGGAACTGATCTTTGAAGACACAACCGGTGTTGTGAACACAATATAAAAGTGCCTTCAGGACAGGACATCTCCCCTCCGATGGTCAAAACAAAAAGGTTAACTATAGGGTCGTGTGAAGGTGAAAGGGGGGGGCAGGAACTGGTACTGATGAGACCGGTTCGGCAGCCATTTATCGCCCCCACATGGCCTCCTCGTCGCTCCAGTGGCTGCCTCTGTCCTCAACCGGAGATCCGAATAAATTAGGAATCAAAGAAATCACCACAAGGGCGCACTTTACCTGCACTTTTCTAAAACCAACGTAGGTAGTTGAATTTGAAGACCAATCTGTATAATATAGACATGAGTGCGTGATGTACTGGCAGGGCCACACTAACAAGTGAGTCAGGGTTCAATGTTTTGGAATGTAGGTACGATAGTTAAAAACTGGAATTTCCTGAAGAAGATAGCAAAGGTTAATAAAAAACGTACCTAGTATAGCTTCCTCATTGTGAAAGAAGAAGTGTAAAAATGCAATAGCATATCGATACATTAAAGCACAAAGGAGCTATGTCCATCCACCTTCCACATTTTTTTTTTTTTAATTTCAGAAAAACTCAAATTCAACAAAACTATTATTGAGTTTTCTTGACGACAGTAGCTTGAAATTTTATTGAGGTAATTAAAGAGTTTACTGTAATAAGCCATTATTTTAGGAATGGAGTAGTTGCATGATATTTTTTTATAATTTTGGTTTATTATTACAAATAATGAACCTTTGGAATCGACCAAGAAAAAAAATGTTTAACACCCCCTCAAAATTTGATGGTTTACGTCTCAAGGTACGTAGAATCCAAAAATCGAATGAAAATTTGGCCGTCCGTCCGCCGTCCGCGGCACTTTTGCCACTTAGCATTGACCGATTTTGATGAAATTTGGTATGTAGGCTCCATTTGGGGTCTAGTTGTGCCCCTAAGATTTTGGTTGATGTAGGTCACTTCTAAGGATTCAAAAATGAATTTTGAAATTTTGAAAACGCCCTAACTCAAAAAATTTTCATATAAAGGTATTGTTTTTCCTTTGATTTAAGATTCTATAGAATTTCTTGAGACCACGAAGAGCTCTGTAGGACAAACCGTTCGCTCCCTACGAGAATTTAAAGGTTTTACGTACGATAAATCAGAAACACGAGTGTGAATCGCAAAAGAGGCCTAATCTCCATTCAAATTTTAGCTGACCAAAATGCGATTGATGTTTTTCTTCATGTTGGATGATTGTTGGCTTTGCAGACGAATCGTTAGCTGGTCATTGGTAGTCACTGGCCACCCAAATAAGTATTACCTCCTTACAAACAAGTATTTGTATAGTTTCCATCCGATTAGGAGGGTACATTGGAATAACGTAGACGATATCTCTTGCATCAGGTCACCGAATCATCATTTTCTAGATACGTGCAAGATGTGTACCACATCCACAGGGAAGACTTCGCGCTTGTTTGGCTGCTTCAAAGTGTTGCAGGTAAATTAAGGAAACATCTTGTTCCACACACGAAGTTGAGTTGCCAACCAAATCGAATCATGAAAGGCGAACGTCTGAACACGAGACCGCATAAGACCACCTCATTACAAACACTGGTTTTCTCTATTTTTAACGTTCGCAATCTTTTCCATTGACCCTCGCAGACATAAAAACACCTTTCTTCTCCACTTCAAACGAAAAACACAACGAACGCGGAAAAAAATGTTTAGCTCCTTTTTGAAAGTCAGAAAAAGGGGCAATTATTACCTCTTCCCGGGTTTGTGGTGTTTTTCCTTTAGGGATCTTCGGGGGTGGAGGTCAGGTATCCGCAAGTTGATGAAGTTATGAATAACTTAGCGAATTTCTACCTTCGCGGTCACGTTTGTCACAAACGTCGCGTCTGATCATTTTACTGCGGATTTCACGGCTCACTCCGTTGTGTTCACACTCGACAACTCGCACTTCCTTTGGCGCAAACTAAATCACGGAGTGAACAAAAAATCGATCTAAAGGGAATCCTGACTTTGCCTTTCGTTTTCTAAGCCATTTAAGCGCTCTTACGTCGAAATGTCAACCACAAATTGACTTTCCTTTTTTTGGTTTATTATTTTCAATGATAAGCCTTTGGAATCGAGCAAGAAAATAAATTTTAACCCCCCTCTCAAAAATTTGATGTTTTACGTTTCAAGGTACGTAGAATCCGAAAATCGAATAACAAATTTTCCGTCCGACCGCAGTACGCGGCACTTTTCTTAGCAACCCTGGACCGATTTGGTTCAAATATGGTAAATGGGCTCCATATTGGGTCTAGTTGTGCCGCGAAGATTTTGGTTTATGTCAATCACTTCTAAGGGGTGAAAATTAAGGGTTGAAATTTTCAAGAGTGCCTAGCTCGAAAACTCTCGAAATAAAGGTATCGTTTTTTCACCAATTTTAAATAGTACCTATTGGATTTTTAAACTTTTTTGAGACCACCCGGGGCTCTGCAGGACCAACCGTTCGGTCCCGACAAGTACCTACTTAAGGGGTTTCCTTCGATAAAACAGGAACACGAGTGTAAAAACGCTGCAAATCATTGCCCAAAGGTTTATTATTTTCTGTATAGATCACCCTTCTGTATAGATCAGTGGTTCTCCATCAATAGCACCTACCACCATCTGTATTCTCCCTTGATCTTCCCTCTCAAATTTCAGCTTCCTGCGTTCAATAGGATTGAAAATGGCTTCGGAGCTCACTCAGCTGATCAGTGCTCTTCCAGGCGTCTCCAGCATTCGAGGAGATCTTCTTGACTCTTCAGATCACTGATCAGCTGAGTGAGCTCCGAAGCCATTTTCAATCCTATTGAACGCAGGAAGCTGAAATTTGAGAGGGAAGGTCAAGGGAGAATACAGATGGTGGTAGGTGCTATTGATGGAGAACCATTGATCTATACAGAAGGGTGATCTATACAGAAAATAATAAACCTTTGGGCAATGATTTGCAGCGTTTTGGAATTGTTGATGGAATTATTCACCACAATAAGAGTATAACAGAATATTACCTCTAATTGAACCATAGTGTCCAACTAAAACATCTAAGGAACTCCACAGCTGCCCCAAGGTGTCACCAGATTAACTAGAGTTGAAAAGCAATTTAAAAACGCTGCAAATTATTACACAAAGGTATTTTCCTATATAGCTCACTCGTCTGCAAAGAACACGGCTTTGCCACTGTTACCACAAACCAACTTGGAGAAAAACATCGATCGCACTTCGGTCAGCTAACATTTGAACGGAGACTTTGCGATTCATACTCGTATGATTTATTGAAAGTCCAACCCAGGGAAGGGAACCAAGGGAATGAACGGTTTGTCCTACAGGGCTCCTCGTGATCTCAAAAAATTCTATACTATCTTAAATTTATGGAAAAACAATACCTTTACGTCAAAATTTTTTGAGTTTCAAAATTCATTTTTCAACCCTTAGAAGTGACCTACATCAACCAAAATCTTCGGGAAACAACTAGATCCCAAATGAAGCCTACATACCAAATTTAATCAAAATCTGTCAATGCTAAGTGGGGAAAGTGCCGCGTTCGGCGGACGGACGGCCAAATTTTTATTCGATTTTGGGATTCTACGTAGGCACCTTGAAACGTTAACCAACAAATTTTGATGGGAGATTGAAAATTTTTTTTGTTGGTCGATTCCAAAGGTACATTATTGAAAAATTTTCAATTTATTTTTTTTCTTTCATTTATTATTTTTTTATTATTATTTTTTCAATTTATTATTTAATAATAAACCAAAATTAGGGACAGCACCTTGGGACAGCTGTGGAGTTCCTGAGATGTTTTCGGTGACACTAGTGATACAGTTAATGGCAGAGATTGCCTTATATCCCACGAACTCAACTAGGGAACTTGCACGAAATTTCTATAGAGTCAGTCCCTATCGCTTCGGAGAACACATTTTATGCAAATGAATAAACGGATAAATCAGTGTTGATGTTATTGAACATGGATTAATATCCCATGGAATTGGAGTATACGCATTAGGTACGCTCTAACATTGTTTTCTTCCGAATGTGAACCTCAATTTGTAGAAAATAATTCGACGTCAAATTTAAACCATAGTTTCTGTTTGTTTAGGTGTTTTGAAGTCGGTTCAAAAACACTCGTCACTCGAATTATTGTTCCGGAGCACAAAAATGTGCCTACGTACACAAAACGAGCGGAAAAAGCAAAATTTTAGTTTTTGTATCAGCATAAATACCAGCTACACACGATTTTCGTATTTTTTTCGGACAGTATAATACATGGTAAAATGGCGATGGTCTTTATGCGATTACCCCACAAAGTGAACGTTTCCATTCTGGAACTAAAACAATTTTTTTTTTTTTATTCGACATTTAGGTTTGTACATGAAGGATTGTCAAAACTTCGTGATTCAACGTGATAAAACACTTATAAATGTATTATGTTTTGTAGTAAGCAGTGTTCAAAAACTCAATATTAGCGTTTTGTGCACGTTTTGAACGAAGTGCGCGCACATTTCTATTCGTGATTGTTCTTGACATTTTACGTGAATTAAGAATCTGCATCAACTGAGTTGCGCTCTCCAAAAAGGGACAAAGTTAAAATTTTTTCTGTAGATTCAATATTCCACAGTATAGCAACTCTCCTAATAGATTTTTGGTGATTCAAGATAGTCGGACAAAGTAAGTGTGAAAACATTCCAAAGAGTATAAATGTTTTAACGAACAATCAGCTGCTATTGTTATCCACATTTCCTAGGAACTGACTATACGTGAAAACCATCGGACTATAAACGTGACATTTCTCTTAAGGTGCGTTTACACCAAACGCGCACCTTGCGCCGCGCTGTGCAATGCGCGCGTGCAATGCACGCGAGCAATGCACGCGAGCAATGCGCGCTAGCAATGCACGCCGCGAATCGGAAGAGCCGTTTACACCGGCCGCGCACGGCCAAACAGTTGTTTCCTAGCATTTCATCAATCCAGTTAACAATGGCTCCCGCTTTGTCGAAATTAGCCGTTTGTGCTGTATCTGTGTTTATTATTTCTGAAATAGAGAAGAAGCGACAAAGGAAGAGACGCAGAATGCGGGAATCATCATTTCTGATGGGAAGAAATTGCACTAAACTTCTTGCCGATTTGAGGGCAGGTGAAAATCGGCTCTTCCACAATTTCAGCCGAATGTCGAAGTCGGACTTCGACTTTTTGCTCAGCAAAATTGAGGTGAATGTGTCCAGGAAAGACACAAACTACCGTGAGAGCATTCCTGCAGCGATTCGGTTAGCAATAACCCTTCAAAAGGAGACTGGAAGAGTGCGCGTGGGAAATGCACGCCGGAAATGCACGCGGCGAATCCACAGCCGGCGGATCCACTTTGCGCCGCGCCGCGCACTCCTCGCGTGCATTGTTCGGCACGGCGCAGCGCGTTGTAAGTGTTTACACCGGACGCGCATCTGCACGCGAACCATGCGCGCGTGCAATGCGCGTTTGGTGTAAACGCACCTTTACATACAGAATTTAAAATTTACCACCAACCGAAAGACACGTTACTTGTATATAAAAATCTAAACTGGCTCCAAAACGTCATTAACCTAAAAAGAATGGATAATTCGAGGGCCGAAATGTTTGCATAACCTCTTAGAGTGAAATTTTTAACATTCAGGCTAAATAGAAATAAAGGATCTATAAATGTGTAGAATATTAAGTATAAGAAATTAAAAGAGCCGGGAATTCGTGCTTAACGTCGAACAAAAACATTTTCTCTCGAGATCAAAATTTGTTTTTAGAATACATTTTACTTACAGTTGTAATAATTACCAATTGAGAGGGGGAAAAAAACATTCGCAACGGAGAAATATAAAATTGGGCGGATGATTTTACGTTCAATACGATACGATGAGGAGGCGCAAAACGCTTCGTCAACCAAACAGAGGCGATATAATAATGCATGCGGAACCCCGTAAGTTGGTTTTTATAGGGGAATTTTCCAAAATTATATTGCACCTACGTACTAAAAATTTAATTTGATAAGGAAAAATTTGGCTGTAAATACGTACATGGACGTTCTTCAATGTTCGGTAATCTGATCATTTTTTCCCAGTTTCTTGGACGCTCTAGAACATTTCAATAAATAACAACAAACTGTAGGAAAGGTATACATTTTTTTTTCAAATAATTCTACACAGGAAAAATTGTTTTTGAGATTTCAATCTTATTTTGATTATGAGTGGCGGTTTGGTTGGGTGAAAAATATTTGTTTTCCCAATTGAAACCTAATAATACCTACGATAATCATAATATTCACCAAAATAACAAATAATGCACTTCCTACTATTATGGAGAGGTCAATGAGTGTTTAGGGGTTCAAAGGTAGGGTATCGGGCTCTTTAGATTCCGCCTCTCTAAAATATTCAATTATAACAGAAAACTATGAAAAAGTATTATTTGAGGAAGCTTGTCACGGCTACATGAACACATTTGGTTTGGAGTCTGTCGTCCGTGGTTCATTCTCTCCCGAGCAAAACTATTCAAAACGATTTTGACGAAACGTTCAGGGTTGATGAGGGTAGGCAAAAAGCACCCGGAGCCCCGTAAGACAAACCGTTCGCTCCCTCCGAGGACTTCACGGGACTTACGATAAATCAGAAACACGAGTGTAATTCGGAAAAGAGGCCTAATCTCCGTTCAAATTTTAGCTGACCAAAATGCGATCGCTAAAATGCGATCATCGCTTTTCATTACTTCAAGTTGTACTCAGTTTGAGTCCTTAGTAACCAGTAATCAAATTTCCCAATAATTAGGGCAACCTCAACTCCCTGTTTCTTCGAACTGAGTGTGAAGCGTTTATTTCTTCCAAATAAACTTGACTGTTAAGTAGGTGTGTGGTAGGTAGGTAGTACCTATGGTTGGTAGATGGAGACAATGGCAAAGCCTTGTTCTTTGCAGACGAGTGATCTATATAGAAAAATAATAAACCTTGGGTAATAATTTGCAGCGTTTTTGACACAGTAATTAAATAATTGAGTACTTTTCAAAACCAACTAATTAATCCGTGATGTTTTGGACACCACATCTCACCTTTAGAAATACCACCTCTACTTTAGTTGGGTCAAGATTATTCTACCTCATTCCACTAGGAATTGTTGCTGCTGATTTGCCACATAGTTAATACCGAGTTTCTTCTTGTTTCCACTTATAAACATGACAAAGACGATCCATGGTAAGAACTAGATAAAGAAGATATAAAACCAAGTTTAGAGAGATATTCATTACCACGAGCAGATAATTTTGAATAATCGGCTGATCTCCTCTTTCAGATATCGTTGACGATTTGAGTGAGCGATGAAATCGGTCACTGTTATTAAAAGTACCTATTATTATTATCGGCAAGCCCTCCGTGCCCAGGATCTGCCACTCGATCATATCTCCTCGTTAGTGGCATCAAATCGAGTAGATTCTGGTCTGTCTATGATGCGGATTATCGGTCGCGAAATTTTTCTGAGATCGGTGGCAGATTTGTGGTGGTAGTCGCGGTAACCCCTACATTGTTTTCTCTAGTCATGGGGTTGGCGCGGTTTTTCAAGGACAAACGGAAATTAGCTGCTTTTGTGGGAGGTGTGTTTGTACCTACCCATGAAATGGCGAAGGGAAAAAAGCGCACAAGTTGGTTGAAGTCGTGGGTAGCGCGGAGAAACCAACAAGGGTACATGTATTTGGATAGCCAACTGAGAGATGACCATCCTTCAAACGACTTCAAAAACTACCTGCAGATGAGTGGAGACGACTTCAACGTACTTTTAGGTACTTCCAGTGTGACGGATCTGTGTTTCACAGACATCATTTCCAAGATGTCTGTACGTTAGGGGGCGAAGGGCATCTGCAGGATTTCATTTCCTGACGAAAAACAATTCCTTCCGATATCGCTCAGAAACCCCAGATCTGCCGCCGTTATCAGCTCGTGAATTGCTTACTAATATCATCTGTTTATCATCGGGATTAGTGCCAATATGATCTCGGTGAATTGAATCGTATTTTCAACTTTGAGCATACGCCAACACTTCCTTGGGGCCTTCGTGGTAAACCATGCACCCCACTTGGCAGACGTTTTTATCTAGAAAACTGCCTCAGGTATCGATCTTTTTTATGAAGGAGACAAATTTCAAAGTGGAGCTCTGGATCACCGAAGATCGACTGACAAGGAACTCTTTTCGGGGGCTGACGAGGGACCAGCGTGTATTTTTTCCTCGTTCCCTTTTATTCGAGTCCTGGCAGACCCGCAGTGGGACTGGAGGGTGACAATGGATGAACGTGATTGTTTTGGGGGTGTGTGTTGTGCGTAGGATTAGCCGCGCGAACTCAGTGGGAAAGTTACAGCTGCTCCCCCTCTCCTTCCTCTGACACCACATTTCCCTTTTCTATAGCCCCCCTTCTACCTTCCTCGCCAGTAACTTCTCAGTTCAGTACTTCTGTTACTTCCCTTTCGTTTCATGAATTAGCAATGGAGCGAGACAAACTAACGCCCATTATCATTCCAGAGACAAACTCAGGAACTTCACGCAAAAGCTTCATATTTATGTAAGGAACAAATAAAATTACGAACGTATAGTACCTATTATAGGTACTTTATAATAAAGTCTAGTCCTTTATAATAAAGGACTAGATATTTTACGAAAAAGAATTGAAAGTTGCTTCCTTTGCATTTGAGCAGTTGGAAAACCAATTTCGGTCCTCTACAAATCCACAAATTCTTAACTGATCCTTTACCTATTTCATAAGATAATTCTACTTAGAATAAAATAGAAAATACCTATGTTTATCAGACGGCCAATATCAAATTATAAACATTACCTCATAAAACATTTAGGGCAAGGACCACTGTGGTCCTATGTGGTCCTAATGTTTATAATTTGATATTGGCCATCTAATAAACATAGGTATTTTCAATTTTATTCTAAGTAGAATTATCTTATGAAATAGGTGAAATAAACCTAATGAAATTAACCTCTGAAATGAACCTCTTATGAAATAGACCTGTGACAGGTCTTATGCCCGGAGAGTTTCAGAAAAGGCTGTCGACCATTTTTACAAAACACCTTCATAATTATTTAGAATTATTTAACAATTAATTTCCATCATTTTATGTTTATTTTACAACAATATTTTTCATTCATTACCTACATCATATTCATTTTATAATTAATTCTATTTTATTTACTCAGTAATTATTTACCTACTCCATTATTTAATTTTTTGTTAACAACCAATAGATACAGAGCAACTTTTAAAATGGCTTAGCCAACAAAATTGAAATTTCGTAGGTTTTAAAAGCGCACGATATCCCAAAGACTACCAGAGAAACCTGTACAATTTGAGCCAACCAGTACCTACCGTTTTATGACCTCCCATGATTCAAACTAATTTTTTCCGAAATGCAATTATGGAGCATCGACAGAAGAAATGATGGCTCATTTCCTCCTCGACCCGGTTGCACATAGTGAATAGAGGTCCCTCCGCATCAAGAGTCCACAATTTTAATTATGCTTTTTACAAAAGTAATCATTTCCTTCTTTGACCCCAAATTTCGTTCGTTCAACGGCAAAATGAACGTGGGACAACACAGGTGGGCAGTGAAACTACCTCACACAGAACCATACGGACATATTTATAGAATCAGTTGGTGTGAAAATGCTTGATTGTGTTACTGAGCAGTACCTATCACTGATGAATGTTAACAGGTGAAACTGACTTTTCTAAGTTCACAATCAGCAACACGATAAGGAAGTCGGAATTATGTTGATGATTTTTCACTTTCACATGAACAGTGGTCCCTACCGATCAGATCGTTCTGAAGTCAATGCGCATCCATCCAAATTCATGCAAAATCAGGCTCAATTGTAATGTGGAATTGATGGTCAAGTAATATCATGGGAGAACACTGCAGTGTTTCTGTTGATCATGAAATTCATAAGAGACTTTTTAGAGGCTAACCCCATCAACCCTGAAACAGTTGTCGTGTAGCTGTGCTCGAGACAAAAAATTGACAAAACAAATCAAAATCAATCAATTATTTATTTCTCAGTTTCAATTTTGAAGGACGCAAATTGTTTGTTAACAAAGCTTTCAATTTCAATCTCCGATAGTGAGGAAGGAAAACCCTCGAGGATCGACAAACAATTCCCAACACCCCTGAGCTACAGGGAAATAAGCGAAGGGAGAATAAATGTGCGAATATGCGATTACCATTGATCGAGACGCGAATAGAATTTCCAGTTTTCGATGTAAATCCTTCTACCAGATGTTTTACAAAGCTATCTATGTTTATAAAATTGTTCACAATCATTATTGCCATAATTCACCCTAATTAATAACGCAGTCGGCACTGTACACGCCGAATCCTGACAATCCCTGAAAGTATCATTGAAATCTGATGAGAAATGTAGTCATGCAACTTGTAGGTAAGAAAACGAAATTTTCAAGGAGATGAATACAAGAATGAAGATTTCAAAATAGAAGAAAATGACCGAAACAACACAAAATGTCACACTTTTGCTTCATCGCTATCTCAGCTAGCTAAGTCGAAAAAATTTGAGTTTCTCCAAAATCCAAATTGTAACTAGCATTTTGCGTTTCAGAGCTTTCTTAACAACTTTGATTCCGTGTCTGTCAGTCAGACAGAGGCAGAGCGGATATTTTCATCCGAAAATGGGGTCCAGTTCCGAGTGCTTTGACACCTATAAATGTCGTTGCATTTAGGCCAGTGAAAGTCACAGTCCAGGGAAAAAGTAAGAAAAACCGTCGATTTCCTTGTCCTGATTGAAACCAAAAGAGACGATAGAGTGATTTAGATGAATTTTCAGGCACAACGTGTACTGATCAGTTTCGCACAAATTATGCAACAAACCAACCCACCAACGCTAGTACGCGTTAGCTGGTCGCTTGAGTTCCTAATGTGAATGTAGTTAGAGTTAGTTCCAGATTGGTGGTTGATGAAGATTCATAAAAAGCTAATCAGAAAACATTCCCAACAGTGTTTATTTTTATTTTTACTACTATTTTTATTATTTTCGTGTAGATAAGCCTCAACTTGATTGTCAATTTCATGTTTTGTTTATAACATAATTTGGGTACTTGAGTTCTCTGATCAACGCAGTAACTCTCTGAGTTTCGGATGAAGAATCAAGACGAAAAGGCCATCACTTCCAACACATCACCAGTGAAGTTAATCTCTGTGCAAAGCAAATTTGAACTCGGAAAATGAATGGTGCTTAGGTTCTATGAAGATGTAATGGAACCACCTATAAATCCGGATTGACGGATCATTAGCCATCTGGGAGCAGCTGATTAAACAACAACCAGAAGCTACAATTAATTAAATAAAATCCGATACAAACGCGCGGAACGAGGCTGCAAGGGTGAAAATGGAAGAGGGTAGATAAGAGAGTGGGGGTAAAAAAAAGTGACGTGGAGGGCTGGCTCAGGGGTGGCTGGATGCAGCTGTAGGACGGACCAATGATACACCGCCATCGCCCTCCCCTTAGTACAGCCTTCCCAGCTCACCCCTGTTTCCACAGTTAATACCTCCATTGTCACATTGTGATACAGTAGAAAGGGAGAGCTAACCCTAACCCTAGGGTCTCTTCCTAGTTTTCACCCCACGCATACCCTCATTGTGCGGGCATGTGGACCTGTATTGCACGCACTAATGGTTATGACCCACGCTTCGGGAATTTACGAGCGCTTTATACTTGTACAGATGGATTGAATTGGTGAGGCGACGAAGAGATGGATTTTCTCTCAGCTCAGAGTCCGAATAATGTACTCGTCAGCAAAAAAAAAAAAAAAAAAAAAAAACGCTGCAAATTATTACACAATGGTTTATTATTTTTCTATATAGATCACTCCTCTACAAAATCACCAACCATCGATCGCATTTCGGTCAGCTCTAATTTGAACGGAGATTAGGCCTCTTTTGCGATTCACACTCGTGTTTTAATTTTTATATATATATATTTCAATATAAACCCTTATATTTTTGTAGGGAGCTAACGGTTTGTCCTACAGAGCTCCGGGTGGTCTCAAAAAATTCTAAAAATTGTATAGAATCCAAAATTGAAGGAAAAACAATACCTTTATATCGAAATTTTTTGAGTTAGGGCTTTTTCAAAATTTCAAAATTGATTTTGGAACCCTTAGAAGTGACCTACATCAACCAAAAGCTTCGGGGCACAACTAGACCCCAAATGGAGCCTACATACCAAATTTGATCAAAATCGGGCAATGCTAAGTGGCAAAAGTGCTGCGTACGGCGTACGGACGGCCAAATTTTTATTCGATTTTTGGATTCTACGTATCTTGAAACGTAAACCATCAAATTCTGAGGGGGTGTTAAAATTTTTTTTTCTTGGTCGATTCCAAAGGTTCATTATTGAAAATAATAAACCAAAAGCCAGAAAATTTTAAACCGTAAGGTTGCTAACTGTAAACTCCAAGCTTTAACCGCATCTTTCTTTTCTCAGCTACGTTAAGAAAGATACCGTCCGGTGGTGAATAATTAATAGAAATGGCAAAATAAATTGTGTTATTATCTTGTATCATTCATGGTTTTAAGGAGAACATTTCATCCCTCCACAAGCCTATGAGGATTGGTTTTATCACTGACCTACCATTCTCGATTTTCACCAAGCATCTCAGTTTATTCGAGCATACGAAAAAAATAACCTCAACAAACCAATATTATATTGAGGAAGGTTACCAGTTACCTTCTCCTATATCCTCAGTGATTTGCCGTGGTGAAAATCTACAAATGTGATAATTTAATGTTAAGTCTAACATGATGTAGGTAACTCTAACGAGGACCACCAGGATTCCGCAATAAGCGGATTCAAATCCGATTCCACCGGGATTTGAGAGACTAAGTCCTTCCCAAGACTTATCAGCAGCAATTTTAGTGGAAACTCAAAATTCACAATTATGGATAAACTGACCGACCCAATGACCAGATTGAACGGTCTATTAGTTTTAATTTTTGTTGTTTAATGAATATTGGGAGAAAATTGAAAAAATAACCCATTTCCTCTCCCGGTTTATATAACACGTAAAATCAGAGCTGCACCGTAGAAATCGAATCTTCAACACCTAACTCCATTCATTGACGGACTTGAAAAAGCTTGTAGAGAAATCTAACTATTATTATTCAACGTAACCAAGGTCACACAGGATGCATCCCCTCCTATTGACCCTGTCGTCAGTACTTATTACCATAAAAAAAACACAATTCCCCGGGGCTATTTTGAGTTATGAATATGGGCGTAACGCAGGAGGTAAGCCCGAGGCGGGATAATAACCTACTCATGTGCTAAATATTTACAATCAAATGCCTCAGGGTAAACTTTTTTCAACATCCCTCGCCCAACCCTTCTTCCATCTTCTATACAAACAGCTTCATTTTCATTTTTCAACCATAAAAATTAAGAAATGTGACCATCTACCAGTACTGGTAAGGTAATAAAAATTTCATGAGGATTTTAAGAGTAGGTACTGTTAGTCATTGGATTAGTCGCCTCGCCCACTTGATGGAAATGTTGCCAAAAATGAACCATCTACCCATGATTGGC
Organism: Apolygus lucorum; assembly: GCA_009739505.2. Classification (NCBI taxonomy): domain Eukaryota; kingdom Metazoa; phylum Arthropoda; class Insecta; order Hemiptera; family Miridae; genus Apolygus; species Apolygus lucorum. The sequence goes on from CM019176.2 coordinate 10,084,424, forward strand.
ACTATTATTGGATCAATACCAACGGATGATCAAGAACAGATGCTTCACATAAATCAATTTAAATCCTCACATATGATCACACCACAACCCTCGTGAGATGACACGACGCATAACCAAACACAAGACTGGGCTTCAAAAACCAACGAAGAGCTACAAATGCAACCCTATTCTTGTGAACTTATGTGATGAAAACGTTATCTGCAAAAGATGGGTTTGAAGAAGAAGATGGGAAAAAATCGAAAAATAGTTGGAGCAAACAGCACCGTCATTATAGCTTTACAATGAAACAAGTCGGCTGTCACATCACTGTTTAGGGATCTCGGGTTAACCGTGGAAAAACTGTCAACTGTAAAAACGTTGGGGAGGTTACTCAACACCTTGGAAGAGCACTTATCAAGTCTCATCTTCCTTCGAGGCCCACCCTTTAAAAGCATGCTCTTTCCTCTCTCTCGCCAACCTCTGGTCCCATCCATGCTAAAAGGACTCCAAAGGCAAAAAAAAACCTTGGATGGAGGGGGTAGAGTAATTGGTAGCTTGTTTGTTCCCTTCACAACAAGACTTACCACTTTGCTGACAGCTTGCTCCCTCAAGGTTTCGATTGCCGCAATGCAAACACCGGGCGACGCCCCCTATCGGGGCCTACAATGAGGGTCGCTTGCCGGACAGATACGGGGAGGCTTGTTTGGCTAATTGGTCGAAAGCAATTTGAACGCCACAACAAGGACCTGCAGCCTATCGGGGTGAGCCCCAAACAAAGATTCAGGACATCTTGTCTACAGAACTAGGATTGCCACCAAGGAGAGAAAATTCCATTCCATTGCTCAAAACAATTCAATATAACGACTTGGAAGAGTAGGTAGATGGATAACTGAAGAGGTTGTACATTGAGAATAAAGAGGTAGAAGGTAATACGTACCTACTAGTAAGTATGTGTTACGGCCTTCTCAATTTTCTCGTAGATTTCTCAAATAAAACACAGTAGACGCTGGAGGTCGTCAACCTACACAAGGGAGAAGTGTAGGACACCACCTGTCCACAGCCCTTCGACCAGAGTACACCTCAGAATTCCAGGGTCCACACTCTATTCCAACTCAACACTTGACTTTATACTTTCATCAATCAACCCAAACAATCTCTCCAATAACATTGCTACAATGCTTTCATAACTTTACTTCGAGACTTTCCTCACCTTTTGAGCAAGTCTAACGGTTGTGGGCCGGGCAAACTCATCCTATCTCTCACCAACCCTATCAATTAACAGTTCGACGTGCCAGATTAGATAAACACTCCACCTCAATCATTAACGGCTTGACGTACCTCCATCTCGATCACTCCTTCTCACTTCAAAAACTAGAGTATGATCTAAATAATCTTTGCCAGTTAGATTCAATAGAATATATCCGCAAGTACAAAAAGTTAGAATACAGGTGAGAAATAGTGAGTCATAACATTATGTATGTTTAGATTATAGTGGGATGCTATTTACTGGGTCTGTCTGATCAATCGAATCAGGCAGCATTCACGAAAATTACCTTGACACTGTTTTCATCGTAGTTAGCAAACTCTATCAAGACCAATATTTACTTAACATTATTTTGTACCTGTATGTTTCGGTGGAACTTAGTTTGTTCGTAATATAAATCCATACCAACACATACTTCATGAGGTTAAAACTAAACAGTTTAACAACTTAATTTTGCATTCCAGTTGAAGAACTCCAGTGAATTAATCCACTAAACAATTATTATCTAATGGCTCAACAAATTGGACGCCTTATTAGTATGATTATAATACATAACAACAGCAGTATCCCAGCAACTTTGTCTCATTCTATCTAATAACTCGTTTCGCTGATTTTTATTGAAGAAAATAGGATACTATGGAATTTATTAGTAGCTTAATGGTGGAAGAGAAGGAAAACTTGACTACAGAAACTCCTCCTCCTGGACACGTGGGTTGGGTAAGCTCAAGGCCCTACTGCTATAAGTGGAAAGCATGGAACATTCTCTACCCATCAATCCGCCAGAAGCGAATTTAGCTCACCCAGCTGATCAGGGAGGGGTAGTTGGTCATTCGAACTCCAAAGTCTCTGAGAGGCTATTTGTCAAATTTCAGCTTCATGGGGCCACCAGGAGAGAATAGTTTGTCATTCGAATTCTGCAGTCTCAGAAAGCTACTTAGTGACAGCCCCGCGATCCTCTCTTACATAACGTTTTTCGAATAGTTAGTCCAAGGCCAAAGCATGTTCCATGCTAGAAACACAGGCAATGAACAAACTAATTCTAAATAATGTACCTACCTATAAATAAACTGAACAAATAACTAGGTATGTAGACGTTGACAATTTGTCCACTGGAGGGTCTGCAACAAGCATCTCTGTTTAACAGACGAGTAGAGTGGACAAGCAGTGGTACCACCTGTGTACCACCAAACACAAAGGAGTTCCAACTCAAATGAGTGTAACTTGATAGAATGAGAAGAGCGAACAAAAAATTAAACACCGTCGAGTAGTAGGTATCTACAATTATGTTTCTGATACATTAACAAATACAGTTAGCTAATTAACTAAATAACAACGCGGTACCAAAATACTTTCATTAAGTATAGTACACGATGGAATATCTTCTTACACACATTTTGTAAAGTATCGGATAAATTCTATAAAATATTAAGTAAGTTTTGTATTACTTCGTCTACTGTGTGTTTTGTAGAATTTATCCGATACTTTACAAATTTATGAAAAGATAATTCTATCTGGGAGCCAAATATATTTAATAAGTGGGTGTGTTATGTATAACTGCGATGGTGATGTATTTGTACAGGTATAGTGTCACAAACAACAAGGTGTTCGTTATTTGATTTTTTGTTACTATACAGGGCTGAAGATGGTAGCTTTTACCAAAACATCTAGGTAGGTAGTTACTGAACCAAATAAACCTAAAAATCAGAAGACTCCGCCATTTCATTCCAAAAAAAAATGGTAGAACCACTAACGTCATTAATCCATCGGTTCAAATCGTCCATCGTCCAATAGCGACAACTTAGAAAATAATTAAATTTACCTTGAGGATATGGTATGGGCGAATCTAAGTGGTGGGAAATGCCGAAAGGTGCCGCCAGGGATGGGACAGGGCCGTGGTACTGGTGATGCGAGCCCATCATAGGCTGCATTGGGCTGCCCTTGAGGTAGCTACTCGCCATACCTCCGCCCAATCTGAAACAGAATGGTAAACATTTAATTATTTCTCCAACATTTCATTAAAGAAAATTGAAATAATTATGTATTTTCATGAAACCATTCTACGGTTGGAGAATGGTTGATTAGAAACGAATTATTTCAGCATAATGATGAATTATTTAATAAACCCATCTACAACCAGGAGTACCTCCATCTGTTCGTTTACAAACGGCTTCAATCGTTTTTAATAATTTTTTGAGCAAACATAATCAAGTCCATCAATAGTTAGGATCAATTTTACAGTTTCATATCTCAAAATACAAAACCCCACTTTTGGGTAATCGTACGTTGTCCAAGGTGGAAAATTTTATAATTCTAATATTATTCGACTCTAATTTCTCTCATTTAAGAAAAATTTGCACTCAAGTTTGTGCGCGCTGTACAAATTATTGTTTCGAAACACGGAGAAAATCATTTTAAACGTATTCTCTAGTTATTTGATGAATTTAGAAACACTGTAATATGATTCCGTGTGCCTAATGGCAGATTTTCAGGATTTTCAATAAATACATTCTGACTCTGATCGTAGCAGCCAACCAATGTGGACCAGACTGTTGACTATTGACGGATACCTAGTTACAATAAATTACATCACCAGGTACACCCCTAAACTTACAAAGACAAAAGATGCCATTTTCACGAGTATCCTCTTTCTTTCACAATTGAAAAAAGTCTGCCAAGTGGGTGTGGCACATAGTTCCTCGTATCCATAGCCCGATTATACAGATAATCCGATGCATTGTAGCTAATCTCAAAACATCAATACCTTGCACTACGCTCATAGGAGACCATCTACATGCCAACCCGTTCAATCCCTGAAATTGTCATCGAATTCGAATGGAAAATGTAGAAACTAAGGCTTTTACAAGGAATACACGTTTGAGCATTCGCAATGGCTGCTTTCGGTCAAAGACAATGGTTTTCATAGTGGACCATCAACACCTCAATCCGCATAATCCCTAAGAATTTCATCGAAATCTTACAAAAAATGAAGAAGTTACGGCTGTTATTTTTTTTTTTTTTTTTTAATTAACTCCCCTCAAGACAAAATGTCTTTGGTGACGGAGGGGGCACGCCATAAATGAAAATAAATAAATAAATCAAATATTATGGGGAGGACGCCCAGGACTCACCCGACGCCGGCCCTAGGGATGAGGGAAGCTGAGGAAGGTGGGGGAGGGAGAGAGGGATGAAGGGAAGTGCCTCTATAGAAAGACCACCAATTCAAATATGAGCCTAGCAGGACGCGGGTGGTGATACCACGGAGTACGCCTACCGAGATGCCCAACTCACGCAACTCCGTGGCACTTTTCCCACACCACACCCCGCGCCATGACAATGTTGCAGCCATCACCCTGATGTTGTTGGGTGCCACTCCTTTTAGCTCCGACACCGCTTGCCGTAAATCATTTCTATCATACTTCCTTATCTTGGCCCGCCAAGTCTGCTCCATGTCCAAGCTGCCATTGACAACCTGGACATCCAGGATAATGCAAGACTGGTCGGGCTTGACGGCAACGATGTCGGGCTTCTTACCCTGGTCACTTGGCATGTGATACAATCTCTCCCTCTCAACATCCCAGCCGCTAGATGACAAAGCACCTGCTATCTGCTTGGCAACCGCATCATGACGTAGAATGCGGCCACCGTGAGTACGAGGACACTGCTGCACTACATGATACAGGTGCTCATTTCCACTCCGACAGGCGCGGCAAAGGGGTAGCGTTGTCCCACGACTACCCCTCGAACACCTAACCGCAGTTGGCAATGATGCCACACGGACGGCGTGAAAGTGTCGGTAGTCGCGGGCCCCAATGCCCTCCGAAGCCCAATCAACCCATTGGGATGAAATGGGGCTTTCGGAGCACTGTCGGAGTTCTTTACCATCTACTGACTCATGCAGCGCAGCAGCAAACTCAGCAGACGAACTGGGTTTTGGAGCAGATGGTGTTGCTCGGTCGCACCATGCTAACTGCTGCCTGACAAAGTCAAGAAAAAAAAAAAAAGAAAAAAAAAAAGAAAAAAAAGAAAATTCACGTTTGCGTATGCGCACTTGCTACTTTTAGTCCGGAGACAATTGTTTTCATCTACACCCCAATCTGCATAATCCCAGAAAATTGGATAGATTTCGGATAAGAATGAAGTTATGGCTGCTACAAATTTATGTTTGCGCATGCGCACTGGCTACTATCAGTTCGGAGGGTTTGTTTCATAGGGGACCATCTACACGCCGACCCACACAATCCCCGAAAATTTCATCGAAATCGGACTATAGCTTCGTATAGTTTTGCCCGTTACAAGAAGCCAGACACGGAACCAAAATGGTTTAATAAGGCCTAAAGTAATTCAATAAGGTAAAATGCGATTGAAAATTTTGATTTTGGAGAATTTTTTCCTACCTTGAAAAGTTGAAACAATGCTTCCGCTAACTCGGTAAATTCGGAGACTGTTTTTGACTTGTTTGCTTCTTGGAAGAAGAACGATATGGCAAACGAGTACATTCGGTAGTTGAAGAGACCTGAGTAACACAAGGAAATCCCAAGAGAGCTAGTCGGTCTGACGAAATCACCATTCGAGTGAAGTTGAGCATTCGAGTTATTCAATAAACTCAATTTAAAAGCAATAATTACTTCCAGTGATTGGTCAGGCTATTCATATTTTTGTAGCGACATCACCGAAGTGACGGGTGACTGGTTTGGGCAGGAGGCGGGGGTGGTGGCAAGAGTTTTTCAATGGGCGGATTTCAAGGGAAGGTTCCCCAAAGAATTTAAATAAAGGACAACGAAATTCCTTGAGAAAAACCTTAGATTGGATTAGCACGCAGGAGGCCTCCGTCTTATAGGGAACAATTATACACTCGACTTGTGAAGGAACCCTGTGGAACAGCTGGGAAAGAAGAAGGAAAACTCTCCTTGGAGAGAGAGAAAAAAAGGACTTCAATAACATTGCTCGTTATAGACATCTGTAAGGATCCGTAAGAGGATTACGGATCCTTCAACCCTCCTCAGCTTCCCTATTACGTCGGGGGAGGTTGAACAACAGAGGTTCCTTCCCTCGGGAAATGTCGGGAAATACTTCAAAGTGGTCTTTTCGAGAGTTGAATTGGGAGAAAAAGAGCTGGGCGAGATGTACGAAGATGACGAGATAGATAAGAGAAAGAGGAGTATTTGATATTGAGGGGGGGGGGGGGGGGAGAAAAAGATGACGATCGATCGGGTTGAACGAAAAATGTATCTACAGTTACAGGGCGCAACAGTACATTTGAGGCGTTCAATATCGGAACAGGATAACTCCTAAATGTCAGAAATTATCTCTTTCGCATTTCAGTGTGGTAATTTGATACTTTGATGAACTTTGAATGGTTCAAAACGTATTGTTCAGTAGTAATGCATGCGTTCCAGGTGACATCCCAAAAAATAAGAATAATTAGTTCAATTTCAACCATAAAACGAAAAAACGTACATTTTTATTCGCCTTTCTACAGCACAAAACTGTTTCACCCAATGTAACTTATTCAATATTTCGAGTCAGAAACAGTAACACCCCTCCGTCCTATGTAGGTAATCCGTAGAATACCACATCTGTATTCAAGGTAAACCACACAAACACCCACGAAATACGCGGTTTATGGTACTCTAGCACCATGGTGTCACCAGTGTCACCAGGACAAATCGTTCGCTCACTACAAGAATTTAAAGTTTGGACGTACGATAAATCAGAAACACGAGCGTGAATAGCAAAACAGGCCTAATCTCCGTTCAAATTAAAGCTGACCGAAATGCGATCTATGTTTTTCTTCATGTTGGATGGTTGGTGGCTCTGCTGACGAGTGATCTATATAAAAATAATAAACCGTTGTGTAATAATTTGCAGCGTTTTTCGGCTAGTACTAAATGAATTACATCGAGTGAAAAGGTTTTATCGCTCACCAACTGCTTTATATTGAACTAATGCTTATCCAATGGGACGTCCCCATTACTTAACTACATGTTTATTACCGTAAAACCGTCAAATTTTACCCCACCAGAGGTAACTTTACCCCAAAAAGTGAGAATCTTCAATTGTGACGTAAGCGTGGTAGAACTTAGATAAAAGTTAGCTGTTGTGTTTTCGTTATTCTCCACATCCCAGAGAATCGATGCTGCTTGCGATGGTGCCTTTATCCATGTTATCAGCTGTTATCAATCATAGTTTCCTGTTCAGCAGTTTTTGTCCTGTTTCTTGTGCTCCAAAATTTCTTCCATATCAGGTGTTTGGAGTGGATTTACCAGGCAAGCCCTCATCACATCACTTTCAATATCTTATTTTGAAAAAAATACACTAATCAAATTCTCAAAAAAGTGTTTTTTTAGTTATGCCTTTGTTTACCAAAAATTTGATGGTAACTTTACTCCAAAAACCGGGTATCTTTACTCCACTATAAAGGTTGGGATAAAGGTAGCCTCACTCATATTTTTCTTATTTAATCTCGAAAAATATTTGAGTTTTATAATTTTTGCAGTGTTGAATGTAAGGTTTCTAGTGTATCTCACGTTGCAGAACTAAGAGATGGGGAGAAGAAATGAGAAAAAGCTTGGTACGCGCCCCTACCGAAACTTTACAACTGAACATGCATTATGATATGAACATAAACGTGCTTTGGTCTCATAAGTTGTGATTTACAATATTATTTACTCGTGGGTTAACTTTGAAATTTACCATTGCAATTGATTTGAAAGTTATCGAATGTGAAACAGACAGATTTTTTCTGTGATTTTGTTAAGTCATTCGTTTATCGTTTATTGTCCTTTAATATTTTTTTACTTGTAGAAAGTTTTGCTCGATTACCAACATAAGTCTGTCTATACTGGAAGACTGAAATTGTGATCTCTTAACCAGAAATATTGCATTTCGAGCAAATTCGTTGAAATAAATGATCATTGGAATTTATATTTTTCTTAGGTATAACTTGTATTTTTCAAGCTAAAAAGTTCAATTTTTCAGAATATGTTTTATAATAATATTATAAATACTTGATATTATCAAGTATTTCTGGGGTAATGAATTCAATCCCGACTAGTAACATTGCACCACTGCCCGTTTTTGTAGCAATTTATCGGTTATAACCGTGAGTTTTTCAGAGTGGAGTAAAGATAGACGCACTCGTAGGTAACTTTACTCCAACATGTAAACAATTAAATACGGGGGTTACAATTATCTGATCAATGAGATCGACCACTCAAAATGTTCAGGAAGCCCTGAAGATCAATTCACTTATTAAAACAATCAATTTAACCCATTTCGAGTGGGAGAAATTGTATTTAGAACTGTTTTGGAGTAAATCTTAGGGTAAAGTTTGACGGTTTTACGGTACTTCTAAAATTTTTAATAGTGTTTTTTTCTCTTAAAAAACCAAAAGAAACACTCAAAACGGTTGAGAATTCAAGAGTTGGTAGCGCGCTCAAGGAATAGTCAGATGGAGCCTTTTGGTTTATTATTTTCAATAATGAACCTTTGGAATCGACCAAGAAAAAAAAAATTTTAACACCCCCTCAAAATTTGATGGTTTACGTTTCAAGGTACGTAGAATCCAAAAATCGAATAAAAATTTGGCCGTCCGTCCGCCGTACGCGGCACTTTTGCCACTTAGCATTGACCGATTTTGATGAAATTTGGTATGTAGGCTCCATTTGGGGTCTAGTTGTGCCCCGAAGCTTTTGGTTGATGTAGGTCACTTCTAAGGGTTCCAAAATCAATTTTGAAATTTTGAAAACGCCCTAACTCAAAAAATTCTGATTTAAAGGTATCCTTTTTCCTTCAATTTAGGATTCTATAGAATTTTTAGAATTTTTTGAGACCACGCGGAGCTCTGTAGGACAAACCGTTCGCTCCCTACGAAAATTTAAGGGTTTATATTGAAATATATATATATATATATATAAATCAAAACACGAGTGTGAATCGCAAAAGAGGCCTAATCTCCGTTCAAATTAGAGCTGACCGACATGCAATCGATGGTTCGTGATTTTTATTTTATTTTATTTTTTTCTTTTTGATTTTTTTTTCTTCATATTGGATGGTTGGTGAATTTTTCTATATAGAGTTTTTTTTTCTATTTAGACGAGTGATCTATATAGAAAAATAATAAACCATTGTGTAATAATTTGCAGCGTTTTTTCCTTCATATTGGATGGTTGGTGATTTTGTAGACGAGTGATCTATATACAATATCTATATATAAATACAATATCTATATATAAAAATAATAAACCATTGTGTAATAATTTGCAGCGTTTTTTTCACTGAATACCCCACCTCCCATCATCCTTTCCTGTTCATTAAACTCCAATTTCAATATTTCGACGACGTGGATCACAAAATCTGAGGAGTCAACGATAAATTAGTGAATGAAATATCGTTGTGCAGAACAGTTTTGCTCTCGCGATGCATCGCACGCCACCGCATCCCATCCTAGTTCATAGGAGAGACAATCTTCGGGAGTGATCTGTGGAAACTCAGGAGAACTTGTACACCCGACACTGAAGAGATTCTTGACGTTGGAAGCAGAAAACCAGAAGGGGATGGCTGGCAGGAGGTGTGGGCCCTCGAGATGGTATCTTGCGGCCTGTTGCGGCGTCGCTTCTCCTCATGTCCGCGTCGGTGAATCCGAAACGACCTCCTCCATTAGCCGGCTTTTGAGGGGACGCGACTACTACAGGCCCCAAAGCCCCTACAGGGCCCTCTAGCTACCACCTTCAGTTGGAACCTGGTCTGAGGGGAAAATGTGTCGGCAAGGACGCACCAAGGTGGGGAATTTCACTGTTAGGTACCTCCGCCAGGTACCCTGACCGCATTCTAACCATAACGACACGCAGACTCAGGTAGAAACCCGAGCATGATTTCGACCCCTCGTACGCATGAGGTACCTAGTTTTACGACACTGGCTCTTATTGTGTATGAAAATACCTTCTTTCCCAAGGGGTTCGTTCAACTGTTCATTCAACACTGGAATATGCTCCTTTAATAGCCGAAGGCCACGTGAGTTGCTAAATGGAAAATTGCTGCAACTGCTAGGTGACAATGTACATGATTTCCTAGACCCCCGACGTACAGGGTGTGGCAGCATGACTTGGGCGTCCTTATGCGATTAATTTGGGGTAAAGTTGGACAACACTCAACAGAAAAAAATAACACACACTAATCCAGTTTTAGACCATTCTGAATCCAAATCGGCAAAAAAACGCTGCAAATTATTACACAATGGTTTATTATTTTTTATTTTTCTATATTGATCACTCGTCTGCAAAGCCACCAACCATCCAACATGAAGAAAAACATCGATCGCATTTCGGTCAGCTTTAATTTGAACGGAGATTAGGCCTCTTTTGCGATTCACACTCGTGTTTCTGATTTATCGTACGTCCAAACTTTAAATTCTCGTAGTGAGCGAACGGTTTGTCCTACAGAGCTCCAGGTGGTCTCAAAAAATTCTAAAAATTCTATAGAATCTTAAATTGAAGGAAAAACAATACCTTTATATCGACATTTTTTGAGTTAGGGCGTTTTGAAAATTTCAAAATTGATTTTGGAACCCTTAGAAGTGATTTACAACAACCAAAATCTTCGGGGCACAACTAGACCCCAAATGGAGCCTACATACCAAATTTCATCAAAATCGGTCAATGCTAAGTGGCAAAAGTGCCGCGTACGGCGGATGGACGGCCAAATTTGTATTCGATTATTGGATTCTACGTACCTTGAAACGTAAACCAACAAATTTTGGGGGGGAGGGGGGTTTAAAAAAAATTTCATGGTCGATTCCAAAGGTTCGAACCAAATTTTGGCCGTCTGCGGCACTTTCCTTAGTTCCGATTTTGATGAAATTTGGTATGTGGGCTCCATTTGGGGTCTAGCTGTGCCCCGAAGCTTTTGGTTGATGTAGGTCACTTCTAAGGGTTGACATTTTGAAAACGCCCTAACTTAAAAAATTTTGATATAAAGGTATTGTTTTTCCTTCAATTTAAGATAGTGTAGAGTAACTACAGTACTTGGACACATGTTTTGTTAGAATTTAATGAGTTGTTATATGGAAAAAGTGGTTGTTGTGTTTTTGATCTGAAACGAAAATTACACTCGTCCTATCTTTTGTGCCAATCAGTGGTTTTCTTCAACATTTGGGGGCCCGTCCGGGATCAAAATGTCAAATCGCCGACAACAAACGAGACGCACCATATCCACCCGTCAACATGCTGTTGTTGACGAGGATGAAGTACCAAGAACAATCTCAAATGATCGAGAACTGAGTACCACACCTTCTCTGATGGACTCTGTTCAACCTGTTGTAGAGAATCAAGCTCAGCTGAATACCAACCATTCGTTAGAACTAATAAATCAACAATTAGAGGAGTTCAAAAGACGAATACAACAGTTGGAACAAGAAAATATGCAGTTGAGGCAATCAGTCTTTGCTCAGCCAATTCCATCTACGTCATCAAGTATTCCACTGCTCGAAACAAATGTCAGTTCAACCTTGTTAGAAGTACAACAGCAAATCATGAATTTAAGACAAAAACCAGTATCTCACGAGGGTTCTCTTATGATTTATGAGGGTAAAACCTCGTGGGAAGATTATGCTGGTCATCTGGATATCGTTTCTGCGGCTAATGGTTGGTCTGAGGAGCGTAAGGGCCAAAAACTCGCCAGTGCTCTTAGAGGGCCTGCTCTTGGAGTGGTATTGGCAATGGTACCACAAGAAGACCGGATGAATTTTATTTGCCTCAGTACTGTTCTAAAGCTCAGGTTCGGTCAAGAGCATTTGTCCCTCAAGTGGCAAAGTGAATTACAGTCCAAGGAACAACGGCCAGGTGAGTCTCTTGCTGAGTTTGCTTTAGACATAGAGCGAATGGGGAATTTGCCTCAATTTTAGATTCTGGAATTTCAAGGCAAATCCTATTATAGGGCCCTAGAATAACGTTTAACACTAGGAATAACCAACGGAAAAAAATTACCGTAGGAGAAAATGACTAAACAAGTGAACCTCTGTTACAAAACACCGCGAAAATCGAGGAGTATTGTTGACGTCATACGACAAAAAAAAGAAAAAAACGACGCGAAAGCAACGACAACAGACAGAGTTCTAGCACGCCACACAAAACGATCCAGTGAAATGGCTACTCGAATAATGTGATTCAAATCTTGAAACTAAATAAGAGAAGATGAAGAATAATAATGCTTGATAAACTAGTAGATAGATTCGTATTGTAAAAAAGTGAGTAATACTGTTTCTTTTGGTCAATTTTGTGTCAGGGTTCTTCCTGCCAGATCGTGGCGCACTCTTGTGCGCACTACTCGGAAGGTAAAAGTTCGTGTATGTGCCGCTTCTGTGGTAAGCGCCACAGAACCTCCTTTGAAGTCAGATTGGTAGAATATCCGTCACGTTTCAAACATGGCTGCCTCTTACACATTGCCACCACATTTAAAATTTCCATCTTCCTTAAATTCTCTAAATTTTTTGGATGCGTTTTCGAGCAGCTCACTATGGTTTTATTCCATAAAAATAAACCCTCATTCGAAAAAAAAAATAAAAAAATGTGAGGCAAATTCCCCATTGTAAGATTAGCTACGCCCAATTGGCCAGAACAATGTAGGGATGAAGTAGCCTTACACGCTTTTTTGAGAGGTTTGCGAGATCAAGGGGCAAAGAAAATTTTATCCTGCTATGCACCTAGAACACTACAAGATGCTTTGACAAGGGCTCAGTTGATGGAAGGGCAGAGCTATTCCAGGAAGGAGTTGTCCATTTCAGAACCGGAGTGTTGGCGATGCAATGAGAAGGGTCACATTCGCTCAAAATGCCCTCATAGCAAGAAGACGTCAGGTCGTGTAAATGTTGTGGAGTCCGAGTCGGAAAACTGAATGGAGCCTCGGAAGTGGGCCTTGCCCAGGCTCCAGGAAGAAATGGCCCACATTGCGCATTTATAAAAACTGCCCGAACCAAGGAGGAGGCCTTATTCGTAGAAGCTAAGGTGGGCAAACGTGGATGCTTCTTACTTGTTGACACAGGAGCCACAGTTTCAATCCTTCGTCCAGATGTGGCTAGGAATAGTTGTTCAACAGTACACCCTTCCAGTTACCCCAGCCTACATACTGCATCTGGCCAGGAGATGCCGGTCCTAGGAAAATGTTCTATACTGATACAGTTGGGAAAGAAGGAAGTGAACCACACTTTTCTGATAGCCAAGATTCGAGACAAGGCAATTCTGGGCTTGGATTTCCTTCGGAGGGTCAATGCTTGTGTCAATTTGGCCCGATTGTCTCTGCAAATTCATGGAAGTGAGATGCCCCTCAGAAGGCGATGGCAATGTGCAGAACAAGCTCTCCAAATTAGAATTTCAAGATTCTCTGACAAGCTGGGATCTCATGAAAACCAGGCGGTTCAAGTAGGAGCAGGTTCTGAGCAGCGAAGCCAACCAGAGTGGGTACATGATGCGTTGACCAAGTCAGATTTAGTTCCGAATTCAATTGAATGGAACAAGTTAACTGATTTGCTCAGAAGGTCTCAAGCATCATTTGCATCAGAAGGAAAGCTAGTTGGACGTACTCACTTGGTTCAACATGCCATAGATACAGGTGATGCTCATCCTCTGAAGCAGGCCCCAAGACGCAAACCCTTCTCACAGTATGACCATATAAGTACCCTCCTCAAGGAAATGTTGGAGCAGGACGTCATTGAACCCTCTAAAAGCCCATGGGCTTCACCGGTAGTTCTAGTGCCGAAGAAAGATGGGTCAACGAGATTCTGTGTGGACTACAGAAAGTTAAATAAAATGACGAAAAAAGACTCATATGCCTTGCCCTGCATTCAAGATTTGCTGGATGCTTTAGGTGGGTCTGCATGGTTCTGCGTGCTTGACTTGAAGAGTGGGTACTGGCAAGTGGAGATGAAGCCCGAGGACAAAGAGAAGACTGCTTTCAGTATATATGGAAAAGGGTTATGGCAGTTTAAGGTTATGCCATTTGGTTTAACCAATGCTCCGGCAACTTTTCAACGGTTGATGGAGGCAGTGGTACCCTCAGAACTTGCCTTAATCTACTTGGATGATTTGATCATTCATGGTCCCAGTTTTGATGTAGTTCTGGAAAAACTTGAAAAGGTTCTGCAATGCTTGCAAAATGCAAACCTTCAAGTAAATGGAAAGAAATGCAGCTTTTTCAAGAAGGAAACGAGATATTTAGGTCATCTAATATCTGAAAGGGGTGTAAAAACAGATCCAGACAAGACCAAAGCAGTCAGAGAGTGGCCAGTACCCCAAGATAAAAAGCAGTTGCGCAGCTTTCTTGGATTCTGTTCATACTACAGAAGATTCGTGAAGAACTTTGCTGACGTGGCTAAGCCTCTGACATACCTCACTGAAGCAGACATTCCATATGTGTGGAGTGAATCCTGCGATGTAAGTTTCAATCAGCTGAAAGATGTGATGACTTCATCCCCAATATTGTCTTTTCCAGATTTGTCCAAGCCCTTCATAGTGGACTGTGATGCAAGTGCTCAAGCGGTTGGGGCAGTTTTATCGCAGCATGCTGATGGAAAGGAACATGTGGTTGCCTATTTCAGCCAGACTTTGTCGAGACAAGAGAAAAATTACTGCGCTACAAGACGTGAATTGTTGGCCGTCATCCGCTCTATCAGTCATTTCCATCAATATCTGTATGGTAAGCATTTCATTTTAAGAACCGACCATGCAGCCCTTACGTGGTTAACGTCGTTCCATCAACCAGAAGGGCAATTGGCACGCTGGCTCGAAAAGTTACAAAGCTATAACTTTCAAATAGTACACCGAGCAGGTGCAAAGCATGGAAACGCCGATGGCTTATCCCGTCGCCCTTGCGGTGATGGTTGTACTTTTTGCCAAAAAAGAGAGAAGATCGATTCAACTCTTGATTTGCACGTAGTGGAATTGCTACCACAAGATGACAACTTCCAGGATGATTCTACACTACAGGAAATTATCAAGTGGAAGTGTAATGGCAATCGCCCGCATCATGAAAAGTTGATAGAAGCAGACCCGAAATTTCGGCAATTGATCAGCCGTTGGGACTCTTTGGAGGTACACAGTGGAAAACTGTATCATGTATGGCTAGAAAAAGACAACTCACACAGGAGGCAGCTAGTAGTTCCAGAAAGTAAAATTGCAAATGTCTTGACCCTGTGCCATGATTCTCCAACAGGGGGTCATTTTGGATTTTGGAAGTCTCTCGCCAGGGTGAGACAAAGTTATTTCTGGCCAGGCATGACTTCAGATGTGCGCTCCTGGTGCAGAACATGCCATGTTTGCCGGAGATTCAAGGGACCGGGACGAACCAACCCAGCACCACTCCAACAGATGACAGTGGGAGCACCGTTCGAGAGGATTGGGGTGGATATTTTAGGGCCATTTCCGACAACAAGAAGGGGAAACAGATATGTGCTTGTCGCAGCTGACTACTTTTCAAAATGGCCAGAAGCTGTTGCACTTCCAAACCAAGAAGCTTCAACAATTGCTTCTGCATTGGTGGAACAAGTGTTCAGTCGAACGGGAGTGCCCTTTGAAATTCACACAGACCAGGGACGAAACTTAGTATTGAATATTGATAGTATTGAATTTTTAGAGACTACGCGGAGCTCTGTAGGACAAACCGTTCGCTCCCTACGAGAACTTAAGTGTTGGACTTACGATAAATCAGAAACACGAGTGTGAATTTCAAAAGATGCCTGATCTCCGTTCAAATTTTAGATGACCAAAATGCAACCGCTTCAGGTACCTACGTGGTAAATAGGTAATGACAAAGGCAAAGTCGTGTCCTTTGCAGACGAGTGATCTACAGGGTGTCCAAGTAACTACGCTCCCCCCACTTATTTTCTCTAATAGTGTAAGAATAAAAATCGGATTAACGCTATTCTTCATAATTTTCTGCGTAGAATTCAAAAATGACAAAATTGCGCAGTGCGCAATCGCGCAACCATGCGCAATCATGATCAACTTTGTTTTTTTTCAAATGAGAACCCCCATTTTTTATGGCAGATTCGGATTCTACGTCAAATTTTATGAACATTTTACTTAGACAACTTTTTTTTAGGACGCGCGCAGCCCGCTCAGCGAGCGCTCAAAGATGCGCAACCCAGAGATTGCGCCAAAGTTGAGATGAAGGTAAACATCAAGTGCGGCACATCACTTAGCACTATTTTTCTATGCTGAATCGCGTGGTGATATCCCTTTCTTGATTTGATTTCATTTTACCGTATCTACAGCCGAAAGAGTCACTTTTTGAGGAGGAAATCATCGATTTTCAGTGGAATCTTTTCCGAGTATTGTTTTCTTCTCGAATTATTACTCCTTTGTGCAGTAATAATACAGTTCTAGATTAAGATTTATTATTTATTAAGAGTTTATTTAAAAGTTCTTAATTTATCAAGAGTTTTATTAAGAGTTATTATTAAGAGTTTATCGCTTAATTGTTTCAATCATTGTTCATCTAATCATGATTTTAGAAGACTGAAAATTATTTTGCAACATTTTGTGATAATTATGTAGAAATTTCCCGTTATTATAGAATTTTAAAAATTTAATTTTCTACATTTTATTAGGATGATTATTACCCATTGTAAGAAAATCCATGATTTCCTCCTCAAATAGTGACTTTTTCGGCTGTAGATACGGTAAAATGAAATCAAATTAAGAAAGCGATATCACCACGCGATTCAGCGTAGAAAAACAGTGCTAAGTGATGTGCCGCACTTGAGGTTTACCTTCATCTCAACTTTGGCGCAATCTCTGGGTTGCGCATCTTTGAGCGCTCGCTGAGCGGGCTGCGCGCGTCCAAAAAAAAGTTGTCGAAGTAAAATGTTCATAAAATTTGACGTAGAATCCGAATCTGCCATAAAAAATGGGGGTTCTCATTTGAAAAAACAAAGTTGATCATGATTGCGCATGGTTGCGGTTTTTGAATTCTACGAAAAAAATTATGAAGACTAGCGTTAATCCGATTCTTTTTCTTACACTATTAGAGAAAATACGTGGGGGGAGCGTAGTTACTTGGACACCCTGTATATAGAAAAGTAATAAACCTTTGTGTTATGATCTGCAGTGTTTTTTTCGACTAAGAAATCTTCCCGATTGCGCACTATTTTACCAGAGCATCAAAACTAGAATATGGAGGGGACGAGTGGGGGGAAAATATTCACAAAATATCCAATTTTTCAATATTTCGGTTCCTTTATAGCTCAATAATTGTATTCAAGCTTTGAAATTGAGGAAAAATTCTCATTACACCTCCTGACTTTCATGAATTATTTCTGTACCACCATGGAACTACTACGTGGTACCATGACACCATAAACCGCATATTTCGTGGGCTATTTTTTGTGTTTCACCATGAATACGGATATGAACTTCGACGGACTGCCTACCAAAATAGATGAAAAATAGGTGCTAGACTGACAACATTGGTGGTTTGGGGGGGGTTAACGCGAATTCGCATGTTGGGTGTCGCAGATCATGGATTTTAAAATGCTCTTCAAATTCGAGGCTCCCATGCCGCTAGAAGTTTTATGGTGGAGAAGGGTGGGGGGATCACTATTTCTTCCTTTAAATACTAATTAGGTATATTCAGTGAATCAGTTTTTTTGCTTACCTACTGGTTGGGGATGAGGGGCCCTATAGAACGAGTAAACGCAGTACGATTGGGGCACCTATGAGAGAATGTAAACATTGTATGATGATGAGCGCCTTGGGATCGTGGACTCCGCGCGTTTCGTGTAATCGCAGAGGTTTCTTTATCTCTCGGAAAGGCTCAGCTGTTTCAGTTATCACTTACGGAAAGTAAAGGTGACAAATTCTGCTTTGTGTAGTCGGGTACTGAATTACCCTTGTTCACAATAGTTGACAACCAGAAGTTACTGGCAGATGGTGCGGATGGAACGCCCCAAAATTCTTTTAAGTAAAAGAATACATTTTATTTTTTAAATAAAGAATACAATTTATTCTTTAAGTAAAAGAATACATATGTAATGAATACATTACACGTTTATAAGAATGACTTTTACGTCCCGGTAGCTTTTTTTTTTTTTTTTTTTTTTTTTTTTCGTTTTGCCGTCTAAAACTGCAAGTTGAGAGAACTGAGTTTCATTGAACGGCGAGTTACCTACGACTTTTAATCAACTTGCTCTAAAAATGTGAAAAAGTTGATTAGTTGAGGAATACATTGTTTTTTGAAGTAATAAATTGACCTGAATTATCGCCAATTTTATTACCTAATTTTTTCTCCACTGATATTCAATTTCGAGATGCTTTTGCATATTAATGGATAAAGGAGAATTTTCCATTTCACTCAATTTTTGGACGTATTTTTCCATGAACATTCAAGAAAAACTATTTCCCAATAAATAGTGACCAAAATTCCCCAATCGTGCTTCCACCAGCAGGCATTATGTTGGAAATTCCTTCCTGGAAGGAATTACTTCCTGGATCTATACATCTTAAATTACATTTGACGATTCACATAAACAGGGGATTTCAAAAAAACCCATAGAAAAAGGATCACAAGGTGGCAAATTGGGAGATCAGGCTACTGCAAACCGCCCCTGATTGAGATGAGGCGTTCTGGGAAGTGTTCCCTCAAAACAGCCATCGAAGCTCTTGCGCTATTGCACAGTCTTGATGGAACCAAAATTTGGTTTGACCAAAATTTGACATTTAATGTCAAAAAAAAGCCAGTAACACCCGATAACAAAAACCCAAAAACTACTTCTTTTTCTCTACAGGTTTTTTTTTATCAATCCCGCGTTTATGTTAACCGCCCAAGGATCCTTTAAGATTCCCAACAGAACAACATCTAGAAAGGAATTTCCAACAAAACGCTTGCTGTGCTTGAAAGAGTCATGACAAGCTTCAGAAATTCCATGAATTTAGAACGGGGGACGTCACCTAAGTGATTTCATCTTCAAACCTATGTAAAACCAATCTTTAGTAGTGTACCTACACCGTGAAAACCAAATTACAAACTTTTTGAAAGAATTTTTTTTTGACAGAATTATCAGGCTGAAGAAAGCGGCTGAGTTCCGTAGAGACTTGTTCCAAGGAACAAAAAAATTACTTATATACCCAAGGTGCGAAAAAAACTTACATCCGTTATTATAAACCATTCATGATACTATTTTCTGGACTATCTCGATAGTCCTGAATCCTCGAATGCTTAGGAAGGCACCTACTAAAAAGAAGGGGCCAAAAGCTCCAAAAGGGTAGTGCATCGAAAGAGGAGGACGCCATTTTGTTTGAAGGCCGTCGGTGTATCCCTGTTGTGTTGCCAAGGTGATACCCTCCCATCCGACCGACCCCGACGGATTTACCCACTTCTTCTTCCCGAGGAACATCGACCTCGTCTTCATCCCTATTTATCCTAACAACGGATATGAGCAAGAAGCCAAATTGCCAGACGATAAGAACTTAACCACTAAAGACACTTTCGTCTAGACGCCTGATACGGAAGTGCTTTTAGAAGGTATCTACGTAGAAATGCCATATTCCAAGACCAGCCCGCGAAGTCCACGTCACTGGTTCAGAATCACTCATCCACACTATAAAAATACCCCGGGCGTTAGAAACAATATAGGTTCTAATTTATCGACTGCTTGATACTGAATATAGGTGTGAAGGTTCTTGAGGTTCAGTCAGATGAATAATTACACTGTTAGGCCGACGTTTCGGTATATTTGTATTCCATCTTCAGGGCTATAATGAAAAAAAAAAAAAACCAGAGGGGTATAGACACAGCAAAACATCATTCTTGTATGGATCGTTGACACTATCATTTTAAGTATAGATTAATGATATTTTAACATACCTTTAAGCGGTGTACATATAATTCTTATGGCTACATCAGAACACTTAAAAAACAGCACTTTTTAAAGTGGAAACTTGAAGTTTTTTTAAGGTAAACACGCTGATTTTATTCGAGGCAGTTTTTTTTTATCACAATATTTCTATCAGATAGATATTGTGATAAAAAAAAAACTTAAAATGATAGTGTCAACGATCCATACAAGAATGATGTTTTGCTGTGTCTATACCCCTCTGGTTTTTTTTCATTATAGCCCTGAAGATGGTATACAAATATACCGAAATGTCGGCCTGACAGTGTAATTATTCATCTAACTGAACCTCAAGAACCTTCACACCTATATATAGTTAGAAACAATAGTGGCAATGGAGTAGATCCATGAATGTGATGTGCTGACCGAAAAGCGATCGATGTTTTTCTTCATGTTGGTTGGTGATGACAATGGCAAAGCCGTGTTCTTCGCAGACGAGTGATCTTTATAGAAAAATAATAGGTAAATCTTTGTGTAATAATTTGCAGCGTTTTATTCCGTGCGAAAATCATGAATGAGAGCTAAGACGCACATTCATGATTTTGACGTAGGTACGTTTCCTGACGGGATCTTGGTTACCTCATTCATCCTTTTAGCACAAACCTTCCCAATCGGTTTTCTGGTTACGAACCGATAAATGGGACACATTCTGTTTTATTTTGCCAATATTTTGGGTGAACAGGGCCCTTGAAATAATTATAAGATGATCTGGCCTCATATTGCCTTTCCTAAGCGAATTGTCTCCTTTTTGTGTTTCAACAGCTCCATGGCTCTTACCTCTTAGGTACATGCGGATTATACGTTTGCGCATAGTCGACTATTAATCCAGGAGAGATGATTTTCATAGGGGACCATCCACCCGCCAATCCCTGAAAAATTCATCGAAAATAATTTCGTCTTAGTTTTGCCTAAGAAGAATTTCATGACAGACACACGGACACACAGACGGACGCGGAACCAAAAATGTGGACATTCTGATTTTGGAGAACATTTTTTTTTTGTTCAACCTTGAAAAGAGAAATCAATGCTTCCGCTACCTCGGTAGACTCGGAAGCAAAATCTATTGTCCACTGAAAAATAAACAGAATACGTACCCATTAAACATACCTACAACGCACCCTACGAATTTCAAATACCCCAGAAATTGACATCACGACAACACTTGTGCTACAGCACACTGTTAACATCAAAGAAGAGAATAACATAGGAAAAGTAAAATATACTCTGAAGTTTGTTGAATAATGGTTCCTCGAATGTGAGAATGCAGTACCCTGCCTATATACTTTACCCCAAAACCATGAAAGTGAGCATATATAAATTCGAAGTTCCCATGAGTCAAAACCATGTATTACGTAAAAGTATATATCTATTATATCTAAAAGTATATATATCTAAAATCTATTATATAATATCTATTATAATATAATATAATATACATATACATATATATATATAATATACATATAATATAATATCCTACATCTGTTATAATATAATATCTATTATATCCTACATCTATTATATCCCACCCTCCGGTTGCGCAAAAGTGCATTTTTTTATACCCCAAGTGTGGCACATATTTTTTCATTATTTTTGACGCTGAATCACGTGGTGAGGTCCGTTCTTCAATTTCATCGTTATTTTTCCAAATTTAGAAGGAAAAATAATGTTTTTGGATTTTATTTTTCCTCCCCCTTTCGCGACACGGGCTGGGGACCGGCTATGCCGGGATTAAAAATAGATTCCTCACTTCTAAATTTAAAAAAAAAACATATTGCATAGTAGGTAGGTACTTTTACCTACTTTAATGTAAAAAAAAAAATCAAAAAGCTCATAAATTTTCAAGCTATTATCGTCAAGAAAACTCAATAATACTTTTGTTAAAGCTCCTTTGTGCTTTAAGGTATAAGACATTCATTTTTTATTGTTACTTTTTTTGGAGCTTTTGTAACTTTTAATTTCTTTAAGAGTTTTTGGATGAGAAGCATTTGATTTTTTTTTTTTTTTTTTTTTTTACATGAAAGTAGGTAAGTTCATACCTACTTTCCAACATTTTTTTAAAATTTAGAAGTGAGGAATTTATTTTTAATCCCGCCATTACCGGTCCCCAGCCCGTGTTGCGAAAGGGGGAGGGAAAATAAAGTCCAAAAACATAATTTTCCCCTCTAAATTTGGAAAAATAACGATGAAATTGAAGAACGGACCTCACCACGTGATTCAGCGTCAAAAATAATGAAAAAAGATGTGCCACACTTGGGGTATAAAAAAAATGCACTTTTGCGCAACCTGGTCACTTTGCGCGCAAAGAGTACCAGTTGCTCGCAATGAAAAAAATCAGTTCGGGTATGAATTTCTCATGAAATTTGACGTAGAATCTGAATCTGCAATAAAAATAGGGGTTCCCATTTGAAAAAACAAAGTTAGTGTCATTTGCGCGCAATTTTTTTGTGCGAAAGTATTTTTCCCGAATTCTTTACTAAAAAATATGAAAAATGGCGTTGGGCCCATTTTTTTACGCAATTAATTACGGAAATGCCGGAGGGTGGACCATAACTTCTGGGACACCCGGTATATATCTAAAAGTATACGTAAAATATTTGCTAGTTATCAACAATGCATATCTATGTAAGAAATTTAAATAAAAACGAATTTATGTATAAAAATTGCACCGTTAAAATTGTAAAAAAAGTACTTGAATCAGTTTTTTTTTCGTTTCCTCTAAACTTCAATTTCACACATTCGTGGTTATGGCGAGCAAGGGACGATATTTGTTACTTATTTTTCAGAAATGTCTTATCCCTTCTCTGAATCAGGAAATGTATCACTTTCTATTTTACTTAAATTTGAACTTTGAGATTGTAATTCATTTTCATGTCTGAAGCTCACATCAGAAACTAAAGATAAACATCAAGCGTATGTTTCTTTCCACGAAGCACCTGAATTGGACAACGTGACGAATGATTAATGAAAACGTTCTGACCACTAAACTGTTTGGAAACACGTTAGTAAATTGTCTATTTTTGAAGTTGAAACCAAAAGATAAAATCCAGGATTACGTTGTGACCACTTAGCAAAGGACATCGTGAAACGCACTTCAACAGGTGATGCCTGAATTGGGGAAATTGAGAGTAATCCAGGATCATCATCAATCATGTTCTCACACTCAGGAGAAACTGATCCGAGACACGACTGTGAATAGCGTATTCCCGAACTTGAAAACTGAATGAGTAATCCGGGATTATGTCCCGATCACTGAGCAGAAACAGGTCAGGAACAAGATGGCGAATCGCGCTACTCTAACCATGAAAACTAGAAAAGCGAGGAATGTTCGTGTTCTGATCACGTATGTCTGAGTCCTTTCATGGCTTGAAGGTCTGCACCGATTTTGATGCGGGTTGCTCCATGGTGATCAGTAGAGCTCGGAATTTGCATATTTTGCATATCTTTTATAATGCGGTATATCTTTGTATTTGAACGTTTTGAAGGTTTCTGAAGGGTATGCGGTGGTTTAAATTGAAATTGAAATTGCAAATTTTTGCATATTTCGGTCATTTTGGGGATTTTTGCATTTTTTGGGTCATTTTGGGGATTTTCGCATATTTTGCAGCATATTTTACTTTTTTTTTGTTGCGTATTCTGGATTTTTTAAAAGTCAGTGGAAGTTGACAATATTCGAAATCGAATGTTGGAATGTTTTGTCCCCTCACTCACATCACCCCAGCAGGTAATGGGCCATTACCTGCTCTAATGAATAGATGAGTGACAATGCAAGTGAACAAAATCGCGAAAATTCTCAAAGGAGAAGACAGCTCATGGGACTCTCCCTACTCTCCAAAAGAGATTTCCACTTTTAAATTTTTGCCTTTTGTATCTTGCGATGTAGAGAGATCGTTTTCTGCATTGAAAGAAATTTTAAGTGACAGGAGACACTGTTTTACACCTGATAATTTGGAGCGTGTAATTGTTGTCCAATATAATACGTAGTTCATCTTTTCATTTTATACCTAGTTCGTATAAATGTATAAAAGTAAATAAAAAATGTATAACTGATTTTTTGAATTGCTTGTTTACTTTACCTGATGCTTCATAACTAAAAAAAATGTAATAATATGGAACATCCTTTCTTAAAATACTGAAATTCCAAAGTCGTATGCAGTTTTAAGGGCAAATGCATATTTTGCATATTTCTCCAGTTTCCGGTGCATATTTTCGGGAAATTTTCGTGCATATTTGCCGAGCTCTGGTGATCAGTAAGTTCAGCTTTCCTTTTGTATTTTACAATAAATGCTCAGTTCCTTCATCGTGAACGAGATTTTCCTAAGCTACGTTAAGTGACTAAATGACGTTTTTGAGTGATTACAGTACTTTTCACAGTTGATTAGATCGTGGTGTATCGCGAACAGGCAGAGCCGTTATAGACAGCTCTCGTTTAAATCTCAGATGCTGTAACTACTCTAAATTTCACCGTAGCAATATGTTTGTTCCAACAGGAGGTTTGCAGTTGGAAGGCAGTCGAACCGCAGTTCACAGCCTTCTAAATCGCCTTCCAAAATAATTTTGGAATTGACAATTATTGACATAATTTTTGACAATTATTGTCGAACTGTTCAACTGCCTTGTTGGAACGATTTTTGCCGTCCCCTTCCAAAATAATTTTGGAATTGACAATTATTGACATAATTTTTGACAATTATTGACATAATTTTTGACAATTATTGTCGAACTGTTCAACTGCCCTGTTGGAACGCTTTTTCTTCCAAAATAATTTTGGAATTGACAATTATTGACATAATTTTTGACAATGATTGTCGAACTGTTCAACTGCCCTGTTGGAACGCTTTTTGCCGTCCCCTTACTTAACCTTACACAAACTGAACCACACATCTCTTTCAGTTTCACCATTCATCTCCTTCATTCCTTGCTCATTTCGACGAAAAATTACTAGTCATGTTTTGTTTATCTACATGAACTTATGTCGTAAATTCGATTCTGTTAACAACTCTTACTGAATTTTCTTCCCTAAATGCAAGTCAATGATACATATTCGATTTTTGTTGATTCCTTTTAATAGGTATTTGCAATGTTTTAATATTTATTTACATCCATGTATTCCGTTGTAAAATGCAATTTAAGCTAAAATTGTTGGTATTCGAAGAAATAGGGAGTTTCACCTCGTGTTTCTGATTTATCGTAAGTCCAACACTTAAATTCTCGTAGGGAGCGAACAGTTTGTCCTACAAAGCTCCGCGTAGTCTCTAAAAATTCAATACTATCTTAAATTGATGGAAAAACAGTACTTTTATATCAACATTTTTTGAGTTCGGGCGTTTTCAAAATTTCAACCCTAAGAAGTGACCCACATCAACCAAAAGCTTCGGGGCACAACTAGACCCCAAATGGAGCCCACATACCAAATTTCATCAAAATCGGTCAATGCTAAGTGGGGAAAGTGCCGCGTACGGCGGACGGACAGAAAAATTTTTATTCGATTTTCGGATTCTACGTACCTTGAAACGTGAACCAAACAAATTTTGAAGGGGGGTTAAACAAATTTTTGTCTTGGTCGATTTCAAAGGTTTATTATTAAAAATAATAAACCAAAAACGAACAAGGATCGCATTTTGGTCAGATGAAATTTGAAAGGAGATTGGAACTCTTTGGTGTTCCACTCTCGTTACTCTGTTTTATCGTAATAAAAGCCCTCAAGTTCTCGTAGTGAGAGAACGGTTGGTCTCAATCGTTCCAAAAAATTCAATACTATTTCAAATTGGTGAGAAAACGATACCTTTATTTCTAGCTAGGGTACTTTAAAAAATTTCAACCCTCATTTTTCATCCCTTAGAAGTGAATGACTTCAACCAAGAGCTTCGCGGCACAACTAGACTCCAAATGGAGCCCATATACCAAATTTCATCAAAATCGGTCCATGGGAACTAAGAAAAGTACCACGGACGGCAAAATTTTCTGTTCGATTTTGGATTCTACGTACTTTGAAACATAAACCAACAAATTTTTAGGGGGGGTTAAATTTTTTTTCTTGGTCGCTTCCAAAGGTTTATTATTGAAAATAATATACCAAAATGATGAACTTTACAAAAATGTAATTTTTCCAACTCTATCCATACTTAACTTCCCCAGTCACAGTATTACTTTAAATTAATGTTTAGCTTACAAGTAACGCAGTAGGTACATCTAGGGAATAATCAGGTGGACCGATATCCAAGAAAATGAAACTATCTATAAGAAGAAGAGGATCGAAGAACGAACTAAATACGAAAAAAAGTAAATCCGATTGGTTTGGAGGAGATGCGAAGTGAACGCGACGAATTCAATTTTAGAACGAGCAGGTTATGAAAGAGGTTTCAAAAGGGAAAGGTTTCCTTTTCGACGGGACCCCTTGAAGTCATCAACTTTCTACCAACTGCAGTTGAACGAATTATCCTGTAGGAACATCAGTTAGACTGCTGTGCATGCGCCAGTCGTTTTCCGTTCAACTGCGATCGCTGCAGGAACAAACCTAATGCGTCCCTCGTGTCCTTCAGGAAGGCAATGAACGGTTCAACCTTGTTGCGTCACCACATCTTCTAGCAAGTGGTCCACAGATGAGACTGCAGCTGTTTTTTCGAGCCCCATATTTTCTTCAACATCCGAATTTTCGCATCCACCCACGACCTCTCGATGCCCTGGATGTAAAGTCCAGACAACGAGATTCTGCTGATGGTTGACGGTTTTGTGGACGAAACTGCCCATTCGTCAGAATGGATTTCAGATGCAGCAGCTCATACCCCCAAAATAAACAGACACAAGAAATACAATATGACTGGAAAATTGAGGGCCAGAAACGAGGGATCCGGTTTCTGACGCGGCCAAGATGAAACTTGAGGTCTTTGCATCACATTCGATTTGCCTTGGATTGTGCTCAATTAGACAGAGTTTTTTGGTAATAATTACTTTTCTTACATTGTGATGCCTATAAGCCAATACAAGGGTTTTGAGCGGCAATTACTACCAAAGTAATCAACATCATCCACTACCACCATTTCTGTAACAGGAATGGTTTTTGACATTTTCATGTCTTTGCTTTGGCACATAAACTGAAAAATCGTCACGAAAACTAAGCAAATCTTGCTCACGCGACCAATAAATAAAATAGACTCACTGTTGCGTAGAGAACAATCAACTGTTTTCTTATTTTGATGCTTGGGTACATGAACTAACAACCTAAGCATTTATAATTTTCAATAACTTATTCTAATTACATGTAATGATGATAGTTTTTCAATTAACATTACTTGTTAAAGGTAGAGTGATGGGTCCTTCCAATTACCCATAACAGAAAAGGTAGGTAAAATTGATAAAAAGCCGAACGAATGATGACGCTGTTATGGTTGTTTGAAACCCGTCATTTAGTGGAGTAGAAATCCATCAAGTGAGTGCCGGGTAGGGAAAGGAGGAGGGGGTGATACCCAGGGTTAAAAAATATTGATTTATCAAATCCCCTCGTCAAAATCTTTGATTCGTGCTCATAGAGAATAGTCGTAAAATCTCGTCGTAGATCTAGAGTACTCTACCACCCTCCCTCAAATATACGTAGAAAAAAGACCTGTGAAAAAAAAAGTTGTGATTGGAATTCATTCCTATAACCCATTACTTTCCCAACTAGTAATGGTACATAATTTAAAAACCATTACCACTTTAATAAATAATTTAAAAAACACTCCCATAACAGGAAGTTAATAGTAATTGCAAAAACTTTGTTCCTGAAGTGATTTTAAAAAGTAATAATAATAATAATAATATTGCAATATTATTGCAATTCCTGTTTTAACAACTTTGACGTCAATAAACTGGGAGATGGCACGAACCTCGACGCCATATTGAGGTCACATACTAGAGGAGAACCGATTGAAGATGGTATCGAAAAAATCGTCATAATTTACCATTAACACCACCTACTATAAGCAGACATCATCATTTCCATTCATGTTTATTGGGGAATATTATACATCAAATACTACCTCCCATTATAGAGAGGTACGGTATATCGTCACGACACTGAAATTTGAAATGTAGAAAAAATCCTTTCATGCATGACTTAATCAGCGAATTTTCAAAGAAATTTTTATAGAGAAAGTTATGGTTAAGAAAATCGAAACAGCTAATAAGCTGTATGAGTGAGCATCGTTAAAATTATACGATCAATCACTCGGTGATTTTTTTTCAATTCATCGAATTGCTCACTTGACGCAAAAAACAATAGATCATGGATGTCTCTAGGTATTATTACAAAAGGGTTAATCACTCAAAAACATCATAAAATACTCTCCTTGTCACCCTAGTATCCACACTTACATCATTGTTTTTTTTTTCGATTTTGGTTTATTATTTTCAATAATAAGCCTTTGGAATCGAGCAAGAAAAAAAAAATTTAACCCCCTCTCAAAATTTGATGTTTTACGCTTCAAGGTACGTAGAATACGAAAATCGAATAAAAAAATTTCCGTCCGTCCGCCGTCCGCGGCACTTTTCTTAGCAACACTGGACCGATTTGGTTCAAATTTGGAAGGTATATGGGCTCCATTTGGGGTCTAGTTGTGCCGCAAAGCTTTTGGTTGATGTAGGTTGTAACAATATAGGATGAATTTCAGATTGAAATTCACCTTATTGTTCATAATTAGTCAGAGGAGGGTGTGACGACTCTACCCCCTCAAACCAGTGATTAGATTAATCAGCCGGCCCGAAGAGGATATCGATTCATATCTCTATGAATCGGATATCTCTAAAGGCGTAGCTCCAACAAATCGGGAACAAACCAATTGGTTTGTCCCGTATAAAATGTAGGGTCGTCACACTCCTCTCCCTAAAACATACTTCTGGGTTTCAAACAGAAGTATGTTTGAAAAAAGTCAAAGGGACTGAAAATAACATGAAGCCCAGGAAAGGACGTCTGGAAGCTTCAAGGGAATTCCTCCACCGTAATGGTACTATTCAAAAAGAAGAAGAAGAATGCCACAAATGGGTCATTTACGCCACGAATGGGTCATTTATGCCACGAATGGGCCATTTATACATAAAAGAATAAATCAATGGAACTGAGGAGAAAGCAAACTAAATAAAGAATACGAACGGCGAAACATTCAAGCGTAATGATTGAAAAGGCAAACTTAGAAAAGGCTTATATAAAAGAAAAACGTAATTGAAATTAATAAAATGCCAGATTGGCAAAGCCTAACAAGGGAATGAGTTTAATTGCCGGATTGGCGAAATGAATGAATTTAATTGCCTGATTGGCGAAGTATAATAAGGGATAGAATTTAATATAATTTAATAATATAGAGATTCCTTCTGGAATTCTCTTTGGGTAATTCCTTCTGGAATACCCAAGAAAAAGTGGAGGGGAAATGATGAAATAAATTCAGTGCATTTCCACCAAACCACGCTCTGCTAACATGTAACAATATAGGATGAATTTCAGATTGAAATTCACCTTATTGTTCATAATTAGTCAGAGGAGGGTGTGACGACTCTACCCCCTCAAACCAGTGATTAGATTAATCAGCCGGCCCGAAGAGGATATCGATTCATATCTCTATGATCATATATACTTCTAAGGGGTGAAAATTAAGGGTTGAAATTTTCAAGAGTGCCCTAGCTCGAAAACTCTCGGAATAAAGGTATCGCTTTTCACCAATTGCTTCCTCACTACCGAAGGTAGGGAAGCTTTGTATTCGTGAAAGAAGTGAAAAAAAAAAATGTACTCCAAAATCAAAATTTCCACTTGCTTTTTGCGTTTTAGAGCTTCCCGAACAATTTTGGTTCCGTGTCTGTCTGTCTGTCGGTCTGTCTGTCTGTCTGTGGTCAATCCTTGTCCCGGGCAAAACTATACTAACCTGTGGTCCGATTTTGATGAAATTTTCAGGGATTGTGCGGGTTAGGTCCTAGACGGTCCCCTATAAAATTTAGCACCTTCGGATCAGCTGAGTGAGCTCCAAGGCCATTTTCTCTCCTGTTGAACGCAGGAAGCTGAAATTTGAGAGGCAGGGTCAATGGAGAATGCTGAAGGTGCCTGAGTGGTCACTGATCAGCTGAGTGAGCTCCAAGGCCATTTCCTCTCCTGTTTTTCGCCAACTGATTCTATACGTCCATGTTACAATGAGTGAGGAAGCTATACTGCCCACCCAACTTGGCAGACGTTTTTTAAATAGTATTGAATTTTTAAAAATTTTTGAGACCACCCGGAGCTCTGTAGGACAAACCATTCGGTCCCTACGAGTACTTGAAGGGTTTCCTTCGATAAAACAGAATCATGAGTGTGAATCGCAAAAGAGGTCTAATCTCCATTCAAATTTTATCGGACTAAAATGCGATCGCTGTTCATTTCTTCGATTTGTATACAGTTTTGCCTTCTGCGTAACCAGTAATCAAATTTCCATATGAAGCTTTCTATTTTTCCAATCGAGTGTGAAGCGTTTAGTTCTTTCTAATAAACTTGATTGTGAAGGTGTGAACCCAGTATGGTGTGGTAGGTAGTAGGCTACAGCTAGGTAGTATTACTACCTAGCTGGTAGGTAAAAAAAATGTTGGTGGGTAAAAAACGCTGCAAATCATTGCTCAAAGGCTTCTTCACTCCTCAGATCACTGATCAGCTGAGTGAGCTCCAAAGCCATTTTCAATCCTATTGAATGGAAGTGCTCTTCCAGGCTACTCCAGCATTCGAGGAGATCTTCTTCACTCTTCAGATCACTGATCAGCTGAGTGAGCTCCAAAGCCATTTTCAATCCTATTGAATGGAAGTGCTCTTCCAGGCTACTCCAGCATTCGAGGAGATCTTCTTCACTCTTCAGATCACTGATCAGCTGAGTGAGCTCCAAAGCCATTTTCAATCCTATTGAATGGAAGTGCTCTTACAGGCGTCTCCAGCATTCGAGGAGATCTTCCTCACTCTTCAGATCACTGATCAGCTGAGTGAGCTCCGAAGCCATTTTCAATCCTATTGAACGCAGGAAGCTGAAATTTGAGAGGGAAGGTCAAGGGAGAATACAGATGGTGGTAGGTGCTATTGATGGAGAACCAGTGATCTATACAGAAGGGTGATCTATACAGAAAATAATTTGCAATGATTTGCAGCGTTTTAGTATACCATACCAACGTACTGCATGCACAGGGTATGCTTTGAAGATGTTAGGAGTCCACATTCATGTTCTACCCGTCTCCAGGAACTGAGAAAGTACCCACTCGGCTATTCAATTGTTAGGTTCAAGAAATAATATTACTCATATTATGAGTTTATATCAATTATTATATTCAATATTATTTATATTAATTTATTGTTCCTTCCTAAGTATATGTACAAGTTTTTAAAATTGTACCTACTTAAATCAGAAATTTCGTGCGGAATCCGAATATAATGATGGTAGTATCCACAAAAACACGTTTTTGACCGCTTTTTAGGTGCCTAATTGAAAAACTTGACATATTTGCGAAAGAATCACTCAGTTATCGCCCGGAAATTACACTTATGCATCGTTATAAATACAAACGATTTTTTTAAAACTTCAGGAATCAATCCGGACTGTTCGAAAACGGATTTTAGTGAATAAAAATCTCAAAACGGTCCACGCTGAAAAGTGTCCGTTACAATAGCTTAATTTCCTTTTAAAATTCGACAACATATTATGAATTCAGGATTAGCGTAGAGGTCTCCGCCAATCCGCTAGTTATTATTAAATAATAACTAGCGGATTGGATCAAATTTTGATAGTTGATTATCCACCGTGATTCTGGCAACTTATATTCCAGCGAATCATCGTTGACTGCTTATGACGCAGTCAGTTTTTTCGTCATCTCGAAAATTACAATGAAATGATAATTTTGAAATAGGCAATTATAAAGAGAAGTAAACGACGAGAAGGGCGAAAAACATACATCAATGATGAATAACATGCTAACGTGCGATCTCACAATTTCAATTAAAAATATCGCTGGCTGAATTTAAGACCGGCTTAAGTGCGAATTTCACGTTTTTCTGTTTTTGAGTAGATCTTGCACAGTTTTTTGGGCTCTTTCTAACGGTATATGTGGCGTATTTCTATCTCTACCCGATCCCCACTTGAGCGCACTTGCGACGTTTCCCACTGAACGCGATTTTCCTGAGCTCCAATGCAATAGTGGCACAACTTACAATACGACAGTCGTCCAAGGCAAGGTAAGGTTATTTTCGTATTATTGTATAGTAGTGAAAACCGCCTTATCTGCACTTCAGTCAGTCTAATTTGGAGAATTCGAATCAACTAATATATATTAGTAAACAATATATTGTTTCATACAAGGGGCGGTTGTAGAAATCAATGAACAAGATGTGACAGAACCCAGGCATTAAGAAGGTACGAAAAATTTACCAGAAAGTACCTATTTTGGTTCATTATTTTCAATACTTAATGAAAAATCAAAATTTGATGTTTTACGTTTCAAGGTATGTAAAATTCAAAAATTCAAAATAATTTTGAATTTTTGAATTCTACATAATTTTTTGTAATTATTACGAAAAATCGAGTTCTTTTCATATGAGTAATCTATACAGAAAAATAATACACCATTGTGTGAAAATTTGCAGCGTTTTTTTTCTCGTTCCTTAACTCATTATTCAAGTGAATTTTCTAACGACAACAGCGAATTATTAGCAGAGATTTTACAAACTGAACAAACGTGGGTTCGGGATGCTGACCTCTCAACCAATATTTTTGTGATATTTGTTAAGATTTATATTCAAATTAAATTATTCAATGTTATTTTCTCGAAATTTCCATCATACCCGAATTCAAACAAATTAAATGTAGCAGATTTTGTATACCAGACGCTCTTGCACGATATCAATTTTCGGAAAAGCCAAAAATATTCAGGACAAGACTGTCTCACCTACTAATTAACTCTTGAATTAATAGGCAGAAAAATATGAAATTTGCAGGTAAGTATACCTCGGCAGTACTGAGTTGGTGGTCCAAGTTTCAAATCGCTAGCTCCAAAGATATTAAACATTGAATTCTTAGTGAATTTTCAACCGCACGCCCTGAAAAATTTGGGAATTTTCACTTAAGCCGGTCTTGAATTCGGCCAGCGATATATCAGACACGTCAAAATGTTGAATTTATCAAAACCACGTGGCTACTCAGTATTCTGAATTTGTCTGTTCATAAGTCTGGTACACCAACACCAGGGATGACATTCACGAGTAAATAGCATAAAACTTCGTCAGGCTTATTATTTTTACTGGAATAAAATCAAAGGTCAGTAGGATTTGAAAGTTACTTTCCAAGGTTAAAAACGGGTTAAACTCATAACAGGAGGAAACAGGTAACATTGAAAAGATGCATTGTAAAAATTGAACTCACAATTTTAACTCTTGACTCGGCCTGCCAAAAATCCTAACATCCATATTATTGGGTTCCGGTCTCAGCTCATATCATTCTTCAAGTTCTGAAATGATCGTACCAAACAAAATTAACTCTACCGCCTCACGAAAGGAAGAAGGACGAAGAAAAAGATAAACAAAGAAAAGAAACACTGAAAGATCAAAACCAAATGTGCAAGAAATCGGACGATGGTCTTCCGAAGGTGAATCTGGAGTCCATTTTGTTTTCTCACTGCTTATAGTTGGAAATTTACTGAAAATAATAAACGAAAATCAGAAATTTCGGTTTTTTTAATTCTTTCTTTTAATCTTCGCGTTTAGATGGTCCCCAATGAAAATCATTGCCATCAGATAGAAAGTTGTTATATTATCATTCATTAAACAGAAAGGAAATATTAACACTCTTTCCAACGGAATACTCATAATAGAATTCATTTTGTAAATCAAGGAAGTTATAAACAATATAGTGAAACTTGGTAGAAAAAACTAACGCAGAATTAGTAGAATTTTGAGGTAGAGGGGGTAAAGAAGTTATAGTACAAAAATGGTTGCGAATTAGTTGTAGAATCGACCCCTGGCTTCTGTCCAGCTTTAGAGTAGACTCTGAATAGAACAACGTAAAAAGCAGGATGGAAGGTTGGTAGTTGGCAATGTAAAGAGAGACACCTGCCAAGGGAATGGACAGATCAGAACTGCCACAAGCAGAAAGTGAAATAACTGTAACTGCTGCAAAAGTAAATGGCAGCGCACAATTCTGAGAGCCTACGATCTCGTGAGACTACAAACCACAATCAATCTCCCACATATTTTTATTTCAGAAAAACTCAAATGCTACGAGGTATCGCCATGATAGGTCAATTCATTCTAAAGTGATTGACGAATAAGGAAACATTTAAATGAAGCTATTCTGTTGTTGTAATTGTAGATATTCAGTGGAAAAACGGACTCTGAATTCAGATCCTGCATTGCCAGAAACCACTGGGACCAAAGCCAGATGAACTTGCAGTTCAACCTTCATCTTTCACGTTGGAAGAATTAATAAGTAGGTAAGCAGTAAGTAAGAAGGATTTGAAATCTGAATCAAACGAGATAATCGATATTTTTGAGGTCGACTCACCGATGTTTCGACTGTCCCGAATGTTCGTCAGCGGTTCGAAGGGATTCCGCTCGAGTCCTTCATCAGGGTGCGGTCATCTCGAACTCCTGAAGATCACAACACATCATCAGCCGAAACGTCGGTAAGTCAACAATAATTACACTGGGGAACAATGTGAAACAAAATTTTTGTTGCTTTCGATTTTACAGCTGTTTTAGAGTTATTTAGGCATGTTAAATTCAAATCCGAAGTCAGTTTTCTTCTATCACGTCAATTTTTTTTGCTACAGCTTATAGTAATGAGACCACTCCCTGCAGTGTGCTGCTTAGATCATAAAACGGGGTACGCTCTTCTATAGACGGAAGTTTAATTTTTTTATATTTGGAATAAGTGAATATCGCTGTAGGAGAATAGCAGCAGGTTCATACTTGTGACGACAATCGTCTAGACGGTAGTTGGGACATGTATGAACATTGATTTGCTGCAATATGACATGCATAAGTGGATCATCTGTGTTGACCTTAAAATGGTCTGGTTCCTTCTTGGTCAGCAACGAGGATACACAAAGTATCCCTGTTTTTTGTGTATGTGGGACAGCAGAGCTCGTGAAAAGCATTGGGTGCAGTCGAATTGGCCGCCAAGATCTGAGCTAAAACCTGGTGATCCGAACATTCTACATCAACCACTTGTCGACAGGAAGAACATTGTATTCCCACCTCTACATATAAAGCTTGGGCTCATGAAACAGTTTGTTAAAACTTTGTCCTCTGAAGGGGACTGTTTCAAGTATTTAATTTTGGCATTTCCTGGACTGTCTTTTGAAAAGATAAAGGCTGGTGTATTTAATGGTCCACAGATTCGGCAACTCGTTAAAGATGAACATTTCATCGAAACAATGACAGAACTCCAAAAGAACGCTTGGTTGGCATTCAAAACCATTATCAAAGATTTTCTTGGAAATACTAGAGCAGAGAACTAGGTGCATTGACATTGTCAACCAACTCTTGGAGAGTTTTAGTCATCTCGCCAATTTCCCCACAAACCTTGGTGCAGTCAGTGATGAGCAGGGAGAGCGTTTCCACCAAGACCTGCAAACCATGGAGGCTCGGTATCAGGGAAGATGGGATGAGCACATGATGGCTGACTGTTGTTGGAGCATCAAGCGAGATTGTCCACAAACTGAACACTCCAGAAGAGTTATAAGAGAAAATGTTTACCGTAATATTGATGTCAGGGTTTGAGAAAACCATGTTATCCCTTCTACAATGACAATTTCACTTTACAAAAAATGTGATTTAATAGCATTTGTTCAAATTAAATTACAATTTGTGAACAGTATATTCAGTATAATTTTTCATCTTTACTTTGTTTCGTAAGGATATTTTATATGACTATTGGGAGAAAGAGGGTATTCTGTAGCTTAAAAAGTTGATGTGCTAGACAAAAAACGAGGTTATTTTTGGATTCAGAGGCCAAAAGTGACTCAAAAACAAGTATTAAATCGAAGTCAACAATAATTGTGTCCCACAGTGTTATCATTCAGGGATCTTAAAAAGAGTTTCAGTGGTGCGCAGGGTGGCATTTAGAGAGACGGTTTGAATGAAAGTAGCAAAAATAAGGCCACAGAGTCAACCAGTTAGTTGGATTTGAAGCTTCGAAACTACAAAAGGCTGAATTTAGATACAACTTGAAGACGAATCTTCTGTTTCGTCATGAGATGTAAACACGCAGGACATCACGTTCGTTGTTTTTGAGAATCAGGTCGAAAAAAATCGGGTCCTCCGAAATTACGTTGCCTTTCAGACTACTTTGAATAATTTGGCTCCGCGTTTGTCTGCCGGAGACAAACCCCAAACCAAAACGTGCAATATCATTGGGATTGCACGGACAAGAACAGGCAATCGACGAACCTACTTGAACCTCCAGTTCTAATGAATACACGAAACTCCAGTTTTTCTTCAT
Organism: Apolygus lucorum; assembly: GCA_009739505.2. NCBI lineage: Eukaryota > Metazoa > Arthropoda > Insecta > Hemiptera > Miridae > Apolygus > Apolygus lucorum. The sequence goes on from CM019176.2 coordinate 10,121,013, forward strand.
TCGACCACTTGTTTGTACGACATCTCGCGACTAGTTGATCAGCTTATCCTTATAATTCGGTAGCTGTTTGCCATACGGCGAACGGATTGACTTGAGACTGTCCTGTAACATCTCACGGCCACCACAGGGTTGAAATGGGTGAGTCAGTTGACAGATAACGAGCTAATAACGTTTTATAGATAAGAGGAAGTTATTTGCTGCACATGGCCTCGAAAATATGCGACAGTATTCAAATGCTGCATGACTTAGCTTCCGAGTCTACCAGTACAAAATAAAAATGACCACTCGCGTCTCAAGTTTTAGACCTTCCTGAACAATTTTGGTTCCTAGTCTACATGTCTATCTGTCATGAAATCCTTGTACCTAACTGGTACAAAAAACAACTATACAAAAACTATAGTTCTCAAAACAGCCCCTTCTCATAACAGTACCTTCAAAACAGAGGTATAACTGCACTTTAAAAGCACAAATTTAGTCCAGTGGTTTTTGGTTTATTATTTTCAATAATGAAACTTTGGAATCGACCAAGAAAATTTTTTTTATAACACCCCCTCAAAATTTGATGGTTTACGTTTCAAGGTACGTAGAATCCAAAAATCGAATAAAAATTTGGCCGTCCGTCCGCCGTACGCGGCACTTTTGCCACTTAGCATTGACCGATTTTGATGAAATTTGGTATGTAGGCTCCATTTGGGGTCTAGTTGTGCCCCGAAGATTTTGGTTGATGTAGGAAACTTCTAAGGGTTCAAAAATGAATTTTGAAATTTTGAAAACGCCCTAACTCAAAAATTTTGATATAAAGGTATTGTTTTTCCTTCAATTTAAGATTCTATAGAATTTTTAGAGACCACGCGGAGCCCTATAGGACAAACCGTTCGCTCCCTACGAGAATTTAGGGTTTTTTATTGAAATATATATATATATAAATCAAACACGAGTGTGAATCGCAAGAGAGGCCTAATCTCCGTTCAAATTAAAGCTGACCGAAATGCGATCGATGTTTTTCTTCATATTGTATGGTTGGTGGTTTTGTAGACGAGTGATCCATATAGAAAAATAATAAACCACTGTGTAATAATTTGCAGCGTTTTTTCGCTTGAGCCGCCGGAGTTCACTTTTGTTGTCCAAAACGTAGAGCATTTCCAGGTTTTCGTGATTGTGGAGGCGTTGTTCTTGCCTCCTTGAGCACAGCGATAATTTTGTGGACTGTTTCCATCCTCAAGTCTCGATGAATTTCATCGTTCCTCGTCTGCACGCACTATACTTCTCAGTATTTTATTTTGGGAGGTTTGGATTTTGATAATGTTTGATTTTTGGTTTATTATTTTCAATAATGAACCTTTGGAATCGACCAAGAAAAAAAAATTTTAACACCCCCTCAAAATTTGATGGTTTACGTTTCAAGGTACGTAGAATCCAAAAATCGAATAAAAATTTGGCCGTCCGTCCGCCGTACGCGGCACTTTTGCCACTTAGCATTGACCAATTTTGATGAAATTTGGTATGTAGGCTCCATTTGGGGTCTAGTTGCGCCCCGAAGATTTTGGTTGATGTAGGTCACTTCTAAGGATTAAAAAATGAATTTAAGATTGTATAGAATTTTTTGAGATAAATCAGAAACACGAGTGTGAATCGCAAGAGAGGCCTAATCGAGGGTTGCCTGGCAGAAGTGACCAAGTCCATTTTTTCCCGAAATTGAGGTTTTAACGCTTCATATAACTCGTAAGCCTGCTCTACACGCTAGTATTGTTAACTCCATGATAAAGGAACTATAAAGGGCTCAAATGCCCTTTCCAGTACCCCGATCCAGCCCTTTTGTATCCGATTTGCATTTTACTGGCAGAAATGACCAAGTGCTACCTACGCAGCTCTTGGTCATTTCTGCCAGTAAAGGGCGAGTAATGGAAAAATAATGAAGTGCCAAATAGGTAGTCACTTCTGCCAGCCGGGATATTGTGAATCCGCTGGTTGAATTGAAGGCCCAAATGACAAATTTTTATTATTTTTGATACTTTATTGGTAGGTACCTACTCTAAAGAGGAACAGGGTCGGTGGAACAACGCCAGTTAGTTATGGCCCTCACACAGTCGCACGACTCAGACGAGTAGAACATGAATATGGACTCCTAAGATCTTCAAAGCATACCCAGTGCATACAGTATGTTGGTATGGTAGGTATACTGAAAATCGAAAAAACCAACAATAGCCATGTGGGTACTCTATGAGTTTGTGGAGACGAGTAGAACGTGAATGTGGGCTCCTAACATCTTAAAGCATACCCTGTGCATACAGTATGTTGGTATGCTATACTGAAAATCGAAAAAACCAAGAATCTGTAAAAAACAAACTTTCTAAAAGAAATTGCAACACCATTGTTCCTTTTCTTAACCATACCTTCAACTGAAAGATTTCTTTGAAAATTCGCTCATTAATTCATGCTGCATGAATGGACTTTCTAAATTGTGTATGATGTTTTTACTGGAAAAAGAGGGTAGGGAAAAGTACCTGAGGTAGCACTTGGGACCAGTTCCTAGAGACTCTACCCCTAGTCCACTGGACTATTCCAATGCCGACGGATGCAACGTTGGCTTCTCTTAGCACAGACACAGCTTCCCTAGCAAACACAGACAATAACGCCCACCCAAATCATTATCATTCTGTCCATACGAGGTGAAATGAAGGGGGATCAAAGTCATAAACGAGATCAAAACCGTGAATTTCAGGCTTGCAACGCACTTGGTCACTTCTGCCAGCCAACTCGGAAAAGAGAGGTTCAAAATCTTTGAAACGCTCTGCTGAAAAATTTGTTTCCAGTCACTTGGTCACTTCTGCCAGGCAACCCTCGTAATCTCCGTTCAAATTGTAGCTGACCGATATGCGATCGATGTTTTCCTTCATGTTGGACGGTTGGTGGCTTTGCAGACGAGTGATCTATAGAAAACTAATGAACGATTGTGTAATAATTTGCAGCGTTTTACGTTTCAGACCTCCATGAGCAACTTTGGTTCCGTGTCAGCCATGAAACCCTTGTAACGGGCAAGACTATACCGAAGTTATTGCTGTGCGATGGAATTTTCAGGGACAGTACGGATTAGGGTGTAGATGGACTCCTAAGAAAATCATCGTCCCCGGACTAATATACTCCTGCTCAAAATTAGTGCACCACCATCTATTTCTTCGTTTGCCCCCTTATTTTTTCCTTTATCAAGTTTTTATCCATTTGCACACATTGTTTGCAAACTCAGAAAACAAATGTAACCAAAACGCTGCAAATCATTGCTCAAAGGTTTATTAATTTCTGTATAGATCACTGGTTCTCCATCAATAGCACCTACCACCATCTGTATTCTCCCTTGACCTTCCCTCTCAAATTTCAGCTTCCTGCGTTCAATAGGATTGAAAATGAGTTTGGAGCTCACTCAGCTGATCAGTGATCTGAAGAGTGAAGAAGATCTCCTCGAATGCTGAAGACGCCTTGAAGAGCACTTCCATTCAATAGGATTGAAAATGGCTTCGGAGCTCACTCAGCTGATCAGTGATCTGAAGAATGAAGAAGCTTTTGAGCAATGATTTGCAGCGTTTTTTACCCGCCAACATTTTTTTTACCTACCAACTTTTTTTGACCTACCAGCTAGGTACTACCTACCACACCATACTGGCTTCACACCTTCACAATCAAGTTTATTAGAAAGAACTAAACGCTTCACACTCGATTGGAAAAATAGAAAGCTTCATATTGAAATTTGATTACTGGTTACGCAGAAGGCAAAACTGTATACAAATCGAAGAAATGAACAGCGATCGCATTTTAGTCCGATAAAATTTGAATGGAGATTAGACCTCTTTTGCGATTCACACTCATGATTCTGTTTTATCGAAGGAAAACCTTCAAGTACTCGTAGGGACCGAACGGTTTGTCCTACAGAGCTCCGGGTGGTCTCAACAATTTTTAAAAATTCAATACTATTTAAAATTGGTGAAAAAACGATATCTTCATTTCGAGAGTTTTCGAGCTAGGGCACTCTTGAAAATTTCAACCCTTAATTTTCACCCCTTATAAGTGACCTACATCAACCAAAAGCTTCGCGGCACAACTAGACCCCAAATGGAGCCCATATACCAAATTTGAACCAAATCGGTCCAGTGTTGCTAAGAAAAGTGCCGCGGACGGACATTGCAAATTTGGATTCTACGCACCTTGAAACGTAAAGTGACAAAGTTTGAGGGGGGGTTATAAAAATTTTTTGCGATACGATCACATAGGCTTATTATTAGAAATAATAAACCAAAAGGCACAAATTCGAGAAAAAATAGGTTTTTAATGAATTATAGAAAAATGTACTTCTTGTGGTAAAATTATAAAAATTGAAAAAAAGGTTTGAATTATGCCAGTTTAGCTTTTCAATACTTGGTATTACCTCCTCTAGCTAGGATGAGGGCTTGCAGCTATCGACCGGTGCCTCTAATCAAGTTTTGGATGTCTTCCTGGTAGTCCAGTCAAATTAGCCAAAAAAAGGGGGGGGGGTTTGCATTAATTCCGGACAAAGCGAAACTTTTATGGGTGACTTGTGGGTGCCTATGGAACATGTTTTTAGTATATTCTACTAGATTCTCCTTGTGCTAACTTTTTGGTGCCCGAAAAACCGCGATTTTTCGGCACTTGTTTCAGTTTTTTGCCTATAACTCGTACACGATGCATCCTACGGAAAATTTTACTCCTTCCTTTATTAAACAGGATGAATTTCTGCGTCGAATGACCACCTGAAACGTTAAGATCGGTTCAGCCGTTTGGCCGAAATCGATCGTTGAAGTTTGGCGATTTTTCCCAAATTGGTTGAAAAATGGGTTACGCTCAAGTTTCAAGGCCTGTACATCAAAAACGGGCGTATCCAACCAAAAAATGTCACATAATCAAAGTTGTAGAGAATCAAATTTTGTGTAAGAAAAGCATCCCCCCTTCCTCCCCCCTCCCACCCGCCCCTACCAAATGATAGAATAACGAAACAACTTCTGAGTAAACGAAATTATGAGTATTGAAAACGGTGTTGCAATCAAAAAATGTCATATAATCAAAGTGAAACGTCTGTTGTTCAACTTACTAAGGCACTGAGGTACTTGTAATACTAGAAAAGGCGAAAGAAAAAACATTCTCCTGGTCCTAACTTTTTGGTGCCCAAAAAACCGCGATGTTTCGGCACTTGATTCAGTTTTTCGCCTATAACTCGTACACGATGCATCCTACGGAAAATGTTACTCAATCCTTTATTAAACAGGATGAATTTCTGCGTCGAATGACCACCTGAAACGTTAAGATCGGTTCAGCCGTTTGGCCGAAATCGATCGTTGAATTTTGCCGCTTTTTCCCAAATTGGTTGAAAAATGGGTTACGCTCAAGTTTCAAGGCCTGTACATCAAAAACGGCGTATCCAACCAAAAATGTCACATAATCAAAGTTGTAGAGAATCAAATTTTGTGTAAGAAAAGCATCCCCTCTTCCTCCCCCCCTCCCACCCGCCCCTACCAAATGATAGAATAACAAAACAACTTCTGAGTAAACGAAATTATGAGTATTGAAAACGGTGTTGCAATCAAAAAATGTCATATAATCAAAGTGAAACGTCTGTTGTTCGACCTAAGGCACTGAAGTACTTATAATAATAGAAAAGGCAAAAGAAAAAACATCTCCTAGATTCTCCTTTTGCTCACTTTTTGGTGCCCGAAAACCACGATTTTTCGGCACTTGTTCCAGTTTTTCGCCTATAACTCGTACACGATGCATCCTACGGAAAATTTTACTCAATCCTTTATTAAACAGGATGAATTTCTGCGTCGACTGACCACCTTCATTTTTTAGATCGGTTCAGCCGTTTGGCCGAAATCGATCGTTGAAGTTTGGCGATGTTTCCCAAATTGGTTGATCGCCAAAACTTCAACGATCGATTTCGGCCAAACGGCTGAACCGATCTAAAAAATGAAGGTGGTCAGTCGACGCAAAAATTCATCCTGTTTAATAAAGGATTGAGTAAAATTTTCCGTAGGATGCATCGTGTACGAGTTATAGGCGAAAAACTGGAACAAGTGCCGAAAAATCGTGGTTTTTCGGGCACCAAAAAGTGAGCAAAAGGAGAATCTAGGAGATGTTTTTTCTTTTGCCTTTTCTATTATTATAAGTACTTCAGTGCCTTAGGTCGAACAACAGACGTTTCACTTTGATTATATGACATTTTTTGATTGCAACACCGTTTTCAATACTCATAATTTCGTTTACTCAGAAGTTGTTTCGTTATTCTATCATTTGGTAGGGGCGGGTGGGAGGGGGGGGGAGGAAGAGGGGATGCTTTTCTTACACAAAATTTGATTCTCTACAACTTTGATTATGTGACATTTTTTGGTTGGATACGCCGTTTTTGATGTACAGGCCTTGAAACTTGAGCGTAACCCATTTTTCAACCAATTTGGGAAAAAGCGGCAAAATTCAACGATCGATTTCGGCCAAACGGCTGAACCGATCTTAACGTTTCAGGTGGTCATTCGACGCAGAAATTCATCCTGTTTAATAAAGGATTGAGTAACATTTTCCGTAGGATGCATCGTGTACGAGTTATAGGCGAAAAACTGAATCAAGTGCCGAAACATCGCGGTTTTTTGGGCACCAAAAAGTTAGGACCAGGAGAATGTTTTTTCTTTCGCCTTTTCTAGTATTACAAGTACCTCAGTGCCTTAGTAAGTTGAACAACAGACGTTTCACTTTGATTATATGACATTTTTTGATTGCAACACCGTTTTCAATACTCATAATTTCGTTTACTCAGAAGTTGTTTCGTTATTCTATCATTTGGTAGGGGCGGGTGGGAGGGGGGAGGAAGGGGGGATGCTTTTCTTACACAAAATTTGATTCTCTACAACTTTGATTATGTGACATTTTTTGGTTGGATACGCCGTTTTTGATGTACAGGCCTTGAAACTTGAGCGTAACCCATTTTTCAACCAATTTGGGAAAAATCGCCAAACTTCAACGATCGATTTCGGCCAAACGGCTGAACCGATCTTAACGTTTCAGGTGGTCATTCGACGCAGAAATTCATCCTGTTTAATAAAGGAAGGAGTAAAATTTTCCGTAGGATGCATCGTGTACGAGTTATAGGCAAAAAACTGAAACAAGTGCCGAAAAATCGCGGTTTTTCGGGCACCAAAAAGTTAGCACAAGGAGAATCTAGTAGAATATACTAAAAACATGTTCCATAGGCACCCACAAGTCACCCATAAAAGTTTCGCTTTGTCCGGAATTAATGCAAACCCTAACTGCTAATTTGACTGGACTATGGGGATATTGTCCCATTCCTCTTTCGCTGCTGTTTCCAGCTGCTGAGGATTGTCTGATGGTGGATCTCTGGCTCGAATTCTTCTTTTCAGCATGTCCCAAACATGCTCTATTGGATTCATGTTTAGGCTCCTTGGTGGCCAGTCCAGGATAGAAAATTTATAAGGGAAGAAGGAAAGAGATAAACGAAAGAATGGATGGTGGTGCGCTAATTTTGAGCAGGAGTGTAGTTTTAATTTAATTAATGTAACAGTAACATTAGGTTTTCATCTATATTTTTCAACTTGAATTCGGTGAAATCTTCAAAGACTGTCGGGGTGCAGATGGTCCCCTATGATGGGAGTGCAAGGTACCACAGGGAGATTGATGTTTCGAGATTATCTACTATACGCGTCGAAGCATCCGAGTGATCGAGGTAGCTATGTGCCACACCCCCTTGGCAGACGTCTTTATTTTGATATTTGATTCCTGTCCAATAAATAGGGCGTAATAGTAATGAAATCGAATCAGCTAGCCTTCTGGAGGATTAAATGTGTAAGACGGCTAATCCTTGTTGGTAAACAAACCGAGTCAAGAGGGGACGAAGCGCAACGTGAAAGAGGAAATCCGATTACGGACGCCTCGCGTAGTAAATCCGCTTCTTGAAGGAAGGAGAGGGTTGGAAAACACGAGACTAACGGATAATCGATCTCACTCACCGATTGGGGTAGGTTAAATCCACAGCAGCGTTGGAGAACATCAAACGGACGAGAAACGGAGGATGAAACGGAATGTCCGACGAAGGAGAAAACTGAGCGAGCGCGACCCGTCGGGAGAAAAGGCGAAACACAGACTGACGCGAGCGGGGCGGGTGGGGGCGAGGCCTGGCGTCCCCCACCTCCTGGCCGCGCGACTCTCCGCCCCTAATTAGAGCTGGGGAGGGAAGAGCCGCAGCTCCCCTCGGAGGCCTTCGTTGAAATCTCCACCACACGGAGGAGAGCGGACGGACGAGGGACGCTCAGTCCAGTGAAAACCCTGCAAATTATTACACATTGGTTTATTATTTTTCTGTATAGATCACTCGTCTGCACAGAACACGGCTTTGCCATTGTCACTAGGGATGTCCGACACTTCAGAAGTATCGATACTTTTTGATACTTTCACAAAACGCTGCAAATTATTACACAATGGTTTATTATTTTTCTATATAGATCACTCGTCTGCAGAGCCACCAACCATCCAACATGAAGAAAAACATCGATCGCATTTCGGTCAGCTAAAATTTGAACGGAGATTAGGCCTCTTTTGCGATTCACACTCGTGTTTCTCATTTATCGTACGTAAAACACTAAAATTCTCGTAGGGAGCGAACGGTTTGTCCTACAAAGCTCCGCGTGGTCTTAAAAAAATCTAAAAATTCTGTAGAATCTTAAATTGAAGGAAAAACAATACCTTTATATCAAAATTTTTTGAGTTAGGGCGTTTTCAAAATTCATTTTGGAACCCTCAAAACTGACCTACATCAACCAAAATCTTCGGGGCACAACTAGACCCCAAATGGAGCCTACCTACCAAATTTCATCAAAATTGGTCAATGCTAAGTGGCAAAAGTGCCGCGTAAGGTCGACGGACGGCCAATATTTTATTCGATTTTTGGATTCTACGTACCTTGAAACGTAAAAAATCAAATTTTGAGGGGGTGATAAAAAAAAAATTCTTGTCGATTCCGAAGGTTCGTTATTGAAAATAATAAACCAAAATGGGTGAAAATGTCGCTTTTGTTTCTTTCTATCAGTGTGACATCTCTCCATCACGAGGATAATAAATAATAGAGAATAAACAAAACAATAAATCACTCATTTTGTTATTTAAACTTGTTTTTGTTTAGGCACTTGTTTTCGTATTGCACTTGTTGGGTCCACATTTTGGTGGTCCTTCCTCGATTATGGAGGACAGCAGGTTATCATAGAGAGCTGGAGGTGGTAGTGCTTCAACTTTGTTTATTTTTTGAAATTTGTTGGTCTCCTAACAATCTACGTAGAGAACCTTCATGTCGTAGTTGTTGAAACAGAAAAAATGTGAGATATAAAAAGTATCGATAGTACGATGTACAGGGTGTCCACACTTTGGATGGGCATAACTTCAGGGTTCGATTCTACAATGTATTTCCAACAAAAAATGCCTCCAAGCAATTTTCTTTTAACCCACTCAAAATTCCTTTATTTTCACTTTTAAGTTTTTTTTCGCGTTTTCGACCTTACGGCACTGATATGGGCATAACTCCCTTATTTCTCCTGAAAATTCAAATCTGACTACACCGTTAGAAGATGCGTTAAATTCCTAAGCTACCTAGTCCAAAATCTTTCAGCAATAAAATGGTTCCAAAAAATCAAGTCAAAAAGCAAACTTAAAAAATTTTTCGAAACTTGACTTTCTTCTACCAAAGTTTTCACTCTGAATCCCTGCCCATTTCGATGGGCGCTCTTCGGAGAAAACATGCTCAAATAGTCAGCTTTCCAAAGGTACATCAGTTTTCAGAAGAGTAAATGAAGTTTGAATGTCAAAAGCCCTGTGTTGTTGCCTGTAAAGTCGGTATACGGGCGAAAGTTTTACGTGACAACGACTTTGAGTGGTAAAATAATTTTAATGTTAATATTCATTCGTATAGTAGGAAGAAGGATAAAATAAAATTCTTTGTCAAGTTGCACAGAGTAGGTATTTCCCGTAGGTAGTAGGTATTTCCCATGGGTGGGGGGGGAGTGAGTGCCAGGGAAGGGGGGCGGGGCGCTCCCGCTTTTGTGAGCGCCGGGGAAGGGGAGGGGGGCGGCCTTTAGGGAGCGCCGAGCTGCACCCCCTCCGTGAGCGGAGCGTTTCTTGAAGTGTCTCCCGGTAAACCAATTTATAAGACGTTATCACGTCAAAAACGTGTGTTTTACGAGAAAATCCAGTGTTTCAAGCGGTTTATGGTCCCCCTCGATCTCAAGATGGCTGGACCATTTTGGTGTCATTTTCTATGTAATTTTTTACGCTGAATCCAATGGTGATACTTCCAAATGATTCCGACTGCTAGAAATTGGATTTTTCGAAGAAAACCGTTGTTCGTAGACATGGTAGTGAGCATAAAGTAACACCTTTCTACTCAATAAAAACACCGAATTTCTAGCTGATTGAAGGTTTGGTCAAAAACGCGAGAAAAAAAACTTTAAAGTGAGAAAAAAGGAATTTTGAGTGGGTTAAAAGAATGCTAGGAGACATTTTTTGTTGGAAATACATTGTAGAATCGAACCCTGAAGTTATGCCTATCTTAAGTGTAAACACCCTGTATATCGGGGGAAAAAAAGTATCGATATATATCGATACTTTTGGGACCACCAACCAACATGAAGAGAATTATCGATCGCATTTCGGTCAGCTAAAATTTGAACGGAGATTAGGCCTCTTTTGCGATTCACACTCGTGTTTCTGATTTATCGTACGTCCAACCCTTAAACTCTCGTAGGGAGCGAACGGTTTGTCCTACAGAGCTCCGGGTGGTCTCTAAAAATTCTATAGAATCTTAAATTGAAGGAAAAACAACACCTTTATATCAAAATATTTGAGTTAAGGCGTTTTCAAAATTTCAAAATTCATTTTTGAATCCTTAGAAGTGACTTACATCAACCAAAACCTTCGGGGCACAACTAGACCCCAAATGGAGCCTACATACCAAATTTCATCAAAATCGGTCAATGCTAAGTGGTGAAAGTGCCGCGGACGGATTTTTGGATTCTACGTACCTTGAAATCATCAAATTTTGAGGGGGTGTTAAAAAATTTTTTCTTGGTCGATTCCATAGGTTCATTATTGAAAATTCTAAACCAAAACAAAGTTGGTGCACACTGCGCGCATGCGCAAAAATGTGATTGTCGAATTCTTTGCAAAAAAATAAGTGGAAATTACTTTGGCAAGTTTTTTGATTTTCTCACAGATAACGGAAATAGAAAGGGTGTTCCGTTACTTATGAAACATCCTGTATAGAAAAATAATAAACCTTTATGTAATAATTCGCAGTTTTTCTCTCAGAATAACTTTTTCGCCGATTGTTGAGAGACCCGTGCTTACAAAGAATTCGATTAGTTCAGTTATTTTGTAAGGATCCGTGGGCCAATATGTAGGCCTGCCAGAAGAGTACTTTTTTTTTTGTACCTATAGTTGCTGCTGCATACAGTTCTTCATGTTTTGTTGTCGTCAACCGTGATCCCCCGTATGTATTTTGTAGTCTCTTCCGATAATGAAGTTGCTTCCTAGCCTTTCAAAAAGACTTTTATAGTCATCTTGCTGCAATTTATGTCTTGGGGGACAGTAATGTGCTGCTATTCTGAAACATTTGATTTTGAGTTGCACAATAGATAATGAAAGGTAAAATAGGCAATGGAAGTTAATTATGTTGTTAATTATGTTAAGTTAATTATGTTTTATACCATGCTGGAAGGGTTTTTAAGTGAGACAAACTACGTTTATTATACATGGCTTTAGTGCAGTCTACTATTCAGTATGGTATCGTTTCGTGGGGGGGAACTTACCCAACTCACTTGGAGAAATTAAATGTGATACAAAGAAGTATTATTAAGACGATAATGAGGAAGGAACGTCGGTACTCTAGTCTTAACTTATTGAATGAGTTTAAAGTTTTCACCCCGAGACAGTTATTTTTGAAATCCCTTCTACTAGTATACCACAGAAACCCTACCATAGTTCAACAAAGCCAACATCATGATTATCGGACCAGATTTGTATTGATGGGAAATTTTGTTGCACCGAGGCCTGCTCTTATGCTCACAACAAGAAGTCCAAACTATATAATTTATGTGGTCCTTAGAGTTTTAGATACTCCCCTAAAATCCCCTCTATTATGTGCGCGTGTTGCATATAAAAAGAAAATATATGAATGGTTAGTGAGGCTGGGTAGGGAGGGGGCGGAGAATATAGTTAGGAGTATTTATGTTTAGGGCGGTATAATTCCAGATGGTAATTTGTGTCGACGCAATGTTTATTATTGACGTATGTTTATTTCAATTGATGTATGTAATGTTAAGTTTCAAATTAGTTGATGTAAGCAAAGTATGATTTATGTATAGATGCAGTTGATCTACGTAAAGTCAAGTTACAAGTTGTTTGGCGCTACTCTTGTAGGGCGATACAGGCTCTCAGCCTTCTGCCCTGCAATAAAGTTGTAACAATTTTCCATCTAAAAAAAATTGTGTGTGGTTTATGCAACTTAAATAAATAAATAAATAAATAAAATAAATAAAGGTAAAATAGGTAACGTAAAAGGGCAAGTAGGTACTAACAATAACAACCTAACTAATCAGTGATGATTAATAACGCGAGGAGAGAATAATCGTTACAAATTAATCGATTACCCGATTAATCGTACTGTGGACGTCGATTAAAAAAGCATCGATTAATTAACCAATTAATCGATCACTTCGACGTCCCTCCCGCGATATGACGGCTGGCGTTGCGCGTCATTGTTGCTGTCTGTCGTAATCCGCTTTGAGCTATTCGTGAACACAATCGCGGAGCGGAGTCAAGAAAGGCGGCGATAACGAGGAGTCCGTGGGATCCGTCAACACGGCGAGGTCCGTGCAGAGGAAAACTCCGGGGTCACTCACCCTCAGGAATCCCGGGGAATCCCTAAAAACCCATTACGACGACCCCCTTCAGTCTGGCCGGAGAGCCTGACAATAACCCCCGATGGCCTCTCCTAGGTACCCGTTCGGACGTCACTCGGCTCCTCCGGGGTAATTAGCAGGTGGGTCCCCTAAAAGGCTCTTTTTCTGCACCCCAATTACCTCGCAACCCCGCCATTCGTGCTCCCTCCGAGCCGGCAGAGGTGAGGTGCGGGTATGAACTCCACAGTCGGGAAGTCAAGAGCTCTTTGCACACACAAGGAAGTGAGATTCGCTCTTCCACCTGAGTTGAAAAGGAACCCTCCAACCACACAACAATCACAGCTTGTAGTCCGGGCAACGAAGACTAAAACAGGGCCTGAGGTAAAAAAAAAGTCTGCCAAGTGGGTGTGGCACATAGCTTCCTCGTATCAATAACCCGATTATATAGATGATCCGATGCATAGTAGTTAATCTCAAAACACCAATCTCTAAGTACCTTTCACTACCCTCATAGGGGACCATCTACACGCTAATATGGACAATCCTAGAAAATTTCATCAAATTCGGATGAAAAATGTAAATGTTATGGCTGTTCCAAGGGTTTTACGTATGCGCATGCGCAGAGGATTCTATAAATTTTAAGGCCTTGATTTTCATTGGGGAACATCTACACACCAAAACGCACAATCCCTGAAAATTTCATAGAAATCGGACAATAACTTCGTGTAGTTATGCGCGTTACAAGGAATTCATGACAGACAGACACGGAACCAAAATTGTTCAGAAAGGTCTAAAACGCAAAACGCGAGTGAGAATTTTGATTTTGGAGAACTTTTTTTTTCGTCCTTGAAAAGTGAAAACAAAGCTTCCGCAACCTTGGTAGACTCGGAAGCAATAGAACCCAAACCAAAATTGGCACAGATGTAGGGGTGGGTATCCTTATTAACATACTAAAAGTCCTGGATGGTGGGGCACGAGCTCGAGGGGAGGGGGGTCACTAAAGGTCCCATTTGGGGGTTTTTCGTAAATATCTCGAAAACGGTGCATTTCTCGATAAAGCATGTCCCATAGTAAATTGAAGCTTATAAAATTCTCTACAACTTTGATTCTATACGTTTTATCGAAATTCCGAACCGTTACCGAGTTTTATGCATCCAAAAATGGAGGAATTTTGAAAATTCGGTTTTTAGGTCACGTTTTCTGGATAACTTGGTTGAATTTCGTCCAAACGGTTGATCTGAGAAAAAATGTCTCTCAGAAAAAGTTGTAGAGCATTAAATTTTCTTGAAGAATATGTGGTTTATTGCCAATTTATCATTTACCAAGCAAAAATTACGCCAATTTCAAAATTTTGCCAATTTGTGTCATTTTTACTCAAATGTTGCCATTCCCCTTTTTATGTGCCCTCGAACTTCAATCGTCCTTCTTTTTGTCATCTGTCGTCATTTAATATGTAATTCTGGGTTGTTAATTCGTGGTATACAGGGTGTAACGGTTAAGGTCGTACCACCGGCCAGGGTTCGATTCTACAACTAATTTGTGACTTTTTTTGTCTCTTGACTTTTTTTTCTTAACCCCCTTAAAATCGGACTTTTTCCACTTTTAAGATTTTTTTCGTGTTTTCGACCTTACGCCATTAAAACAGCCATAACTCCCTTGTTTTTCAGTCAAAATTCAAATGTAATTATACCGTTGGAAAGAGCGTTAAATTCTCTATCTTTCTAGTGTTGAATAAAACTTTTCAAAGAAGACTAAGATGTTGAAAAATGAGCTCGAATAGTAAAATCTCGAAAATATCGGAAATTTTTCGTTTTTTCAAACGTTCGTAACACTAACTGAAACTGCCGGTTAAGTTCTCACTGTAACCCCAAAAGTTGACCCAAAATCTCAGCTTTCCAACGGTATGGTCATAAAATTGTTTACAGTAGACTAATGGTGTAAAATCCTCGTTCCCGTACCAAAATCCGTGGATCTTCCAGTAAAAATCGACGTTTTTCGCGAAAGACATTTTTGCTCTAAAATGAGTTAGACAGCCATCTTTTCGTACTTTGTCTCACTGAGTCAAATGACTTATCGAAATCCCCTTTGCCAGTGACATAAATCCCCTTTGCTAGTGACGCGCACAGAACACAAGACATGAACAGCATAGTCAGCCGGTTAATACCCTTGAAAACACGTTTTTGGAAGCTACGCGCCTGTGTGGGGACCGCCGCTGGTATTCCCGTACAGCTTCACTGGCGTTTTGGTTTGTGAAACCATAAACCAGCAGCATATCGGCGTACTCTTGATTGGAAAAAGTTGCCATGATACAAGTAGATGTGTAGGCAGGTCACGAACTGATCACTGATCAGATAACTAATCTGATGTTCGAAACCTAGTGTTATTATGAACAGGGTGGTTTGATATCAGTGACTGCTTTTTCGATAAGTCTTGTGTCATCATTTGACTCAGTGAGACAAAGTACGAAAAGATGGCTGTCTAACTCATTGTAGAGCAAAAATGTCTTTTGCGAAAAACGTCGATTTTTACTGGAAGATCCACGGATTTTGGTACGGGAACGAGGATTTTACACCATTAGTCTACTGTAAACAATTTTATGACCATACCGTTGGAAAGCTGAGATTTTAGGTCAACTTTTGGGGTTACAGTGAGAACTTAACCGGCAGTTTCAGTTAGTGTTACGAACGTTTGAAAAAACGAAAAATTTCCGAGATTTTCGAGATTTTACTATTCGAGCTCATTTTTCAACATCTTAGTCTTCTTTGAAAAGTTTTATTTAACACTAGAAAGATAGAGAATTTAACGCTCTTTCCAACGGTATAATTACATTTGAATTTTGACTGAAAAACAAGGGAGTTATGGCTGTTTTAATGGCGTAAGGTCGAAAATACGAAAAAAATCTTAAAAGTGGAAAAAGTCCGATTTTAAGGGGGTTAAGAAAAAAAAGTCAAGAGACAAAAAAAGTCACAAATTAGTTGTAGAATTGAACCCTGGCCGGTGGTACGACCTAAACCGTTACACCCTGTATATAGCATTAAATGACGACAAATGACAAAAAGAAGGACGATTGAAGTTCGAGGGCACATAAAAAGGGGAATGGCAACATTTGAGTAAAAATGACACAAATTGGCAAAATTTTGAAATTGGCGTAATTTTTGCTTGTTATTATTTAGTATTTGTTGTATGGTTGTCAAGGAACGAGAGGTTGGAGAGAAAAAAGAATAATTCTTTTAATTATTATGACTTTAATAATTATTATTAAAGTCAGTTTTGGAATAACGCAAGACGTGTTTTCTATTGTAAAATAATATTTTACATTATGTAAGTGGGTGGTCCCTTACAAGAGTCAATACTTAGTTGATTCTAGGGAGCTAGGGATAGATAGAAAAAGGGTTCCACCTACCCATATGGTGTCAGAGTCCGGTCATGGAAGAATACTAGAATACTTCTTCCATGGTCCGGTCCTGATCACGTTATTGTCTCTAGACGTTTCCTAGAAATCCCGAGTTGGCCGTTAGGGATCAGGCTAGTTTTAAATGCGAAAGATCTACACCCCCCATCAACCAGAGCATGAAGGTCCCTGCATGAGCCAATATTCTGAGAAAAGTCGAAATAACTGGTGATTTTACAGCCCCCTCAATGTCTGCGATGCTCAAAATACAACAAGGAGTGATGTAGAAACCCTGGGATTCTGGGTAGGAACTCCAAGGAACCAACACGCGCAGGTCTTGAGCTCCAGGTACCAAGAACCTATCTTTTCCTAGAATCGCCAATAGCAACCTTTTGTGTGTAAACTTGAATACTCTCGGTTCTCGGGAATAAATAGGAAACAAAGTCCATTCACGCAATATGAGTTAATTTTCATAGAAATCTGATATGGTTTTTTTACGGTCAGCACAGGAGCTCAGAACTCTCCAAAACGGATTTTTTCTCAAAAACTCCATTCTGAAAATTTTTTGACCATTGCAATGGCATAATTTTCCTTAAAATTCGCTAACAAGTGAGCTTATTTCATACAATGAATTAGGCATCTTTTGACGTAAGTAAAAACAATTAAAAAATTTGGTGACAATACCCACTTCAAATTTTTTTCTTGAACATTTTCTCCACAATAATAATTAATTTTATCCGAGTTAAGACCCAACAGCCTCTCTACATTCCTCATCTTTTCATTTTGGTTTATTATTTTCAATAATAAGCCTTTGGAATCGAGCAAAAATAAATAAAATTTTAACCCCCCCCTCAAAATTTGATGTTTTACGTTTCAAGGTTCGCAGAATCAGAAAATCCAATAAAAAAAAATTTCGTCCGTCCGCCGTACGCGGCACTTATCCTAGCAACCTGGACCGATTTGGTTCAAATTTGGTATGTGGGCCCCATTTGGGGTCTAGTTGTGCCGCGAAGCTTTTGGTTGATGTCAGTCGCTTCTATGGGGTGTAAATTAAGGGTTGAAATTTTCAAGAATCCCTAGATCAAAAACTAGTATTTATTTAAAAATTTTTAAGAATTTAAAAAATTTTTTGAGACCATCCGGAGTTTGCTCCTTACGAGTACTGAAGGGTTTTCCTTCGCTTAAACAGAATCACGAGTGTGAATCACTGAAGAGGTCTAATCTCCGTTCAAATTTTATCTGACTAGAATGCGATCGCTGTTCATTCCTTAGATTAAAATTTAATTACTATTTAAATTTGTATTTAATACAAATTTTGTATTCAGTTTTGCTTTCTGAGCAACCAGAAATCAAATTTCCATATGAAGCTGTCTATTTTTCGAATCGAGTGTGAAGCGTTTAGTTTTTTCTAATAAACTTGACTGTGAAGGTAGTATGGTGAGGTAGGTAGTACCTACCTACCAACAGTTGGTAGGTAAAAAAAGTCTGCCAAGTGGGTGTGGCACATAGCTTCCTCGTATCCATAAGCCGATTAAGGTACTAAGTACCGATTAAGGTAGTAAGTACCTTTCACTACTCTCATAGGGGACCATCTACACGCTAATCTCGACAATCCTAGAAAATTTCATCAAATTTGGATGAAAAATGTAAGTGTTATGGCTGTTACAAGGATTTTACGTTTGCGCATGCGCAGAAGCTTCTGTGAATTTTAAGGCCTTGATTTTCATTGGGGACCATCTACAACCTAATCCGCGTAATCCCTGAAAATGTCATCGAAATCGGGTTGAAAATGTAGAAGTTATGGCTGTTACAAGGAATTTCACGTTTGCGCATGCGCAGTGGCTACTATCAGTCCGAAGGTGGTGATTTTCATAGGGGACCATCTAAACAATAATCTGTAACATCCCTGAAAATTTCATTGGAATCGGATGGAAAATGTAGAAGTTATGGCCGTTACAAGGAATTTAAATTTGCGCATGCGCAGTCGCTTCTATCAGTCCGGGGATGATGATTTTCATAGGGGACCGTCTACACACCAACCCGCACAATCTTTCAAAATTTCATAGAAATCGGACAATAACTTCGTATAGTAATGCGCGTTACAAGGAATTCATGACAGACAGACAGACAGACAGACACGGAACCAAAATTGTTCAGAAAGGGCTAAAACGCGAAATGCGAGTGAAAATTTTGATTTTGGAGAACTTTTTTTTTCATCCTTGAAAAGTGAAAACAAGGCTTCGGCTACCTTGGTAGACTCGGAAGCAAAACTGCTGCAAATCATTGCCCAAAGGTTTATTATTTTCTGTATAGACCACCCTCCCTACCAACCGTAGGTGCCTACTACGTACTAGGGCATTTTTGAAAATTTCAACCCTTCATTTCCATTTGGTTGGTGGTTGGGTTTGAAATTTCAAAAATGCCCTAGTAGGTAGTAGGTACCTACGGTTGGTAGGGAGGGATCTATACAGAAGGGTGATCTATACAGAAAATAATAAACCTTTCGGCAATGGTTTGCAGCGTTTTTAGCCATTGAGTTGAACTGTCCGCGAGAACTGTATAATTCGATATTTAGATATATCGGATTCAAAGTATCGATACGAAAATATCGAGTATTGGTACGAAAGTATCGATATTTCAAAATATCGGGTATCGATACCCATCCCTACTGCGGCAAGGATATCATAACTGACAGACAGACACGGAACCAAAATTGTTCAGGAAGGTCTGAAACGTAACGCTAATAATATCGATGTGGAGGTTCTTGAGAATCGGTCGGGGAATGATAGAATTATTTACGCCAACGTTTCGTTCAATTTATTGAACATCTTCAGGGCAGAAAGTCTCAATCCATGTGTCAACCTTGTTGACAGCCCAAGTTTTTTGTTTGATTTCTCATTACATAGCTGATGAAAATCTTTTACCATCTTATCTTCAACAAGTCAAGTATGTCACAGTGTCCAAATGTCACACAAGTGTGCATTCACTCAGTCAATAAGACCATGATCAATCCATGATGTGACTCCATTACTCCAACTTTCTGCCCTGAAGATGTTCAATAAATTGAACGAAACGTTGGCGTAAATAATTCTATCATTCCCCGACCGATTCTCAAGAACCTCCACATCGATATTATTTTAAAAAAACGGTCAAGAATTCCAACTATATCGTAACGCTAATCTCCAAATTATTACACAACCGTTTATTATTTCACTGTATAGATCATATCATCCAGATGGAAAGATCATATTTCATGGCTAGTCAAAAAAGGCTTGAGGTTGGGTTATTTTTTCTATAACGTCAGGATTGTCTCGACTTTAATCCCTCGTAATCCTGTACATCTCCCTAGTACAGCGTGGAAATGTTGATTTTGGAGAATGTATATTTTTTTCAACCTTGAAAAGTGAAATCAATGCTTCCGCTACCTGGGCCAGTCTAATAGTACCTACATTAAAATCGCAAGAAAACGGCTGTTCTAATTTTTCTGTTGTTAGGATCACTCCCAGTAGTGTACACCTAAGTTTGCAGCTTCGAAAAACCTGTGCTCGCTGCGTAACAGTCGAATAACCTCAAAATTTTCGGACTTCTTCTGGTTTTTGGCATATATCTCCGTTAGGGTGCACTCCACAATAAAATTCTTACCATTGTTAAAGTAGACAACATTTATGTAATATATGCAATAAAAACTTTTTGCGTCGTACAAAATTTATTTAAAAAGGAAATTATGTTGTACGTCTTATCTTTTTTGATCATTTGGGCCGCTTCGGGGGTGGTTCGAAGTCTTCGAAGTGGGATTAGTCGCTTGGATAAGGACGAAAAGGCTTCCATTGGAGGACCACCCTCATTCTCACCATGAAATTGAAGACAGCCTTCATGCTATTCATTTTATTAATGCCCTCATCTTTCTGGAATTGTAAAACGAACAGAAGGGGGTTTCGAAGCTGACGCACCGCCAAGATCAATTTTACAATTTCCACAAAAATTAACCAACGAGTGGACTTTGACCTCGATAATCTCCATCTCACCCCGTAGGTGTCAGATGACCGGGGAGATAGGAGAACTAGGTTGATAAGTATGTGTTTCCGATAAGGTTATCATGATCGCGTTGGTATGAAGGGAAAGCGTGAGAAATTCCACACTTTTACGAGGATGAGACCATGAATCAGCCTGGGATGCAGATTGTGAACAAGTTATTATCAAAATAAGAAGTCAAATTCTTACGTATTTTCCCAATGGGACCAGCCCTACAAAGTCTATGAACTATAAATAGTTTATAGTCTATAAATATGAACAACCTTGAGAAGTCTACATGTCGAATAGAAGATTTCTGCATGTAAATGTACATCAGTCTATACAGGGTGTCTTCACTTTCGATGGGCATAACTTCAGGGTTCGATTCTACAAAGTATTTCCTACAAAAAATGTCTCATAGCAATTTTTTTTAACCCACGCAAAATTCTATTTTTTTCACTTTAAAGTTTTTCTTCGCGTTTTCGACATTACGGCACTGATATAGTCATAACTCCCTTAAATCTCCTGAAAATTCAAATCTGACTACACCGTTAGAAAGAGCGTTGAATTACCAAGCTACCTAGTACAAAATCAAAATTTTTTAGCAATAAAATAGTATCAAAAAATCAAGTCAAAAAGCGAACTTTAAATTTTTTTTTTGAAACTTGACTTTCTTCGACCAACGTTTTCACTGTAAATCCCTGCCCATTTCGATGGGCGCTCTTCGGAGAAAACATGCTCAAATTGTCACCTTTCCAATGGTCTATCAATTTTTCTGTTCAACATTCAAAAAGAAAGAGTAAAAGAAGTTTGAATGTCAAAAAACGTGTGTTTTATAAGCAAATTCAGTGTTTCAAGCCGGTTTATGGTCCCCCTCGATCTCAAAATGGCTTGACGATTTTGGTATCATTTTCTATGTAATTATTTTTACGCTGAATCCAATAGTGATACTTTCGAATGATTCCGACTGCTAGAAAGTGAATTTCTCGAAGAAAACCTTCGTTTTTCGTACATAAAATTCGCATCGTACCTTTCTACTCAATAAAAACACCGAATTTCTAGCTGATAACACCACCCAGAGCTTCGAGGGGGTTCGCTTTCCATCAGAATTATTAATGAGGAATTTCACCGATTTCTGTTTGCATTTTTCCTGAATAGTTAATGGTGTGGGACAGATGAAAATCGGGCTGATTTCGGAAAATAAGTCTCCTGTTATTTTTGGGAGACAGTCAAAATTTTTGATTTCAAAACTAACCGGGAAAACAGACGTGCAGCGGGAACGCTCGCTGATTGGGCTGTTCGGATCGCCGTCTCCTCCCAGTGTTGCCCATTGGGACGACGAAATCGTGTTTTCTAAGAGAAAAGTTATCAAACGAAAACAGAGGAAACCTAATTTTCCCCATCTCGCTTTTTCTATTTTTTTCTTCAGTTTTTCGATTTCGAACTTTACTGTTTCATGAAATTTTGCATCTGGGGACTATAGATTTTTCGATCTCAGCGCTTCAAGCGGCCATAAATGAACTATTCCAGCATGACGTCATTTTCCCGTTTTTTTTGAACATTCGTATTTTCTACACTGTTTTTTTTATTCGTAAATTAGGAAGTTCGGGCTGAAAGTTTGCCTTAGGGGGTTTTTAGAGGTGCTGAATCCGATTTTGGGGTGAAAAATAGGAAATTCCGACATGGTGAAATTCCTCATTATTTAATTTTACTTACTTACGAGTACCTACTTTCCTCTCGTTTGTACTAGGAACAAACGTGCCTCTTCGAATGCACGACAGACATTTCTGTCCTGAGCCGATCTTCCTTTCCTTCCTGCCACGTCTTGCTCCCTCGATTCAACTCCTCCTCCACAGATGCATGGTCGCTAATCTCAAAACATCAATGCCCAAGTACCTTGCACTACCCTCATAGCGGACCATCCTCACAATCCCTGAAAATGTCATCGAAATTTGACAATAACTTCTTATAGGTTTGCTTGTTGGAAGGATGTCATGAAAGATACGGAACCAAAATTGTTCAGGAAGGTCTAAAAAGTGAAACGCGAGGGGAAATTTTGAATTTGGAGAATATTTTGTGTAAACCATGAAAAGTGAAAATTATCTTCTTGGTCGATTTTAAGGTTTAATATTATTTTTCAATAATAAACCATTGGAATCGACCAAGAAAAGATTGGAAATCACGAAAGAAAAAATTTTAAAATTTGATGATTACTACAATAAAATAGAAAAACGCTTGCATACGAGTCTACAACGCATTGGGACATTTTCATGTCTTTACCTATTGCTTTTTACCTCACTATAGGATTTTATAACCCACCCTCCGTTGTTGTCACAATGTGAAACGAATCATTAACATAATAACATAGATACATTATGTTACAAATTGACACAATTATTAATATTAAGAGGTAGGTACCTAATTTCAATAAAATAGACGATTCCGGATTAATTATCTTCTACACTCACGATCATTAGTTTGTAAACAAAATATGAGAACAGTTATGCCCATAGCTCCGCTATTCGTATAGTCAATATGTTATGGAGAACATGAAAATGTTCGTTAAATCGAGAGCTTTCAACGAGTGGTGAACGATTTTTGTGGGTTAAAAAGTGTAGAAAAGGAACAAACCTAACAACGGGGTCGTTGTAAGCGGAAATCATTATAAAGGCACTGTAACACAATTTCGTTACGCAATTTCGTGACATTTTTTTGTGCTATGTGCCAGGGCAAAGACATGAAAATGTCAAAAAAATTAACCCCCTTAAAATTTGATGGTTTATGTTTCAAGGTACGAAGAATCCGAAAATCGAATAAAAATGTCGCCGTCCGTACGCCACACTTTCCTCAGTTCCCATGGACCGATTTTGTTGAAATTTGGTATGTGGGCCCCTTTTGGGGTCTAGTTGTGCCCCGAAGCTTTTGGTTGATGTCAGTCACTTCTAAGGGGTGAAAATGAAGGGTTGAAATTTAAAAAAGTGCCCTAGCATGAAAACTCTCGAAATAAAGGTATTGTTTCTTCTCAGTTTTAAATGGTATTGAATTTTTCGAGACTACCTAGAGCCCTGTAGGAATTACCGTTCGCTCTCTCCGAGAACTTGAAGGTTGGACTAAATAAATCAGAAACACGAGTGTGAATCACCAAAGTAGTGATGCGACATCGACATCGATGTTTTCAAAACATCGATGTTTTTCAATGAACATCGATGTTTTCAACATCGATGTTTGGATGGCGATGTTTTCACAACATCGATGTTTCAATCAATGTCGTAATTTTCCCCATTTGTTGTTCCATTTGGTTTTCTCAATAGTTTAAACATTAAAATAATGAATGAAACAAGCGTTAAAATACCAATCGCGATGAATTATTACATAAATGTCTCTTGGAGGAATAAATAACACTAGATTACAAAATTTAGGGGTGGTCTGGCTGCCTCGTTCTTTCACCACTTTTCTTACGGTATTTGGTGCGCTGAATCCGAATCTGACGTCAGTTTTTTTTGTTTACGTCGGATTTTCAAGATATAGCTACTTTTAAGATTTTTCTAGTTCTCACTTTTCTTCACTTTTTAGTGAAAACTCATCTTGCTCAAATCTCCTCAAAAAGTACTCAGACTTATAGGAAATTTCATGTAGAATCCGAATATGTACTTAGTTTTTGAGTAAAACTGTGTTAAACCCCCTATTTTTCACAAAACGTATCGAAAAACACCGGTTCTCAACGTTTTTTCTTCGGGTTTTCCCTTACATTTTGCCACTTGAAAAAAAAATTAAGGCTAAAAAAAATTTTCTCGGGCCTTTACTTTGTAGGGGGGACACCCCAGAGGAGAATGAGACCAATCGCAGCCTCCTAAACCCACTAATATTGAAGGAATGAGCTTTTTCATGGCACTGAGTTGAAAATTCACAAAAACCGTTAATTAGTTTTTCGAGATAAGTATGTGCGTTCCTAAATCTGTTTTCCTCAGATGGATTTTCCTTTCTTCTACATTTTTTATGCTTGTCACCTATTAAGAGTAAGATCGAAAATAGGTACTCAAAGGGGGAGTAAATCATAATTGGGAAACTCTTGTTTTGTTAAGTGATTTTAATTCAGTTTTACAAACGAAACACAATAAACTGCAGAAAAGTTGACGGTGTAAATCTGTTTCATGAAGGCTCAGATGAATCAATAGTTGGTACAATGTTTGGTTATTCCTCCACCTCAGAGATTCCACCAAGATATAAAACCATGGAAGAACGGTACAAAGGGTATTGGGAAGTTCACATGATGGCGGACTATTGTTGGACCTTAAAAAGAGATTTACCTCAGGCGGCAAAGTTTTCTCTACATAGATGCCGGCGATGAAACCTCTGAGGTGGAGGAATAACCAAACATTGTACCAACTATTGATTCATCTGAGCCTTCATGAAACAGATTCTCACCGTCAACTTTTCTGCAGTTTATTGTGTTTCGTTTGTAAAACTGAATTAAAATCACTTAACAAGACAAGAGTTTCCCAATTATGATTTACTCCCCCTTTGAGTACCTATTTTCGATCTTACTCTTAATAGGTGACAAGCATAAAAAATGTAGAAGAAAGGAAAATCCATTTGAGGAAAACAGATTTAGGAACGCACATACTTATCTCGAAAAACTAATTAACGATTTTTGTGAATTTTCATCTCAGTGCCATGAAAAAGCTCATTCCTTCGATATTAATGGGTTTAGGAGGCTGCGATTGGTCTCATTCTCCTCTGGGGTGTCCCCCCTACAAAGTAAAGGCCCGAGAAAATTTTTTTTAGCCTTAATATTTTTTTCAAGTGGCAAAATGTAAGGGAAAACCCGAAGAAAAAACGTTGAGAACCGGTGTTTTTCGATACGTTTTGTGAAAAATAGGGGGTTTAACACAGTTTTACTCAAAAACTAAGTACATATTCGGATTCTACATGAAATTTTCTATAAGTCTGAGTACTTTTTGAGGAGATTTGAGCAAGATGAGTTTTCACTAAAAAATGAAGAAAAGTGAGAACTATAAAAATCTTAAAACTAGCTATATCTTGAAAATCCGACGTAAACAAAAAAAATTGACGTCAGATTCGGATTCAGCGCACCAAATACCTTAAGAAAAGTGGTGAAAGAACGAGGCAGCCAGACCACCCCTAAATTTTGTAATCTAGTGTAATAGCTGATTTTTCGACCGATTCAGTTTTTCAATAAATAAGAAGTACTGGGGAGAAAACACGTAAAATGGAAAAACCTGAACCTGAATAATGTTTCAGATTTGGAAATATTATGTACCATGTGTTTTTGTTCATGTGCCGTCATACTTTAATAAACGAGGTTCATCTTTAATTTGCAATTCCTTCCTTTCAATGCTTTTCTATTTATATATGTAGTAAACAAATTTAAAAAAATAAAATAAAATAAAAATTTTAAAAAAACCTGGGCAAGTGCTATGAAAATAATGAAAAATGTATACTTTTCTCAATTTATTAGGGGTGTAACTGCTTTAAATAGTCATTTGGAAAATGTACTAGGGTAGAAATTCAGTAGGTATGTACCTACAGCCAAACGTTATCGAATATTTATTATTATGTAACTATAGATAGATCGGGCACATCGATGTTGTGAAACATCGATGTCGAGAAACATCGATGTTTTTGGTCGATGTTTCCACTCGATATCGATGGTGGATTTCAAAAACATCGATGTTGAGAAACATCGATGTTTTCCATCGATGTCGCATCACTACACCAAAGCGGTCTAATCTCCGTTCAAATTTTAGCTGACCGAAATGCGAGCGCTGTTCGTTTCTTCGAGTTGTACTCAGTTCTGCTTCCTGAGCAACCGGTAATCGAATTTCCTCACGCAGGTTCCCTCAACTCCCTCTTGCTTCGAATGAGTGTGAAGCACCTAGATGGGCCCTAAGTAAGTCTTCTTCAGTTGGGAAGAATCAGCCCCTCCAGAAATCTCGTTTAACGGGAGGCGGCGATCGCGGGGTCTGCGGGGCACGTGACCTCCGAGAGCAGGACTTTTTTCTAGTTTCCGAGACGCTCCGAGTAGACTGTGAGTAGAGGACCGGTTTCCAGTAGAACTACCCCCTTCGCGGAGCGTCTTCCGTGGCCCTGCGGAGTCTCCCTCGACGGGTCCGAAAACAGGAGTCCGGATCGTGGACGGGATGGACAGATCTCCGATTGGTTGGGAGGGGGGGGAGGACATCTCTCGCTTGTTGGCCGACCAGGTTACGACTGTTGGCCGACTGGGGGCTACGCCCTCCGCCCAATCGCGGCCATCATCGCCGGAGATTCACGCGGTTTCGCTCCCACTCCCGTCCTCTCGTCTCGACCGCATCTCCGGCTACCAAGCGAGCTGCGTGGACGAATTTCATCACCAAACATAAAACCCCGCGAATTATTACACATCTTTTAGCTCAGAAGATTTCGTTATGAAGGTATTGTTTTTCCATCAATTTAACCCATTTTAGCCCAGTGTTGCCATATGGCACTCTGCATTTAACATCTCATCCTCATGACCTTCAAAATAGTTTACAACGCTGTCCACTCTCTCCCCAGACAGTGGCCCAAAAGATTTGGTGAATTACAGGTTTCTGAAATCACTCTCTTATCAGTTCATTGTTCAACAAGTTTGGGGCAATGGAAGAATTGCAAAATCTCTTACAGTTAGTACTGTAAATCATACAATTTTATACTTATGATTGAGCCCATTGTTTTATTTTAATCTATATAGATGTATTTTCAGTATTATATACCAAAATTGTGGAAATATAATTTTTTCATGCTGCATTGTTAGTGTTTTCCGAACATTGCCATATGACAACGCTGGGCAGTGTGAGTACTAAACTAACAATATATAAAATGACTGTTTTGCCAGCAGCTCAGCGTTATTCGACACAACTGGAGAGAAATGTTACCATGAAAAGACCTGCCTTGATTTAAAAATATATATATATATATTACAATGAAAACAAGGGAGGATCAGACGTCATGGATGATGACTTGAACCACTGCAGGATTGGAAATAAAGGAAAAAAATGGTGGTGGCCAATATTCACATGGCTACTTGACAATGGGGTATTTCGGTGGGTCGGAAATTCAGGTTTTTGACCTCAAATTTCGATTCAGCACCCTTGAAAACCTATATACTACAACTTTTAGCCCAATGATACTATAACATGTGGTAGAAAAATTAATTAAAGAGATCACACGTTTGAAAAAGGCGGGCCGCAATAAATGCACACACACTAGGCAAGGACTACGCCACGGACTACGCCGCGCGCGTGTGTGAGTAGAGTTTTGTAGTATCCAAGAGGGGTTTCTGTGCATGGATACTTTTTCAAAGACAGTTGGCTAGCTACGTCACACCATTCAAATCTTCAACTTTCCTTAGCTTCTCTGATTTTTTAAAAACATTTTCTCGACGAACAAACCCGATTACCGTTATTCCTGAGCCTTACTCTTTTGGAAAAAAAAATAAAAAAAATTGACTGAAATACCCCATTGTATGACCAATGCATGCTCATTTACAGAAACCCAAATCCAAGAATTCAGTTACAGTTTCCGAGCAATCGTGCAAACATACTTGATAAACTGTGGAGTGGCAAAGAAAAATCCAGGGCCTCGAGTTCCAATGCTCATGGCAAAGAAAGTAGTGAACGCAGTTCGATTTGATGGACAACATCATTGCGTGTGTAACAGAGAGGGAAAGAAAGAAGGAAAGGTGCCAATCGGAGAACAGCAAATCAATGTCAAAACAATTTGCAGGAAATGAAAAGTAGGTTTATGCGTACCTTGATTTGTCAATTTTCATGAAATAATTCAAACTACAGATTGAAGAAGACCAAATTATTCATCACTAAAAGAGATGAAGATTTTACTATTTCTTTTTTAATAATTCTTATTTTCTGGTCAAAGTTTGTGTGTTATAAGTAACAAAATGTAATTACCTAGATGGATTCTGTGAACTTTCATATTATGTAGTACAATATTTTTGTACTTGATGTTTTTAAAACTTGTAATACTGACAAAATAAAGAAATGTATTCATGAACCTATTGACTGTTTGAACTAATCACACAACTGCAGAGTAGGTATGTAATACTTGCCATACGGGGTAGTCCGTTTGACTACAAGTCAGAAGACGAACCCGATCCATAATGGCGTACGCTTTTATAACTCTTTACCTGGAATGTGGCAAAGTCTTCCGAAAGAGCAACTATCCACACGTCTGAAACTCCTTCTGATCGATGAGGAGTTGTATGATCCGCGCGACTACTTCGGCATCAAATTCTGATCATCATTTACTTGTTTATACAGATTAGATTGTTTATGTTATATGACTACATATTTATTTTATTTATTACCAATGAATTAATGTAATGACGTGTATATTGAGCTTGTTTTTTTTCTTGTTTGACGATTGTTTATACACTTTGTACCACAACAATAAAAAACTTTGAAACTTAGTGGATGTGCCCATCGTTGCCATATGGCAACGGCTCGAAAATTCATGAAAATCAACAAATATAATTTTTTAAACATTTTTCCGTTTTAAAACAAAGCAAATTGAAGTAGAATCACGAACTGTTCATTCAAAACACGGTTCGAAATAGTTCTGGGCTAATATGGGTTAAGATAGTTTTGAATTCTTAGAATTGAATGAGACCACCCAGAGCTCTGTAGGACCAACCGTTCGCTCTCTACGAGAACTTAAGGGTCGATTTACGATAAATCAGAAAAACGAGTGTGAATCGCAAGAGAGGTTTAGGGCGGAATTACAGGTTCACCCTCTTGAGGCGAATTCATTAACACATTCAGTGCGGCCGTCCCGGATCCGGGACGGCAGCTACCCTCCAGCCATGCGTCTGTCCCGGATCCGAGCCACTTACCCTTTTGTTGTTATCGGCCAGTATAAGGTTCACGCACTGCTTCAATCGAATTTGTTTTCATCTGTAGGCGGGCTGGAGAGTCTCTGAAGTGTAAAAATAACCTCAGTTTCAATGTTCACCAACTAACAACGCATTTTCCTACATCTACAATGCCAAATGATGTGACTAAACGCGAGAACTTAAATCAGGCTGGCTGGAAGTTCCCCGATCAATGGTCCGCAGTGAATGTGTTAAACGTGTCTGGGAGGTGCACTTGAGCGTTCACTTGAGTGCTCGCTTGAGCGGTATTCACAGGCAAAGATGGCTCTGAGCGAATGGTGGGCCCTTACCAGAGATGTGCGAATTCTTATTCATAACTACGATTTATGAATACAAATCATATCTGCGACTTTATGATTATGAATACGAATACAGGTATGAATATGAATATGAATACGAATACAATCGTATTCATACTTTGAATATGATTTTCCCCCGTATTCGTATTTTGAATACAATTTTATGATTTTTTCTATAATTTCCCTAAAAATCAAATTTTTTTAACGATTTTCCCTGAAAATCATGCTTTTTTAAAATGATTTTCTCCCGAACAATGGACATATGTATGACCTAACTTTGTCAAAATAATTAATCAAAATTCGAAACGCTCACAAATTAATATAGGATTTTTCACGCAGAATCGAATGAGACCAACCCCAGGTCGCCACGACCAACCTATAGAAACTACGACGTAATTTCTACTGAATTTTTTGTAATCATGATTTTCGTTTTTGTTTTACTACAACTTTCACCGAACGTTCCCAACGCTAAAAACATGATTACAAAAAAGTCAGTAGTAATTACGTTGTAGTTTCTATACGGTTGATCTTGGCGACCTGGGGGTGGTCTCATTCGATTCTGCGTGAAAAATCCTATAAAAATTGGCGAGCGTTTCGCATTTCGATAGATTATTTTGACCATGTTAGGTCATAAATATGTCCAGAGTTCCGGAGAAAATTATAAGAAAGTATAAATTTCAATGAAAATCGTTTAAAAAAATTTGATTTTTAGGGAAATCATAGAAAAAATCATAAAATCGTATTCAGAATACGAATACGGGGGAAAATCATATTCAAAGTGTGAATACGATTGTATTCGTATTCATATTCATATCCATACCTGTATTCGTAATCATAATCATTAAATCGCAGGTTTGATTTTTATTCATAATCGTATTTATGAATAAGAATTCGCCCATCTCTGGCCCTTACTCGACGCCGCAAAACCCCAAGCGCTGGCGGAATGAAAAACGTCTGCCAAGGGGATGTGGCACATAGCTTCCTTGTATCCATAACCCGATTGTATAGATGATCAGATGATTATCTTAACCCTCGGGTGAGCGCGCCTCTGAGTGTAACATGAGCGGGCCGCGAAAAGGAAAAAGATGTACTCAAAAACATGTGAGCATTTAAAAGTATTCATTTTGGTTTATTATTTTCAATAATGAACCTTTGGAATCGACCAAGAAAAAAAAATTTTAACACCCCCTCAAAATTTGATGGTTTACGTTTCAAGGTACGTAGAATCCAAAAATCGAATAAAAATTTGGCCGTCCGTCCGCCGTACGCCGTACGCCGTCCGCCGTACGCCGTACGCCGTACGCGGCACTTTTGCCACTTAGCATTGACCGATTTTGATGAAATTTGGTGTGTAGGCTCCATTTGGGGTCTAGTTGTGCCCCGAAGATTTTGGTTGATGTAGGTCACTTCTAAGGGTTCCAAAATCAATTTTGAAATTTTGAAAACGCCCTAACTCAAAAAATTTCCATATAAAGGTATTGTTTTTCCTTCAATTTAAGATTCTATAGAATTTTTAGAATTTTTTGAGGCCACCCGGAGCTCTGTAGGACAAACCGTTCGCTCACTACGAGAATTTAAAGTTTGAACGTACGAGAAATCAGAAACACGAGTGTGAATCGCAAAAGAGGTCTAATCTCCGTTCAAATTAAAGCTGACTGAAATACGATCGAAGTTTTTCTTCATGTTGGATGGTTGGTGGCTTTGCAGACCAGTGATCTATAAAGAAAAATTAAAAAAATAATAAACCATTGTGTAATAATTTGCAGCGTTTTTATCAACACAACATAGTTTCTTAATAGTACCGCAATATTCCCCTACATTGGTAATGCATAAGTAGGTATCTCACTTTTTTCTCACTAAAAAAACTCAGGAACTCGTAACTTGCGAAAATGTATTTACTACCGTCTACCTCCATATATTTTATTCATCTCTTTCCTATAGAAGATGAAAAAAACGTCTGCCAAGTGGGTGTGGCACATAGCTTCCTCGTATCCATAACCCGATTATATGGATGATCAGATGCATAGTAGTTAATCTCAAAACACCAATCTCTAAGTAACTTTCACTACCCTCATAGGGGACCATCTACACGCTAATATGGACAATCCTAGAAAATGTCATCAAATTCGGATGAAAAATGTAAATGTTATAGCTGTTACAAGGATTTCACGTATGGGCATGCGCAGAGGCTTCTGTAAATTTTAAGGCCTTGATTTTCATTGGGGACCATCTACAACTTAATCTGCGTAATCCCTGAAAATTTCATCGAAATCGGGTAGAAAATGTGGAAATTATGGCCGTTATAAGGAAATTCACGTTTGCGCATGCGCAGTCGCTTCTATCAGTCCGGGGATGATGATTTTCATAGGGGAACGTCTACACACCAACCCGCACAATCCCTGAAAATGTCATAGAAATTGGACAATAACTTCGTATAGTTATGCGCGTTACAAGGAATTAATGACAGACAGACAGACAGACAGACAGACACAGACAGACAGACAGACACGGAACCAAAATTGTTCAGGAAGGTCTAAAACGCAAAACGCGAGTAAAAATTTTGATTTTTGAGAACTTTTTTTTCGTCCTTGAAAAGTGAAAACAAAGCTGCCGCTACCTTGGTAGACTCGGAAGCAATAGAAGTAGAGAAGATAGATAAGAAGTAGAGAAAGAAAGAGGGGTAGCGGAAATGTTGGAGGGGGTCTTGTAGAAGGATTACCGCGAGTGGGGGTTCAACCTTTCCCGATAGTTTTCGAATCTGAATAAAAAACTGCAACGGCGGACCCGAGGTCCGCCCCGCGCCCGCCGCTGGGTTAAAACATCAATCTCTGAGTACCTTGCACTTCCCTCATAGGGGACTGCACACGTCAACCGGCACAATCTTCTATCTAATAATATAAAACGCCAACCGTACGTACGTACGTACGTACGTATGCACGGAGGGGTTGGAGGGGTCGTGGGAGTGGGGAGAGTTGGAGGCTGGAGGGGCTGGGGGCGGGAGGAGTCGGAGGCGAGAGGAATCGGAGGCGAGAGGAATCGGAGGCGGGATGAGTCGGAGGCGGGATGAGTCGGAGGCGAGAGGAGTCGGAGGCGGGAGGAGTCGGAGGCGAGAGGAGTCTGAGACGAGAGGAGTCGGAGGCGGGATGAGTCGGAGGGAGTGGGTGGCGGGAGGAAAGTCGGAGGAATCGTCTTTGCCTGCTTTTAGTAGGCTTTTCAGCTAGTCTCTGAATATTGTGCCACCTCCTCCAGTAAACTTCTGTTGGACACGTGTGCACTTTTCACAACAATTTGTTTCTATGAAGTGAAGGCAAAAGGCTTGCCTACCCGATTCGTATTGCACATTGTGATAAATTAACTATCTTACCCATTTTATTTATCCTCGGATTGCAAATTCTTTCTTCAAGAATTCTCTTCAAGAATTAATGTTTACTCTTGAATTGCAAATTAGTAGCATATTGCTATAATGTTTATCGTATATGTTTTCCTTGTAGGGCAAACATTGAAGATAATAAAACAAACTATTACAGCCAGTTTATACCAACTGATTATTGTGTATTTCAAGAATATAATGAGAAATAATAATCTCCTCAACACTGTTTTGCCTCATCTGGAGGTTATGGGTCTGTAAATGTAAAATGAATATGTAAAATTTGAACCTATACAACCATAAAATCACAGTTCCTTGTAGGCAGTTAATGTCCTATTATTTATTTCTGTATAAAAGAGATGCAAATATGTTTCTTGCTTTACCTCCAGGGACAGTTTTACGAGCATGATCGTGTATTTCTAAATGATTTCATGGATGTGTTTACATTCTGTTTCGTATGGAAACGATTCCCTTGTCTTTAAGCTCCCTTCCTCTCTGTAGTGAAAAAATGAACTATTCAAAAACACTCTCATCCCAGTCTCCTAGAGTTTTTTTAAATTTTTTAAAACTTTTCTTTTTAAAATCCAAATTACTACACAACCGTTCATTATTTTACTGTTTAGATCATATCATCCAGATGGGAAGTTCATATTTCATCGATAGTCAGAAAAATCATGAGGTTGGGTTATTTTTTCTATAACGTCAGGATTGTCTCGACTTTGATCCCTCGTAATCCTGTACAACTCCCTAGTACAGAGTTCAGTAAGCTATTTTGAATGGTAAGCTAACGAGAAACACTGCGGTATTTCATAGTATAAGGTGATAGCAGTACAACCTTTGTACCACAAAGTATTCTTACCTAATTTGACTTGTACTGTTGGTTCACCTGCATTTTTCTTGCTACAACACTATTTTTCACTACTTCCACCTGCGAGCGGAAAAGTCCTTTAAGACCGCATAAACGACTCAATTCATTTTGACTTGTACTAATTTTCCTGCCCTGCTTAGTTTTGGGAAAAATTGGTGCTGGAATGGGGAAGTTACCCTGGATTCTGTAGAAATCACCTCTCAGAATCAGCACAGTCAATGAGAATAGAACCCTATTCTGTATTGGACACAGTAGGAACATGTTGGAGCATACAAATATTCCAAAGTTAGACGAACTTTTACGAAATCTTGTTATCTACGTAAATAACCTAAATCCAGCAACTCTTGAAATCTCTTACGAAGGTATGTGTCACGTAGATCTTACTTCCGGATCGATTCCTGAGTTTCCTCCTACCTAACAGATGACATTCTCTCCCTGAGGAGAATATTGGTATCAGTGCGAAAATTTCCTATATTATTGCCCGATTAATTCGAAGTGCTTCCATTCTGGAGGCCGATCTTGAATCATCCCGAATACGTCAACGATATTACGAGAGAATTGGTAGGAAAGGGTCGGCGAGGGAGCTGGTTAGCGTCTCAATAAAGGTTGGAAGCTGAGATAAGGACTCGCACGGAAGGCAAAGCTTGCCGCCCCAAGATAAGGGCATTAGGGGTATATCGCTAATTGTTCAGGCCGAACGCCCCCGACCGACACGCCCCTCGCTCTATTTGACGACTCTATCTCGCTTTCTCCATCGACTTGCAGGGAGGAGACGTCCTGAGCGACGTCGACGACGAGGGCTGTGACGCCAGAGCTGACGTCAGACCTACCGTCGCAGGTGGCTGGAACGATGAATAATCTGACGGCGATGGAATTGATACACAACCAACCAATCCGACAAATGCGCCGTAAACACCCAAGTAATCTTCAACTCATTTTCTACCAAAAGTGCCTTTTAGAGTTTGGCTTCATCTACTACTAATCCGACTTTAGGTTTAATATTTTCAAAAATGAAACCTTTGGAATCGAAAAATTTAATATAGTATTGAATAGGGGTTGAAATCTTCCAAACGCCCTAGCTCAAAAATGCTTGCATGCGAGTCTGCGAAACATTGGGACATTTTCATGTGTGTTTTCTTATCGTATTTATTACTAGGCAGATCTCACCTGTGCATTGCCCAGCGGGGCGTACAGGTCAACTAAATGGGCCATAAGAGAAACCGCCCACCAGTGGGTACTTAATTGGATTCGCGATCATGTTGACTCTAATGGTTGAAACTAATTAACCAAACAAAATGTCAACCACTACACAACAAGGTAGTGAACTAAGGTTGTTAGTTCATGTACCCAAGCATCAAAATAAGAAAACAGTTGATTGTTCTCTACGCAACGCAGTGAGTATATTTTATTCATTGGTATCGTGAGCAAGTTTTCGTGACGATTTTTCAGTTTATAAACTTTATTTTAACTTTATTATTACTTTATAAAGTTTATAAACCAAAAGCAAAGACATGAAAATGTCAAAAACTTTTGGTATAAAGGTATTATTCCATCGTCAATTGAGGAGCTTGATTCCAAAAGGTAGTATATCCATTTTGGTCAAACGTGAGAAAAAAGCGAAAAACCATAGTGATCTAATGATGTTATGAGATGACCAATGATGTTATTTCGCTTCCGAGTCTACCAAGGTAGCGGAAGCTTTGTTTTCACTTTTCAAGGATGAAAAAAATTCTCCAAAATCAAAATTTTTCACCCGCGTTTTGCATTTTAGACCTGTCTGAAGAATTTTGGTTCCGTGGCTGTCTTGTGTGTCTGTCAAGAAATCCTTGTAATGGGCATAACTATACGAAGTTATTGTAAGATTTCTATGAAATTTACAGGGATTGTGCGGGTTGGTGTGTAGACGGTCCCCTATGAGAATCATCATCCCCGGACTGTCAGAAGCGACTGCGCAGACGTGAATTCCTTGTAACGGCCAAAACTTCTACATTTTCCATCCGATTTCAATGAAATTTTCAGGGATGTTACAGATTAGTATTTAGATGGTCCCCTATGAAAATCACCACCTTCGGACTGATAGTAGCCACTGCGCTTGCCCCCAATAAAATAATGGCTCCTAAGTTTATGGTACTTAACCACCGCGCATGCGCAAACGTAATAACTTGTAACAGAAATAAGTTATATATTTTCCACCCGTTTTCAACGGAATCGTCAGAATACTTGCGGGTTGACGCTTTAGCGACCGACCAGGTTCTATGTAATTTTAAAAACAAAATAATTTCTTCCAAGAGCCGTTCTTAGTTATCACTCTGACCTCTGACGCACCAGGTATTAAATGAATGGGGTTAGTTCCGCTAGTTATAAGAATACAATTATTATCTACGTACCGTATTGGAGAATCCGTCGTAACCAGCAAGTCGAGTACAGGAGGCGAGCGCTTTCGATGTAAAGACATCATCTTCAGGCCGTCAAGAGAGTACTAAGGTTTGTCAGTCCGTCGTTCTGTTTATATAGTCTGGGTGAAAGGGAGGTAGGTAAAAGGATTAGAAAGGAAAGGGGACCACATAGTAACGAGACCACGTGGTGAAAGGTTGTTTGTCTGTCATGTCAAGTGAAAGGGAGAGATAAAACTAATCCTATTAGCTAATTGTACCTTCACCACCTGGTAACCACATGGTAACCACGTGGTGACCACGTGGTCTTCTATTCTAAATTATGAATATATTATAAACTAGCTTACATAACTAAATTATTGATAAAATGATTAACTTATATCTATATCTATTTCTAACTTTTTTTTTTTTTTTTTTTTTATTTTAAATTTTTGGTTAGTTGATTATTTTATTTATTGTTAGAGATTATGATATCCTAGGTCGTTTGGTTGTCTGGAAGTTAGTGGAGTCGTGAGGGTGCTGTTTGCGTTTGTAAGGAGATATGGTAGTGTGTTCTGTTCGTTGTCTTTTTTTTTTTTTTTTTTTTTTTTTTTTTTTTTTTTTATTACTGGGACGGGGCAAGCCCTTAGTCACTGAGACCATAGGTTTGATCTATTGTGACCGTATTCCCTTTTTTTTCACTTAAGTGCCCGTTCGAAAACCTCTTCTTTCACAAAGTGAAGAAGTTTTTCGGGCGTTACCCGAGCAATTTCGGCCGGGACAAGAGTACCCTTACCAAAATGCCGGAATCTGGTAGATGCTACAGCAGGACACTCACAGAGGATGTGTTCTGCTGTTTCGACTCCTTCGCAGCAGAGCCGACATTCAACTGTCCTGGCCTTGCCCATCTTGTTGAGATGGTATCTCAGAGGGCAATGGCCAGTCAGGAGACCCACAATGGTGCGAAGGTCCTTCCTCCTTAGCGACAGCAGAGCTTTTGCTCTTTTTTTGGAGATGGTAATTAGCTGCTTGGCTTGCCTCTGCTTTGGAGTGTTGCGCCAGTACGCAGCTCTCTTGCTATCCTCCCATTTTTGGACCTGTTGAGTAATGAAGCTCTTGGTAACCCCGAGTAGGGGTTCAGGACCAAAACATTGGGATTCCGATCCCTGCTTAGCGAGTCGATCGGCTTCTTCATTGCCATCTACTCCTTCATGGCCAGGGACCCAGAGCAAAGTTAACTTATTGCCCCGAGCCGCAGCCTTCAGGGAGTCCAGACAATCCCAGGTTAGCCTTGATGTTATTGAGTAGGCTGCAATGGCCTTTAGGGCTGCCTGGCTATCAGACATTATGTAAATTCTCGCACCTTTGAGTCGTTTTTTGGCGATCTCTCGTGCGCATATTTCTATGGCATGGGTTTCAGCCTGATAAATGGTCGCTGTTGTTCCTAGGGGTTTAGTTAGGCTGAAATTTATGCCTTTGATCCCTAGGCCAGCTTTTCCATTCATCACAGACCCATCTGTGTACCACAGAAGTGAACCTGGTTCATATTGAGGCGTGCCTCTTTTCCAGCATTCACGATCATTAATGATCACTCTAAAGGGTAGGTAAAAGTTCATTCTCTCTGACATAGTGTCAGGGACTGACTTGACCACTGGATCGGTGTGGACTTGGTCCAGTATTTCCAGGTGGCTCCCTTTACGAGGGGGGAGTTTGAGTTTTCCCGAGTGCAGCATTCTGATAGCCCCCAGGAAGGCTGTCCTCTGAACAAAGATATGTAGAGGAGTGAGGTCAAGAAGAACCTCTAGTGCTGCTGAAGGGGTGGTACTCATTGCTCCAGATATACCAAGGCATGCTTGCCTTTGTAGTTTGGTTAGCTGGAGCATAGATGTAGCCTGGTTTGATTTTTGCCACCATACAACTGAGGCATAGGTGACCATGGGTCTGACAATCGCTTTGTATGACCAGGAGGTCATTTTAGGCGTTAGTCCCCATGTTTTTCCGAGCATTCTGTGACAAGCCCATAATGCTCGTGTTCCTTTGTTTAGGATATACTCTAGGTGCTTGTTCCACAAGAGTTTATGGTCTAGCACAACCCCCAGATATTTAACTTCATTGGAGAACGAAATCCTCTGCTCATGAAGATAGGGGGTTTTTAGAGATAGTTTCCTTCTGTTTGTGAAGGGAACAATGGTGGTCTTTTCTGGGTTAACATGAAGCCCTTGGTCAGAGCACCATTTTTGGACGATATTCAGAGCACACTGCCTTCGGTCTGATACGACGCAGTCGAATTTGCCCCTAACTATTATGTTAAGATCATCCGCGTAAGCTATTACCTCAAAACCTGCACGAGTTAGAGTTTCAAGCAACTCGTCAGCCACCAACAGCCAGAGCAGTGGGGAAAGAACCCCTCCTTGCGGGCAACCTCTGTTCGCTAGAACAGTGATGCTCGTCCCGCCCTGTGTGGTAGTAATCACCCTACTGATCAACATAGCTTTGATCCAGTGGGTAGTAGGGTCTTCGATCCCTTTGTTTCTAGCTGCTCTTTCCAGTGAAACATAGTTGGTGTTATCAAAAGCACCCCCTATGTCCAGGAAACAGCAGAGGGCCACTTCTTTTGATTCCAAGGCCCTTTCAATCAGTGAGACAGTGTCTGAGAGAGCAGTCTCAGTTGATTTACCCTTTTGATAGGCATGCTGGGCCTTTGCAATAGGGTTCTTGCTGAGATGATCATCCCTGATCATCTGGCCAATGATTTTCTCCATTGCCTTTAAGAGGAAAGAGGTGAGGCTGATGGGTCTCTGCGATTTAGGCTGTGTTGAGGAGGATTTTCCAGCCTTTGGAATAAACACCACCCTCACCTTCCTCCATACCTTAGGTATGTATGCTAGGGAATAGCTAGCTATATAAGTCTTAAGAATTACTGGGCTAAGCATCTCCAGTCCCTGCTGAAGAAGGGCTGGAAAAATGCCATCGCCACCTGGAGACTTATAAGGTTGGAACGATTTGATCGCCCATTTAACCTTATTGGAAGTAAAGATTTGTTTTGCTCGCTTTAGGACTCTTCGGTTCGGCAGGTATATATCTTCTTCTCTGTCCTGAGCATGGGGCCAATGGTCCCCTGGTACAACGACGGAGCCTGGAAAGTGCACTCCCATTAGGAGTTCCAGAGTTTCCTTGACGTCATTTGTAAAACTTCCATCTGCCTTCTGAAGTAAACCAATTTGGTTCGGCCTATCCTTGGAAAGAACTTTCTGCAATTTGGCTACTGCAGAGACCTCTTCCAATCCTTCACAGAAGTTCCTCCAGGATGACCTTTTTGCTCTTCTTAGTGCCTTAGTATATTCAGAGTGGTGT
Organism: Apolygus lucorum; assembly: GCA_009739505.2. Classification (NCBI taxonomy): domain Eukaryota; kingdom Metazoa; phylum Arthropoda; class Insecta; order Hemiptera; family Miridae; genus Apolygus; species Apolygus lucorum. The sequence continues at coordinate 10,160,554 of CM019176.2, forward strand.
CTTTTATATAAGTCCCATTCTCCAGTCCTTTTGGCCCTATTGAAGAGTCTCCTCGCAAGAGTACGCAATCTTTCTAGTTTACAACTCCACCATGGAGCATTTCGGTTGCTCGCTTTGGTAATCAGCTCGCAACTTTCTTCATAGGCTTTAATTATTGCGGCTTGCACTTCAGTTGCTACAACATCGAGTTGCTCTGAAGTGCATATTTCTCTATCAAGTCCTTCAAGGTCTTGCTTTAGGATTTCTCGATAGAGTTCCCAGTTAGTATTCCTGGGAATACGGTACGTATCTTCAACCTGATGATAGAAATCCAAGTTGAACATTATGTACCTATGATCAGAGAAGGAAATCTCGTCCGATACATGCCAGTCCTTCACTCTGTTTGCCACAACAAAACTAGACAGGGTGAGGTCAAGAACCTCTTTTCTAGTTCTTGTGACAAAAGTGGGTTCATGTCCCTTATTGAGCACCGACACCTGGCATGCAGTTAGAAAGTCTAGGAGGGACTCACCTCTGTAATTTGTGTTAGTGCTGCCCCACAATATGTGGTGGGCATTGGCATCGCATCCAATGAGGTAATGAAGATTCCTCTGGTGACAGTAATCTAGCAGTTGTCTGATCTCTGCTGGTGGAGCTTCTGTATCGTCACCAGGAAAGTAGGCTGATGCCACCACAATTTTCCTACTTCCTAGATTGGTTTGCTCCTCCAGCACTACTGCTACTAGGTCTCTGGAAGTAAATTCGGGTATTGCCATGAATGATACACTGTCGTGAATGAGGATGGCTGCTCTACACCTATCAGCCTCACGACAATACACCAACTTACCAGTTTTTGAGGGGATTCCTCTGATTTTGCCCTTGCCTGCCCAGGGCTCTTGTATTAGGGCTATTTTGAGCTTCATCCTGGCAAACACCCCACAGAGGGCGGCTGAGGCCACTTCAGCCCTGTGGAGGTTCACCTGGACAAAGCCCAGCCCTAAGGAGGGTTCTAACGACCCCTCCCTCGACCGCCCTTCTTCCATCTCTGCCATTCTTCTTGAGGGCGACCCGGTTTTCATTTGGCAAGTCCATGAAGCTGGGGTCTTTGTTGCTTCATGGAAGCTTTCTGGCCCACCTGGGAACCCTCACTAGTTGAGGCCAAGGGCCTCTGTTGTGGTGGTTTCCCAGAATTGGCCATCTTTCGGGCTGCTGATGTTTTGCCCCCTCGGTTACCACCACTAGATGAGTCCAAGGGCCTCTGTTGTGATGTAGTACCGGGGCTGGCAACGTGTCGGGCTGATGGGTGCCCAATCGGCAGAGGGTAAGGCCTTGGGGTCCTTTGCGCCGAAGTTGATGGGAGATTGGGGTCAAGCGCAGGTACCAGGGGCGCCGTATGCTCAGGCTCCGGTTCTGACCCCTCAGCACTGACACCCGTCCCCTGCTCATGGTGGGTTTCTTGCGTCCCCTTATCCATGGTCTCCACATCAGTTTCCGACTCCCCTTCTGCTTCGCTGGCTGCACCCGCCCTTTTGGTGTTGCGCTTAATTTTCATCACAGCCTTGTCTTTTGTTGTTCAGGTTGTCAGTAAATCCGTCTGTGGGTGTTTTTCGTTTTTGAATGAGTTTGTCCAGTGGTTTGAATATAGTGTCTGAGGTAGTGTCAAGTAGGTTTTTGTTTATTATACGTCCGTCAAATTTACGTAGTTTGTATATTTCCATGTTTTCAAGTATGTTGAGTCGTCGTCCTTTCTGTTGTGGGTGGAGGAGTGTCATGCAGTTTTTTATGTCGGATAATTCATGTCCATGGTCGTATACGTGGTTTGCGTAGTTGGAGCGTCTAGTGTTGAGTCGAAAAGATCTGATGTGTTCGGTGTATCTTGTTTTTAAGTTGCGGCCTGTTTGTCCAATGTATGTGTGTTTACAGCTGCAAACCAGTTTGTAAACTCCACTTCTGTCGTATGTGTTTGTTTTGTCAATGCAAGTGTTCAGTTGGTTTTTCAGTGAGTTGTCAGTTTTGAATGTGGTCGAAAGTCCTTCCTTCTGGAAAAGGTTGGTGAGTTTATAGGTCTCTGGTCCAGTGTATGTGAAGATGCAGCGTTGGTTCGTGTTTGTGTCTCGTGGTTGTGGGTTGTTCTGTTTGTTATTGTATTGTCGGAGTAGTTTGTCTATGGTTTTGTTTGTGTATCCATTGCTTTGGGCAATAGAGTAGATTGTGTCTAGTTCTGTTTTGTAGTTATGTTTAGTCAATGGTATGGTTTTGAGTCGGTGTATCATATGTCTGAAGGCAGCAAGTTTGTGTTGTTGAGGGTGGTTTGAGCTTGCGTGTATGGTGGTGTCTGTAGCTGTTGGTTTTCTGTAAATTGCGTATTGTAATTGATTGTCTGTTCGTATGATAGTGATGTCAAGGTAGTTTAGTGAGTTGTTCTGTTCTACTTCTACAGTGTAAGTGATGTTAGGGTGAATGTTGTTGAGGCCAGTAAGTATTTCGTTTGTGTTGTCTGTATCTATGACGCAAAGTATGTCATCGACATACCTTGAGTAATGTTTTATGTTGTGTTTGGTCATTAGTGTCTGTACATGTAAGTCCTCAAAGTGCTGTAGGAATGTTTCAGCGAGTAGTGCGGAAGTGGGATTACCCATTCCGAGTCCGTCTTGTGGTTTGTAAATGTCGTTGTTGAAGCGGAAGTAGTTCTGTTTGAGTATCGTCTGGGTGAGGTCGATTAGTTCGTTTATGTATGAGTCGTCGTACAGGTCAGAGAGTTTATCTCTTAGTATGTCTAGTGTTTGGTTAACTGGTATGGAAGGGTAGAGGTCTTTGATGTCGAATGATATGAGTTTAGTGTTTTCAGTTATGGGTACGTCTTGTAGTTTTGTTATGAGTTCGTTAGTGTTTCGGATTGTGTATGTGTAGGGTAGGTCTAACGTTTCTTTGAGTATAGCAGTAATGTGTTTTGCCAATTTGTATGCTGGGGCGGGAATGTAGTTGATGACAGGTCTGATGGGTATGTCAGTTTTGTGTATTTTTGGTTGAGCCCTAAGCATAGGAGGTTTGGGGTTCATGTTTGTAAATTTGAAGTGAGGTCCGTCGATGATGTTAGAGCACCGTTTAAGTGCTTTTTGTATGTCTTTTTGGTATGCGTCTGTCGGGTCTTTGTCAAGTTTGGTGCAATTGGTTTTGGTGATGAAGTTCATGGTTTTGTCAATGTAGTTCTGTTTGGTCATGATAACAGTTACGTTACCTTTGTCAGCTTTAGTCAGTATTAGTTCGTTGTTTTTCAGTTTGTTCCTAATTTGTTTAGTGGTCTTAATGTCGTCGGTTGAGTGGTCTTGTTGGTGTTTTATGATGTTGCTTTCGAGTACGTCGGCTATCTTGTGTCGTATGTGTTCCTGTCTGTCAGTAGGGAGAGTGGATATTGCTGCTTCAGAATCTATGATATGTGTTTCAATGGTTTTTTGTATGTCTTGGTGAGGTAGGTTGTGTTTGAGGCCCTTTTCCAGAAGTTGTGTTTGTTTGTTAGTGAAGGTAACATCAGTAAGGTTGATCAATCTTTTGTGGAATTGTATGTTAGTGTGTGTTGGTTTTTTCACCACGTGGTCTCGTTACTATGTGGTCCCCTTTCCTTTCTAATCCTTTTACCTACCTCCCTTTCACCCAGACTATATAAACAGAACGACGGACTGACAAACCTTAGTACTCTCTTGACGGCCTGAAGATGATGTCTTTACATCGAAAGCGCTCGCCTCCTGTACTCGACTTGCTGGTTACGACGGATTCTCCAATACGGTACGTAGATAATAATCTGACGCACCAGTTCACTTGTTATTGCTACATACTGCAGGTAAGAGCTAACGCCATTGACCCTCGTCGCTTTGACCCCTCATCTTCAACCCTTCAAGGTCCCTCACTACCTCCTCAGAGTACTGGAGACAAGTTAATTCTCACAATGTAGTGCTCACTACCTACTTACAATCCTTCCAAAAACACACCCCACTAGTCCTCCCCCCCCACACATACACAGATGCTGAAACAAAGCGAATACCACCTCCTGCTCATCATTAGTAATGATGCGACATCGATAGAAAACATCGATGTTTCTCAACATCGATGTTTTTGAAATCCACCATCGATGTCGAGTGGAAACATCGACCAAAAACATCGATGTTTCTCAACATCGATGTTTCTCAACATTGATGTTTCTTAACATCGATGTGCCCGATCATAATTATACAAATATTCGAGATCGTTTGCTTGTAGGTACCTACTCGAATAGACTTTTTTTTTCATCTGATGAATCAATTTCTACCCCAGTACATTCGCCAAATGAATATTTAAAGCAGTTACACCCCCCATAAGTTAGGAATACACCTCAGTGAATAACAAAAGTATATATTGTTCATTATTTTATAGCACTTGCCCAGGCATTTTTTTAATGGAGTAAGATTGTAAGATAAGCTATCACAATACACTCGAGCCAGGAGCACCAGGGTTGCCAACTCAAAACAACTTGAAAAATCGGTAGGAAAATTAGCTATTATTTTTATTCCTCCAAGAGATAAGAATGTAATAATTCATCACGATTGGTATTTTAACGCTTGTTTCACTCATTATTTTAATGTGCAAACTATAGAGAAACCCAATGGGAACAACAAATCAGGGGAAGTACGACATTGATTGAAACATCGGTAAGAAACATCGATGTTGTGAAAACATCACCATCGAAACATCGAAGTTAAAAACATCGATGTTTATTGAAAAACATCGATGTTTTGAAAACATCGATGTCGATGTCGCATCACTAATCATTACTTCCCCGGAAGTGGGACCGCGCTCGTTCGTCAAGATTCATTGTAATTAATGATTATTTTTATTTAAATAATTATCTCATTTTGCTTACGAGTCTCCCAAGGTAGCGGAAGCTTTGTTTTTTCTTTTCAAGGTTGAAAATGAATCCTTGACACTGCCATAAATTTCTAGGGACTGTGCGGGTAGGCGTGTAGATGGTCCCCAATGAAAACCATTGCCCCTAGACTGATAGTTGTCATTGCGCATGCGCAAACGTTTATTTCCTTGTTACAGCCATAACTTCTACATTTCTCATCTGATTTCTTTGAAATTTTCAGGAATCATGTGAGTTGGGGTGGAGATGGTCCCCTATGTAGATCATGGCCCCCAGTTGAAAGTATTTTGTGCATACGCAAACTTATAGGTCCCCTATGAGGGTTGTGCAAGGTAATTGGGTATTGATGTTTTGAGATTAACTACTGTGCATCGGATCATCTATACAGTCGGGTTATGAATACGAGGAAGCTATGTGCTACACCCACTTGGCAGACGTGTTTTAGATTTTTTAATATTTTTTCATAAACCTTTATTTCCAAAAAATTTTACAAAATTATGGCATACAATAAAAAATCTAGCACAGGCCATTTAAAAGCCTGTTACAATAATTGTAACAGGCTTTTAAATGGCCTGTGCTAGATTTTTTATTGTATGCCATAATTTTGTAAAATTTTCCATAATTATTATGGAAATTAATCCCCTATATGGGCAAAAGCCATTGGCAGGGGATGAGCAGCCACTAGGACTCCCATCAAGCCAGAAGAACCAGTTATAACAGCTACGCCTACACAAGATACAAATGCTGGGTAACCTCACGATTTACCAAATTAATAAATCCAATAATAATTCTTTACTACTTAAGTATAGATTTACAACAAATGTATGTATAAAACATATGCACATATAATTCACAAACAACAAATTCATTGTTCCAAAGCTAGCCGGCCCACATAATACGATTTTAATTTCTCTGAAACCTGCTTAATTGAATTCGCACCAGAGTAAATAAATGTCTTAAGATCCTTTGGAAAACCGTTGATGATTCCAACCGAACAAAACTCATAGAAATTCTTTGCAAGTGTTGTGGTGTTATGGGGGACTACTATATTACTATTTGTTTTAAACCTAGTACTAATTTCATGAGACGGGTAAACAAAGTGCTTAGATTTTACAAAGTGCCTTACAAATGCCAGCTCTTTCAGCATGGAGAATGGCAAAATTTTAAGTTTTTTAAAAAGAGGCATCGTGTGCTCTCGAGAATTTTTCCTTGAAATGATTCTCACAATGGCTTTTTGGGCTGTGATTAATGGGGCGAGCGTAGTTTGATACGCTCCACCCCAACAAGGAAGACAGTAAGTCAGTAATGATTGAACTAGTGCAAAGTACACAACTCTAAGTAGTCTATCAGAGAGGAAGGATTTTAAACGGGCAAACAAATACATGTTCTTCCGTAGCATCTGGGATACTTGGTTTATTTGCTTTTCCCATCTCATGTGCTGGTCAAACCAGACACCAAGGTACCGAACGCAATCGGTCATGTCCAAAGCCTTATACGTTACCTTACAGTTTTTGAGTGAGCATTTATCAATGTGTAATTTAAGGTCACAATTAGACGAGACACCCGCAGAATTCAGAGCAAACGCCACATACTGAGACTTTCTAACATTCAGACTAAGTTTATTAGCATTTAACCACAAAAACACCTTACGTAACCCAACATTTGCCTTAGAAAGCGTTTCATCCCATGTGTTCCCATTAAAATACAGCACTGTATCATCTGCAAACAGTATCTGAATTCCCGGAATGCCCAACTCACCCAAACCATTTATATAGATTAGGAAGAGCACTGGCCCCAGGACTGTTCCCTGCGGCACGCCCCACCCACTTAGTTCTATTTTAGATTCAAACGAAGAAACAAGAAATGGTACTTTCTGAAACAAAACGGATAAGAGTCCGGCATTGAGCTGGATATAGTACCTTTGAAATGAAACGGAATAATATTCCGTTCAAGAATATTATTCTAACTGCAGACGAATGGTAGCAGAAGAGAAAAAAAGTTCTAAGGAACTTGATCGAATCAAAGACAACGTGGTATAACTCACGGATGTGATCAAAGGAGAAAGCAGGGTTCACCTACCTTTTCCAAGTGTACTAAATTGTGCTTAACCAGGCAAGTATGTTTTCCTATGGTGGGTGAGCAGGTAAGTCTGAAAATTTGGTTGTTCGTAACCAAGTAAGTATGGAAATTAGACTGCACTTAACCAGGTAACTTGACAATTTTTAAAAAACCATTGAATATCAAGTTCTAAGGAACTTGATCGAATCAAAGACAACGTGGTATAACTCACGGATGTGATCAAAGGAGAAAGCAGGGTTCACCTACCTTTTCCAAGTGTACTAAATTGTGCTTAACCAGGCAAGTATGTTTTCCTATGGTGGGTGAGCAGGTAAGTCTGAAAATTTGGTTGTTCGTAACCAAGTAAGTATGGAAATTAGACTGCACTTAACCAGGTAACTTGACAATTTTTAAAAAACCATTGAATATACCATCAAGATGTAATTGAGGGGCAGTTCGAGCTATCATTTCGGTTTTAGGATACTTTCTTGAAAATGAACCAAAATGGCAGATATTAAGAATCAATTATTGTGGATTCCTGAATTAGGAATAAAATTTGAAACTTTAAAATGCTCTCCTGTAAAATTCCATTTTTTGTACTTACCTCCTCCCCAGCCATATAAGAACCTCATTACCGGGGGGGGGGGGGGGGGGGTCATGTGGCTCGTTGCAAGGTCTTCATGTTGCGTTCTTCGATCACTCAATTCTTTAAGCGAATTTACAACTATTGGCTGGTTAAATAGGCAGGCAGGTAAAAAAAGGTGCAATCAAGGAGAAAAATGAATTCCCAAAGCAATCCCGCTAGAGGAAGGACGCTAAAGTCCTTTGAACATTGACGAACGGCCGTTTCTTGCAAACGAGTAGTTTTCATCGATCCATCAGTCTTCACATCCGTCCGGGATCATTTCATCTTTCCCCACCTTTTGTTGAAAATACCTCGGAGCCTTGTCGAGTCAGCTTTCGTATAATTCGCCTTTTGCAATGAAGAGGTCGCGGACGTCAACGGGAGTTAATTGTTAATAACGATAAATCACTGAGGTAGTGGGGGGGGGGGACCACGTCGGGGAGCTGCAGAGACATCGTAAAGAGTGAGAGACGACAATGTAAAAGACACCGACGACCGTCGTAATGGAGTCCGTCCCCGAGCGAATTTTCAACCCTTTTGTCTCACAAATAAGACTCCAGTGCCAATATGAGAAGAGCTTTGTACTCGTACAGCAGGTCGAAAAAATTGTCTTATCCAAAATAAAAATATTTCGTATCACTCCCATTTGCACTTTAGAGCTTCTTGAAGAACTTTGGTTGCTTATAAGTTAATAGGAATAAATTCAAATAGATGCGGATATCACCAAAATTTAATTCACTTTCCGCACAGTCAAAACAAGTAATTCACTTCGTCAGAGTTCGGCAAGATGGACTGAACTACAAACTCCGAAAAAATCTTCCAGCAAAATATTCAGAACTATTAGATGAATACTTCCAAGTGGACCATAAATTTATACTTATTTTCTAAGAAAGTGTACTTGGCCCACTCCTGCATGTCTTCACTAGTGGCTTGACCGAACAAGAAGGAAACACTGTGACAACATTTGCTGACGATACAGCTGTGCATGGAGTTGTAGTAACGAACTATGCTACAATCCCAAAACTTAGACTCCAAGATTGGGCAGCGAATTGGAGGATTTAAGATGAATGTAACAAAATCCGTGCATGTCGACTCCACCAATCGCAAGCTCGAGTATGTTTCGGTTTACCTCAACAGCGAAACAATGCCACATGCCAATGAAGCAAAATATGTGGGCATGACGGTGGAAGGCGCATGTCAAGAAAAAGAATGTGGAATTGGTTCTCAAATTCAGAAAAATGTACTGGTTGATGAGTAGGCATTAAAAAATGTTGATCTAGAACAAATTAACACTGTAGAATCAAGACCTCAAGCCAGTTTGGACTCATCGGGTGCAATTGTGGGGATGCACTGCTCAAAGTAACCGAGACATTATTCAACGGTTCCAAAACAATGTACGGAGGAGTATCGTAGATGCATCCTTGTACACCGGAAATATTCGACTAGGTACATAACGAACGTTTTTGTTCCAACCGTAAACGAAGTCATCAAAAATACAATCCACGGTCCATCGCAGGCGGTTACAAGCTCACGTCAACGAAGAAGCTGTCCAGTTGATGAAAGCGAAAAAAGCCTCATGGCCTGTGTAGTGAGAGTTGGTGTTTTCGCGATTGGTCCAGTGATAATACGGTGAACTTCTCGAGTGCGACAAGTGGCACTTTTAACTTCCAGAAATAACAAAAACATAATAATGATTGCTGGAAACGAGAGTGGCTACAGGTTAGGATATCCCTTGGAATTCGTCGCGCTTCGAGATGATCACACATGGAGCACAGATGAAGTGGAGAAGGGGTCTGGAGAAATTATCAATTGAGAGGCAAGCTCATTCTTACGATTGGAAAAGCTCGACGTTGATGAAAGTTAGTGGACAGTTTGAGGCTGGGTCCAAGAAGAATACACATTGAACATTGAATGGGGGGTGCACCTTGATTTGTTTTTGGATTTTTAATTGAAAGTAGACTACATCCTGAAAATTTCGGCACCAACTGCGATCTTCTAGCGTGAGTAGATCTGTTTCTATGATTTTTCAAAGTTTCGACCGTTTATGACGTTACGCGCCCCTCCCGCCTGGGTGGGACCCCCCAGCCAACTGTGACGTCATAAACGGTCGAAACTTTAAAAATTCATAGGAAAAGATTTACACACGCCAGAAGGTCGCGGTTGGTACCAAAATTCTCAGAATGAGGCCCACCTTAGATTAAAAATAACAATAAACAGTTTTTCCTACCCAGGCGCACACCCTATTCATCACGTTCCGATCAATCGAAACCATGGAACATTGAATTAGAGTCAATAAATTGAAATATAATCAGTATAAATTGTAAGTATCATTAAATTTTCATTATAATCTAGAACGGCATCTTAATCTTGTTGATGTTTGTTAATTCAGAAACCAACAAAAAGTTCGAGAAAATCCAGTTTCAAATTTAGAAGTCTTATCAATCAGGAACCAAACGCTTGGTATATCAATCAGGTTTGGATCTTCAGGTACAACAGGCTTCAAAATTTGGTTTCTCCAGGATCTGTGATTATTCATTTCCAAGAAAGAAGATTGACAAATAATCCCCATTGTGCAAAATAATGGAACAATAGTTTTCATTCTTGACCAATTACACAATATCACGCCGATTTTGCATGCTCTATTTTAACATACGTTAAATAACCACAGTTTCATTCGATATCAACCTTGCTCAGATAGGGACTATATTCATGTCGCTAAGCAGCTTGAATCTGATTTGGAGTCAGCGTAGGAGTGGGTTTACAAGTGTAAAGTGATTCATGATTATGCATTGATGTGCTGCTCCGACAATCATTCCAGAAACGCCCGTCGATTCGTTGTCGAGGGAACTTATTTGTATGCAGCGAAGAAAATGGAAAGGTGGTCTGATTAAAGCTGTCAACCACACTGAAGGACGGTTACATCAAGGATTTCTTGACGAGAAATAAGGTCATTTCGAGTTTCAGAATAAACTGATACGTACCGAGTCGAAAACAAAAACATAGAAAAAATCTCTGCCAGGAAGGAGAAGCACATAACATCCTCATGGTTCATCCAATCATGCAAATCCACACGATTATTCGATAATAATACATAGGAAATCATCCAATCATCAGTACTATCTACCCAATAACCCAGGGCGAAATAACCTAATTTGGTGAATAGAATTAGGTCATTCAACGAATTGATGCGAGACCACACAGCCCATTCCACACATTTCCCAAAAATGTGCACAAGCTTATTCAACGATCCGAACAAGATGGAATATTTATGGGGGTCGACCAGTCCCCATGAGTATCCTTCAAGTTAAAGCAAAATCGAACGATTAGGCACCAACCTCTATCGTGAGAGAATTAAAATAGGACGGAATCACATTAAAGCAAGCGCGGTTGATGAAAACATTGTTTAGTAATGCATGCATTCCAGGGGACGTCCCATTGGATAAGCATTAGATCAGTTTAACCAGTTGGTAAGCGATAAAACTATTTCACTCGATGTAATTTATTTATTACTTTAGGCAAGGAATAGTGAACCCCCCACCACCATTATAACCATAACATTTCTAGCGGCTTGGGAGCCTAGAATCTGAAGTGCATTTCAAATCCATGATCTACGATAATCTAATCGGTGATAATCCATGATCGATGCGAATTCGAGTGAAACCCCACCCCCCCCACAACCAATGTGCCAGTCAGGCACCAAAGCGGAAATACGTCGTAACGTTGAACTTTCATCTATTTGTTTTGGTAGGCAGTTTGTCGAAGTTCAATTCCGTATTCGAGGTGAAACAAAAAAAAAACGTTTAAAAACCCATGAAATGTGCGATTTATGGTGCCCTGGCACCATGGTGGCACCACTATTAGTTCCATGGTGGTACAGAGAATAATTCATGAAAATCCAGAGGTATAATGAGAATTTTTCCTGAATTTCAAAGCTTGGATACAATTAGTAAGCTATAAAGGAACCGAAATATTGAAAAAATCGGATATTTTGTGAATATTATCCCCCACTTTCCCCCTCTTCTTCAGAATTTTGATACTGGTGACATAGTGTGCAATTTGGAAGATTTATGAGTCGAACAAAAGAAAATAAACACTCAAAACGGTTGGAAATTGAGGCCTGGGCAAATTTTACAGGATCATGCCCGCAAACGCACGTTTTTTAAGCATTAACCCCCCCTTTTCCCCCCTTAAAAAGCAAAATTCGAAATTCCGGCGACGCAGTGCACAACTAGACAGTTTTCCGCGTCGAAAAAAAAAGAACAACGAAAATCGGTTGAGAACTAAAGGTGCCCCTACTCGATCAATCTTTTGATCAAACGTGGAGGATCAATCGACTGAGATAGTCATGATTGGACGTTAAGGAGCGTGATTGACGATTCAGCCAATGATGGAAGAAGATTGAAGGCCTGGGCAGACGACACAAGATTTTGTCACACACACAGACATTCACCTATGGTTTTTTTTGCGAATTTGGATTCAGAATGGTCTAAAACGGATTAGCGTGTGGTTATTTTTTTTTCTGTTGAGTGTTGTCCTCCTTCACCTCAGATCGATCGCTTAAGGCTAAATGTCACGATGTTTTGGTGTGATTCTGAAATAAGAGATGGCAGCACCATCGGGGCCAAATTTCGTTTACTCCTCATTTGAGAACGGATCGAGATATTTTAATTTCGCAAACGGATTTCTTTTCAAGATCACCGTAGAATTCCGGGTAATTGGTTTAGAAAGTGTGCAAAAATTTTTTGCACACAGTTCCAACAAAAATTTGTTCAAATTTCGAACATTTTCAAAAAGTGGCCTTATAGCCACTTGCAGAACCTTCATCAGAATACGAATCCGTTTGCAGAATTTTTCTAACTTGATCATAGCCGTCGGATTCGCGTTTTTACGATATGGAGCGGGGTGAGGGGGGCGACCATGGGCTGGGGGGCGAGGGGGCGGCGGCGGCGGCGTTCAAACGCCCGCCACCCGCGCGACCTTCACCTTCTCTCCGACATTCATGTTTTGATAGTTTGCACCCTTTCATCACTATTCTTTTTTTCCTGGCCACCTTATACTTAGCTACCATCAACCTTCCTATTTCCAACTTCTCTTCCTTGAGGTTGAACGAATGTGGTGAAATTGCCATAAAAAGCAAGATTCTCATATACCTAATTAACTTATGAGCAAGATTCTATTTTAATTTGATACTGATAATGGTTTGCACTACTAAATAGTTGGTTCTGAAATTGTGGTAATTTTAGTTCATTGTACATGGAGTAGGTAGGTACCTATTTGTTCAAATTTCAATGTACCTAGTTGCAAAAGTGATCTAACATCATTCTAGTCTCGATCGTTTATTTAGTTGAACTAGCAATAGAAGGTTTTTGGGGGCATATTTTTCCCATATATTTCCCTCTTAATTATTCTAGGAGTTACACTATTAATTTTCCTTGTTTTTAAAAGTCATTCGTGATTTTATGTAAATATAACGCCTAACAATACTGAAGTGTTGCATTTTGAGGTACCTACTACCTACTAAATTACAAACATGACTGTCCAAAAATTTCCATTAGTACAATGTAATAAATACCCTAGAACTAGGGATAGTGCTGTGGTCTTACAAGATAATTTTCTTACAGATGGCAGTGTTTACCTTTTCGGATTACTCGAAAAGTTCAAGGTCGCACCCCTTCTCGTTCTCTAGCAATCCCGGTAACATCGGGGCACAGTTGACGTTCGAGTTATAGTATGGCGTTGGTGATTTTACCTTGATTTCACTTCCGTTTCCGTGATTGCGCAGTGATCACTACTAACATCGTTTTTTAGGACGGCCACAGTAAGAATTGGGCGACCGTACGCGATTAATCTGGGGTAAAGGAGGACACACTCAAAAGATAAAAGACTCTGCGCATTGCTACTATCAGTTCCGGGGCCGTGATTTTCATAGGGGATTATCTGCAAGCCAATCTGAATACTCCTGAAAATTTTCATTGAATTCGTACGAAAAATGTAGGAGTTATGGCTGTTACAAGGATTTTAAGGTTTGAGCATTCGCAGAGGCTAATGTCAATTTGGAGGCCGTGATTTTCGTGGGGACCATCTTCACCCCAATCCGCATAATCTCTGAAAATTTCATTGAAATCAGATGGGAAATGTAGAAGTTATTACTGTTACAAGGAATTCACTTTTGCGCATGCGCAGTCACTACTATTAGTCCGGGGTGATGATTTTCATAGAGGACTATCTACACGCCAACCCGCACAATCCCTGAAAGTTTCATCGAAATCGGAGAATAACTTCGTATAGTTATGCCCGTTACAAGGATTTCACAACAGAATCAAAGACGGACAGACACGGAACCAAAATTGTTCAGGAAGGTCTGAAACGTAAAACGAGAGTGGAAATTTTGATTTTGGAGATCATTTTGACATGGATAATATCATGTCTTTTTACATATTATGTCTTTTGGCTGGGGGTCAAGGAATTTTTCGTGACACTTTTTTTTTGCCACCAAAAATGCACAAACAAAATCATAACCACATATCGGTAGCTTTGAAGCAAGGTTTTCTAGAATAGGTACTGCAATATTATTATTACGTGCAAACGGAGTTTTTTTTTTAGAAATTTGTTTTCAACCTTGAAAAGTGAAAACAATACTTCTGCTTGGTAGATTCGGAAATAAGAAATGCGTAGTACCTATCTTTTTTGGTGCTCTGAACAATGTTTGGGAAATCATAAATTTTAATTTAGCTTCCGAGTCTACCAAGGTAGCGGAAGTATTGTTATCACCTTTCAACGTTGAAAAATGTTATCCAGAATCAAAATTGTTACTCCAGTTTTACGTTCTAGACCCTCCTTAACAATTTTGGTTCCGTGCCTGTCTGTCATGAAATCCCCGCAAAGCGCAAAACTATACAAAGCTATGGTCCAATTTCGATTTTAAAAAAATTTCAGGGATATTATGCGGGATGACGTGTTGATAATCCCTTATGAAAATCATCGCCCCAAGATCAATCAAGAAAAAAGAAGCTAATGATAACCATGAAGTATCAGTATCAAATTAAAATAGAATCTTGCTCATAAGTTAATTATATGAGAATTTATCCCTAGTTCTAGGGTATTTATTACATTGTACTAATGGAAATTTTTGGACAGTCATGTTTGTAATTTAGTAGGTAGTAGGTACCTCAAAATGCAACACTTCAGTATTGTTAGGCGTTATATTTACATAAAATCACGAATGACTTTTAAAAACAAGGAAAATTAATAGTGTAACTCCTAGAATAATTAAGAGGGAAATATATGGGAAAAATATGCCCCCAAAAACCTTCTATTGCTAGTTCAACTAAATAAACGATCGAGACTAGAATGATGTTAGATCACTTTTGCAACTAGGTACATTGAAATTTGAACAAATAGGTACCTACCTACTCCATGTACAATGAACTAAAATTACCACAATTTCAGAACCAACTATTTAGTAGTGCAAACCATTATCAGTATCAAATTAAAATAGAATCTTGCTCATAAGTTAATTAGGTATATGAGAATCTTGCTTTTTATGGCAATTTCACCACATTCGTTCAACCTCAAGGAAGAGAAGTTGGAAATAGGAAGGTTGATGGTAGCTAAGTATAAGGTGGCCAGGAAAAAAAGAATAGTGATGAAAGGGTGCAAACTATCAAAACATGAATGTCGGAGAGAAGGTGAAGGTCGCGCGGGTGGCGGGCGTTTGAACGCCGCCGCCGCCGCCCCCTCGCCCCCCAGCCCATGGTCGCCCCCCTCACCCCGCTCCATATCGTAAAAACGCGAATCCGACGGCTATGATCAAGTTAGAAAAATTCTGCAAACGGATTCGTATTCTGATGAAGGTTCTGCAAGTGGCTATAAGGCCACTTTTTGAAAATGTTCGAAATTTGAACAAATTTTTGTTGGAACTGTGTGCAAAAAATTTTTGCACACTTTCTAAACCAATTACCCGGAATTCTACGGTGATCTTGAAAAGAAATCCGTTTGCGAAATTAAAATATCTCGATCCGTTCTCAAATGAGAAGTAAACGAAATTTTCTTCATTTTGGTGCTGCCACGTGGTGGCGGATTTTACAACTAAACTCGGGACATTTAGCCTTAAGGACACCCAAGTCTTACTGTGGGACGTCCCAAAAACAAGGAATTCGAAAAACTGACACTGATAAAGGGACACAAGGCGGGAATCTGCTGATAGCAAGCGGTGTGGTTGTTATTCAACGTTTCTATTGCCCCAACACGTCATAATGTCCAATTTTCATTCGTTCTGCTCGACATTTCGAGTTTAGACAAACTCGATTATCTTAAACGACGTTTAACGATGATTTGCGTTGGTCAAAGACGCTTGTCATCTTGCCGGGTTTATTCCTCCAGATCAACTATAAAGTCGGTCGTTTAGTTGAACGCAATTTTAACAACTTTTGGTGAAAGTGGGCCTATGTCCGCAAACGCACGTTTTTTGAACACTAACCCCCCCTTTCAAAACAAAATTCAAAATTCCGGCGCCGTAGTGCACAACTAGACAGTTTTTCGCGTCGAACCAATAAAGAACCAGGAAAATTGGTAGAGAACTAAGGCCTGGGCAGACGACACAATATTATGCCCAAAAACGCACGTTTTTTGATCATTAACCCCCCCTTTACTCCCCTTAAAAGGCAAAATTCGAAATTCCGGCGATGTAGTGCACAAATAGATAGTTTTCCGCGTCGAACAAAAAAAGAACCAGTAAAATTGGTTGAGAACTAAGGCCTGGGCAGAGTACTCAAGATTTTGTCACACACACACACACACACACACATAGACGTACACCTGTGGTTTTTTCGCGAATTTGGATTCAAAATGGTCTAAAACGGATTACTGTGTGGTTATTTTAATTTCTGTTGAGTGTTGTCCTCCTCCACCCCAGATCGATCGCATAAGGACGCCCAAGTCTTACTGTGGGACGTCCTAAAAAAAGGAGGGCCGCCATAAATGCACACACTACGCCACGCGCGTGTGTGAGTAGTATTTTGTATTATCCAAGAGGTCCTTCAAGGGTTTTATCTCTTCTCTGTGCATGGATACTTTTTTCAAAGATAGTTGGCTAGCTACGTCACACCATTCAAATCTTCAACTTTCCTTAGCTTCTCTGATTTTGGCTTTATTATTTTCAATAATGAAATGAACCTTTGGAATCGTCCAAGAAAAAAATTTTTTTAACACCCCCTCAAAATTTGATGGTTTACGTTTCAAGGTACGTAGAATCCAAAAATCGAATAAAATTTGGGCGTCCGTCCGCCGTCCGCCGTACGCGGCACTTTTGCCACTTAGCATTGACCGATTTTGATGAAATTTGGTAAGTAGGCTCCATTTGGGGTCTAGTTGTGCCCCGAAGATTTTGGTTGATGTAGGTCACTTCTAAAGGTTCCAAAATGAATTTTGAAATTTTGAAAACGCCCTAACTCAAAAAATTTTGATGTAAAGGTATTGTTTTTCCTTCAATTTAAGATTCTATAGAATTTTTAGAATTTTTTGAGACCACATGGAGCTCTGTAGGACAAACCGTTCGCTCCCTACGAGAATTTAAAGGTTTTACGTACGATGAATCAGAAACACGAGTGTGAATCGCAAAAGAGGCCTAATCTCCGTTCAAATTAAAGCTGACCGAAATGCGATCGATGTTTTTCTTCATGTTGGATGGTTGGTGGCATTGGTTACACATACCCAAGTTCGTTTCACACCCAAGTTTTCCCAACTTCTTGTAACGAATAAGACCTTCGCCAAACAAGGTATTGAGGAAGCCTACTACTAAATTACACCTACTAACAATCCTTCAAAGGCCGGACATCATTCCAGAACCGAGTTGGTGTCTTTCTGGACATTCTATCAACCCTCGACATCTCATTAAGAAGCGATGTTTTTGGATCCTCGATAATAGAAACGTCTCCTTATCGCCCTTTGGGGCTTCCTACGATGGAAATAAGAATAAGTAGCCAACACCCCCGAGTTTATCTACACGTGGTTTTTTGTGAACCCGCAACGGCATTCACTGGGCTGTCAACCGTCTTCCTCTCAGGTAGTGGGTCATTATCATAATTGATTATTTATTGTAGTTGACCCCTGAATTTCGGTTTCCTCCTGTAAATTATGAATCAGAAATTGTTTGGGGCTATTTATACGCGTCTTCCGGAGTTACGCCGAAAATCGTGGAATGTCGGGATTTATCGGTAGCGTTTGATTAGCCGAGGAAAAAATATGGTTCCGGCTCAAGGTTAGTTACTCCCGTTCTCGCCTTCCCGTCCCACCTTTTTCATTTGTGTTCTGAGTTATGTGGGTTCTTTCATCAAAAGAGGCCGAAAGTTTGGGAGTGTGGTAGTGGAAGGAAGAGCGACTCACTGAACTGCGCCGCTTCTCTCAACTCACCAAACCTATCGACTTGAAATTCGACTTCTTGAAATCGCTAGAATAATATGAGGAATATGGGTTTAGGTTGTATCGCTCTTCCTCTCACTAGAACGCCAACTTCTCCCATTCTCCGACAGCTAATTCTCTTACAAATCTTCCACTAACTCAACTAACATTAGGAGAAATGAGACTCTATCAAAGATTCGAAAGGGCTCATGGGTGGTGTAGTGGAGAAGCACTCGTGGGGAAGGCAGCGTGGCTCGTCCTCTCACTAATCTCCAACCTTCCACCATTCCGATTTCAAATTACCTAATGTACAGTTTTGGGCTTTCGTGATGGTGAACATTTTATGGTGCTTCCCAAACAACCTAACAAAATTACAATAGGTGAAACTGTTGTGTGCTACAGAAAGATTATTAAAAATGTCTAACAAGTAGGTAGGTGTGGCACATAATCTTCCTCGTATCCATAACCAGATTGTATGGATGTTCCAATGCAGAGAAGATAATCACACAACTTTAATCTCCAGGGGCCACTACCCTAGAAACTTGAAACATGAAGATGACATTTTATGGGGAACTATCCAGTCTCAACCATACACCCCTTGAAATCTCATCGGACTCGAATAAGAAATGTAGAAGTTATGCGAATTAATCATCAAGTTACGAATGCTGAGTTAACATCATGCGTGTACCAATGAACTGGTCGTGATCACCGAGTGTAGAAGTAACTGAGTTCTTCTATTCCACTGGTTGTGATGGGTTTCATAGGGAACCATCTCATGTCTCACCCAAACGATCCCTGAAATTGATCATCAGTCCGGTAGCTATGGTTTTCAAAGAGTTGTTTATTATACGCCAACCCGCACAATCCCTGGAAATTTCATCAGAATCGGACAGTAACTTCGTATAGCTTTGCCCGTTACAGTAAGGATTTGAAGTGGATGAAAAATTGTTCAAGAAGATCTGAGACGTATATCGCGAGTAGAAATTCTCATTCATCCTTGAAAAGTGAAAATATTGCTTCCGCTTACTTGAGTGACTTGGAAGAAAAACCTGTGTATTGAAAAAGTTTACCCCAAGAGGGCCGATATAACAAATTTCATCAAAATTGGTTCATGGGAACTGGCAAAGTGCTGCGTACGGCGGACGGTCGGAAGATTTGTTATTCGATTTTTGGATTCTTCTTGAAACGTAAACCTTCAAATTTTGAGGGGCGTATATTTTGTTGTCATTCTAAAGGTTCTTGATTGAGTACTGTTTTCTCTGTTTTGAAGCTATGTTTAAATAAAAGAACGATGCGAAATTGGAGGAACATATATAGAAATGATAAATGCAGGTACATGACTGATGTGGTAGGTAACAGGATCCATCCTGACCTGGCATCCAGTAACAGGAAGTCGGAACTATTCTCGCTAAAATGGTTTAAATTATTTAAGGGCTACTATTCCTTCTCCTCTTTTACATTCTTCTCTCTACTTTTCTTCTGAGCAGATGTCCTGAGTAATTTTTAATGAAATGATGGGTAGATGAAGAGTATAAGCGATTATTATTAATGAAATGGTAGATAATGTTGGTATAAGAAGTTATTTTCAAAATAAAATTATAAAACCAGACGTCTTAATTTGCATAAGGGTGGTTGTCTTATATTTCAACAATGTAGTGGGTCCTCAGACGACCTTGGGGCAAAATTAAGAGAGTTAAAAGACTCGAAGGCTCGTAGATCTATCTGCTGTCGTCTGTGGAATGATCTCTCCACGTCGTCAGTTTCAGAGCCGAGTGTGGCGAGAAAGAAGATTTAGCGACAATGCTGTCCCAGCAGGTATTACTGACGGATTATCCGGATTGAACTGATGGGCTTCAACACTAATTTTTTCTCCTTCAGTTTTCACACCTCTTCCGGGCAACTTGGAGGCGGCTGTAAAACACCGATCAACTCTCGGATTGAAGATTATACCGTTTTTAAAATGACATAAGTGACTTAAAAAAGTTTCTAATTAACACAGAACAGTTATCTATCTATACAGGCGTTCATCACTTGAAGTGTGACAAAAATTGACGATCAATTTTGATTTCATTCCCATCAAAACCTCCTCGGACTTAATAAATTTTTCTTCTGAGTCTACCAAGGTAGCGGCAGCATTGTTTTTACTTTTCAAGAAGTCCACAAATCCTAGCAACGGGAAAACTATTTAGAGTTTTGATGAACTTTTCAGCAATTTTCTAGTTGAGGAGTAGGTGGTCCCCAATTAAATTCATTGCACCATGAATGATAGCAATCTCTGCACTTGAGAAACGAAAAATCCTTCCGACAAACATAACTGTTTCTACCCAAATCCGATGAAATGTAGAGTTTGAGTTTGTTTTTATTCAAAGGGAGGTTTACTGAGTATATTTACAAGTTTTTACCTTTTACCGCCAATTCTTATGCCTATTGACAAATATGTTAGTGCATTGATGACATTATTGGCTAATAACAATCTACGAAGCTCTGACGTTGGCCGAGCGCCATACGAGCAGCTACCAGGCAATAGAAGTGTGCAAGAAAATTTCACGGGTGGAAGCACATCGAATTCAAACGAACCACAGTACTCTGCTACGAAAATCAGCGATGGCTATTCGCACAACAAAGCTTGTTTGGCGGCTTGTGTGGGCAAACAAAGTTTGAAGCCCCACTTGGGAGTGTGAAAGGCCTCAACAACAAAAGCGAGAGAAGCCGCTCTTCCACAAGGGTGTCCGCTAGCCCATGCTTCTCCCAACATCTTCCTTTTCAATGGGTAACCTCTGAAAAACGCCTTGTTTGGAGAATGGCGTTTGGTCTCTTTTGGGTGGTGCCGGCCAATTAAGGCAAGGCATGTTCGGTGGACAACAGAGATCCACCTACCTGAGTTATCACTCCTCCGGTGACACCCAAACATCTGCTAGTTACAGCTTCCACGCTTAGGCGTGGGCCTCGCTCGAAAACTGTTGAATCATTGAGTCATTCAGAGTTTGACAAGATCCTACATAAAGGGTCAATCAAAACACAGAAAGGGCTAGAAGACGGTGTGAAAGACCCAGTCAGTAATATTTTTAACCTACTGAAATACTGGTGGGATTTGAGGGGAGTTAATGGCCAGGAGAATTGGCCAGCAGAGTTATAAAATTATAACTAAATAACTTGAATCAATAGCCATCAACATTCATAGGAATTAAATCTGAATTTTCCTCTGAAAGACAGCCAGGAATGGCAGTTGTAAGAAAATTCAACCTAGAAGATGAGAGATGAGACATTTATAGGAATAATAATAAATTATTGAGTAATATAACATCTAAAAACGCTGCAAATTATTACACAATGGTTTATTATTTTTCTATATAGATCACTCGTCTACAAAATCACCAACCATCCAATATGAAAAAAATAAAAAATAATAAAAAAAAAATAAAAAAAAATAAAAAAATAAAAAATAAAAATCACCAACCATCGATCGCATTTCGGTCAGCTCTAATTTGAAAAACAATACCTTTACATCTAAATTTTTTGAGTTAGGGCGTTTTCGAAATTTCAAAATTGATTTTGGAACCCTTAGAAGTGACCTACATCAACCAAAAGCTTCGGGGCACAACTAGACCCCAAATGGAGCCTACATACCAAATTTCATCAAAATCGGTCAATGCTAAGTGGCAAAAGTGCCGCGTACGGCGTACGGCGGACGGACGGCCAAATTTTTATTCGATTTTTGGATTCTACGTACCTTGAAACGTAAAACATCAAATTTTGAGGGGGTGTTAAAAATTTTTTTTTTCTTGGTCGATTCCAAAGGTTCATTATTGAAAAATTTTCAATAATGAACCTTTGGAATCGACCAAGAAAAAAAAAATTTTTAACACCCCCTCAAAATTTATTATTTAATAATAAACCAAAAATCAAGGCGCACCCCCCATTTTGACCAATGCGGGGTATCCAACATGTATACTTATCTTACGATTGATATCTCTTCGTTATATAAAAATAAACAAATAATATTATGAATAACACGAAGGAACAACATGTCTGGCTCGAGTGGTACACGTTCTTCAGCGCCCGGCATTAATTAGAAGGATCAGCTCACCTCGCGGTTCCTGGGAGCGATATGACATCCAGTTCAAGGGCGATTCGATATATAAAATAACGTGTCCCACTCATTCCCTGTCGATTCTAATCTTGGTCAGGCACCTAAGCATTTGGGCTACTGGATTCCTTAATGGCCGAAAGTCGTATAAATATGCTAATGCATTATTCATAGACATTTTTTTAGATTTAGTTTTCAAGATTTTCACCCACTAGAGTGAGCAGCCTACTTTTTGGAACACCAAATTACTGAACCTGTAATCGGTTGAAAGTTGTGATAACCTTTTCTCACCTCTTGTTTTGACGATCCTTTGAAATTTGCTCGTGACGATACTTTCACTGTTCGAACTGGATTTCATGGATAAACAAGGAGGTGAGGAGTATAAATAAAGCCAAGAGGGTCGACAGTGCAACGATATGGTCGACATGCCCTTGGAGTTGGTATGTATGATCACGGCCAAGAACGACCCTACCTTAGTACTCCTGAATTATTCCTTGTCGTCACACTTGTAATCCCTTAGGACTACAAGCCGCACACGTTATGTGGATGATCGAGCGGAACCAGAGTAAAACATATTATTGAGTAATGCATGCGTTCCAGGGGACGTCCCATTGGATAAGCATTAGGTCAATTTAAACCAGTTGGTAAGCGATAAAACTGTTTCACTCGATGTAATTTATTTAGTAATTCAGGCAAAAACAGTAGTATCCCCCCCCCCTCACTCGTATCCACTAAAACATTTCTGCCGGCATGGGAGCCTCAAATTTGAAGTGCATTTTAAAATCCATGATCTACGATACCCAACATCCGAATTCGAGTTCACCCCGACCCCACCATTGGTGCCAGTCTGGCACCATAGCGGAAATACGTCGAAACATTGAACTTTCATCTACTTTGGTAGGCAGTCCATCGAAGTTCATATCCGTATTCAAGGTGAAACACACAAAAAAACCAAAAAACACGAAATATGCGGTTTATGGTGCCCTGGCACCATTATTGGTTCCATGGTGGTACAGCGAATAATTCATGGAAATCCGGAGGTATAATGAGAAATTTTCCTCAATTTCAAAAAAAGTTTTATGAAATGAAAATTAAATAAAATCAAATCAAAAATAAAATAAAATAAAACATTTTATTCATTTCAAAACAGTGTCTAACGTAAGGCCCTTCAGGCACCTTCATCAAACCTAAATTCAATAAAGGTCCAAAAAGGCCTCCTGCTTACACATAGTAGATTATGGATTTTTAAATAATGCTGCTTAAATTTGAGGCTCGCATGGTAAGGGCGAGAGGTTAAATTATTTGTTACTCAAAATAGATACTAACCAAATTATCTTGAGTGAAACAGTTTTGTGCAGGAGAAAGATAAATAAAAATGCATGTTTTATCGCTTATCTACTGGTTTAAGTTGACCAATGCATATCCAATGGGACGTCACCTAGAATGCATGAATTACTCATCAATATATTTGAATGGACGAATGGAATTTTTTGGTCCGGGAGATGAGTGAAATTGAGGGATCTCTCGAGGGACAAAATCTCTAGTGTTTCCAATAACTCGATTATTTGCATCTCGGGCGTGTAACGACTCACTTTTGTAGCAATGAAAAACAAAAGGACGACGAAGAAGCGGTAAAAGAGGATTCACAAAGGCCGGAATATGAGAATATTTGCGGCAGAGGGACTTGCTTCGTCACACCCCAAGTTATTGTGACACTTGCGACGGCTCGGCGGCTCCATAAGAGACCTCTTCCAATTCTCAAAAGGTTCTTTTCACAAAGGACGCGGACGAAAGGGTCTCCCTGAGAACATTACGCCGTCGTTGCATTATTTTTTTCGAATTTTATTTCGATTTTTTTTCTTGGCCTGGAGTGAAAAGCAATAAAATGAGGTAACTAATTTCACGAAATACTCATTTTGTTGACAAATTTATTTTATGATTCGAGAAATGCCTTGTAAACTTCACCACATGAAATTACCTGGTGTTCGTCAAGGATGGGCAGCACTATCTTTCAACAATAATGTATAATTAATTTTGAAGGATGGAATAGAAAAGTCTATATCATCTAAGAATACATGTTTATTTGCTCTTCACGCAGTAGCTGGCAAGAGAGAACAATAATTATGAGTTATAGCCGTAAGAGTTATGAATTGTTAGAACAACAATTTGTTGTACAATTTCAAGCTTGATTTTCTCATTTTGAGGTTGGAATGGCAGAAAAGTGAACTTTACTTGAGTATAATCCATAAAAGGAAGTTTTTTGGTCTTCAAGCCAAAACATATTGTTTAGTACCTCAAATTTTGAGGGGGTGTTAAAAAAAAATTTATCTTGGTCGATTCCAAAGTTTCATTATTGAAAATAATAAACCAAAATTTGGCTGTCTGTCCGCCGTACGCGGCACTTTTGCCACTTAGCATTGACTTATTTTGATGAAATTTGGTATGTAGGCTCCATTAGGGGTCTAGTTGTGCCCCGAAGATTTTGGTTGATGTAGGTCACTTCTAAGGGTTCCAAAATGAATTTTGAAATTTTGAAAACGCCCTAAGTAACGCACTAACTCAAAACATTTTGATATAAAGGTATTGTTTTTCCTTCAATTTAAGATTCTATAGAAGTTTTAGCATTTTTTGAGACCACCCGGAGCTCTGTAGGACAAACCGTTTGCTCACCACGAGAATTTGAAGTTTGGACGTGCGTTAAATAAGAAACACGAGTGTGAATCGCAAAAGAGGCCTAATCTCCGTTCAAATTAAAGCTGACCGAAATGCGATCGATGTTTTTCTTCATGTTGGACGGTTGGTGGCTTTGCAGACGAGTGATCAATATATGAAAATAATAAACCATTGTGTAATAATTTGCAGCGTTTTGGATATTGTCACTGTTCTGAACACTCTTCTTCGATTTTATCTCCTCACAACCGAAGGTAGGACTCATTCGTATATACTCATTCGTACAGCAGGTCAAAAAAAGTTGAGCCCTCCAAATCAAGAATTTTTAAAAAATAATGTTAATTTTATAGGCTTTTGAAGCATTGTAAATCCTTGTGTGTCGGTCTATCTGCGGGTGGTCAACTGTGGGGGACACTCCATTTGTCGCTGTCGTTTGTATGGAAGTTGACTGTTTCCTCTGTACCTAGTCCAAACGCTATGTTGCTTATAAAATTTGCTGCGAGGCAAGTGCAGACCACCAACTACCAACTGTACCTTCATGGAAAGTACATAAATATTAGGGATTGATTACGAATATATCCGTCACGAGGTTATGTTTTTGGCTGCAGGTCACTTCTGGTCCTTCCTGGTAGCTAAAACCTCTATTGCCCTCCCAACCAACAAACAAGTCTAGGAATTCAAATTAACGCGTACCTCCGTTGAATTCTCAAAACAAGGGTCTGTGATCTCTTCAGTAGGAGTAGCAATAGGTTGGACTTGGTCCGGTTTCTCATCACCTTCCCTTTCTGAAGGATTCTATGAACCATCGAGTGTCTTGATACTCTTGGTGGGAGGGGAGGTAAAACAGGAAATTTTACGTTTTGCTTCCTAAAAGATTTGGGAGCTTTTCCCCCGACCAGCAGGTCAAACAAATAAGGGTCCTCCAAAATTTTTACTCACGTTGCGCGATTCAGAGCTTTATGAACAATTTTCGTTCCGTGTCTGTCTGACCGAGGAAAACCCTTCAAGCCAATCTGAAATATGATACAATTTCAAATGAAATAATCGTAATTTAAATATAATTGTCAAGAAAGGAAGTGGTTAGTCCCTACACAGTCCCCTTATAGTTGCAGACCTGTTGGCGATTCTGTCTTCTCTTATCTAATTCTGTCGTTTTCTTGGCTGGCAGGTTTTCCAAACCGAAAACCAATAAACCGTTATGTAATAATTTTCAGCATTTTTTATCTTTATCTTCGAGGTGGCAAAACTTGTTCCTTGATTATGAAAACTATCAAAGTGAAGCCAGGGGCCCTCACTAATGTTTTCTTTACTATTTGGCACTCTCAATATTGGGATAAGTTAAATAATTTAACTTGTGAATTATTCACAAATTCAATTTTCCCGAGACTTACTGAACTCGTGATCAAAGTAAACTTTCCCCTCAAGACCTGTTTTTGGCACAGCTTGGGACCACCCAATTCGCGTTCGCAGGAATCGCGAACAACAGATTCAATACACGACCGAGTTGGTGGCCAAACAGCTACTGTTACCCAATTCGATTTAAGAGCCGCGCAAGAGCATTGAAGGGTATCGAATTCAACGTGCACGATCTCAATTAATACTACGTCATTCAAAAGAAACGGACGTGTCAATGTCTGGTCCCTCCTCTGGAAGGCAGGGTTTCATTGATGAAGAACACACCAGTAGGGGGTCCTGCCTGGCCTGGGTAGCACTTTCCTCTTTTTATAATCCAACTGATTGACGTCTCTGCCGGTCTTCGAGGCTCTATTTTTCATTTTCTGTTTCCCTTTCACACTCTTTGCTTTTGATATCTCTGATTCCTCCACCCTTCAAAGGCTCTTCCGTCAATCTGGGCCTTATCCATGTTTTTTCTACTCTTAGTCCAAAACATTATTATTCGTTTTGCTCTCAACCGTCTTCAAGTTCTCAACCTAACTGGTTGGACACCTCTACAGAGATGTTAGGTTCCTAACCACGGGTAGTGACAACCCGTCAAAATACCAGACATCGTCAAGAAACTAAATGGTATTTTCCTCTTCATTACAACTTCCATCAATTAGCTTATTTTTATTTTTGGATTTTGGTTTATTTTTTTCAAACATGAACCATCGGAATCTAGCAAGAAAAATAAAAAATTTTAACCCCCCTCAAAATTTGATGTTTTACGTTTCAAGGTACATAGAAGCCGAAAATCGAATTGAAAAACGCTGCAAATTATTACACAAAGGTTTATTATTTCTACATAGATCACTCGTCTGCAAAAACACGACTTTGCCATTGTCCCTACCTACCAACCATAGATAGGTACCACCTATCTACAACATACCTACTTCACAATCAAGTTTATTTATTACTCGATTCGAAGAAAAGAAGAGTTCAATTCTTACTTTTTAACCCTTAGAAGTGACTGGCTTTGGGGCACAACTAGTTCCCAAATATACCAAATTTCATCAAAATTGGTCCATGGGGACTAAGGGAAGTGCCGCGGACGGCGTACGGACGACCACCTGGAGCTCTGTAGGACAATCTGTTCGGTCCCTACGAGAACTTACTATAATTCAGAAACACGAGTGTGAGTCGCCGTTAACATTTGAGTGTGAGTCGCCGACCAAAATGCGATTGTTGTTTTGTCTCTTCGAGTTGTACTCAGTTTTGTGTCCTTAGCAACCAGTAATGAAATATGCTAATGAAGTCATCCGCAACTCCCTATTTCTTCGCATTGAGTGTGAAGCGTTTATACGACAGCCTCGGAGAGGTTTTCAACTCGTCCATAACCCTGAAGCTGAAGGAAAATGCAAAACCGATATTCCGTAACCCACGCCCGTTCCCTTTGCTCTCAGAACCAGAATTGACGAGGAACTGGACCGCTTGGAGAAGAATGGAGTTCTTGAAAAGGTAACCAGTTCACAGTCGGCCACCCCAATAGTTCCAGTGGTTAAACCTACAGGCGCAGTACGAATTTGTGCTGACTACTCGTGCACTTTGAATCCAGCTCTAGAAGATGTCATCCACCCACTCGCTCGCAGTGAAGAACTGTTTGCCAAATTGAATAAGGGCAAACATTTCACTAAACTAGACATTAAAACTGCATACCTACACCTACGAGTTGATGAGATCTCTCAAGCATGCTCCAGACTATCAACACTCACCGAGGAATATACAAATGTAAGCGCTTGATGTTTGGTGTCAAAACTGCTCCAGCACTATGGAATCAGATTATATAGGAGTTACTTTCTCAGATTCCTGGTGTATGCATTTTCTATGATGATATCATGATCACATGAGAGGATGAAGTATCTCATCTAGCTCATATTGAAGCATTACTGGAGAGATTAGCAAAAGCTAATCTGAGGTTAAATATGGCGAAGTGTAAATTTTTTCAGACTACAGTTGAATACCTAGGCCTGAAATTTACAGAAAATGGAATTCTACCAACTGATGAGAAAACTAAAGCGTTACTTGAAATTCAAAGCCCAACTAACGCAAAAGAAGTGAAAGCATTCCTTGGGTTGGTGACTTTTTACGGCCGATTTGTGCCCCATCTCGCAACACTCGCTTACCCACTCAACGCGCTTCTTGCAAAAGGTACCAAGTTCAATTGGTCACAGGCTTGTGAAAGATCATTCAATGGAATACGAAACGCACTGACTGAAGCTGACACATTAGCTCATTACCAACCAGAACCTCTTGTGTTGTCTATAGGTTCATCACCAGTAGGGATTGGAGCAGTTCTATCCCACTTGATCAATGGAATAGAACGACCTGTAGCATTTGCCTCAAAAACCCTTACCAAGACCCAAAGAAGATACTCATAGATAGATAAGGAGGCTCTAGCGATTCGGTGGGGAGTAGAAAAATTTTTCTTCTATCTGTGTGGACAGAGATTTACGCTTTATACTGATCATCAACCATTGGTCCATATTTTCAAACCCAGAAAAGGACTAAATGCAATGACTGCTACAAGACTTTTCAGATATGCACTCTATCTTCAATCTTTCCAATTTGATATTAAGTTTACCTTCCAAATCAGAGGACTTAGAGATTCCAGATGAAGTTACCGAGTGTCTTTTTGATGGATTGAAACAGCTTTTAACACTCAAACCAGAAGCACTTCAGCAAGCTATCTTGGAAGATACGTCCATGAGACTACTCAGGAATCAATTATCAAATAGTAAACGTTCCTCACCAAACTACTCAATTGAGGATGGTGTCGTTTACCGAGATCATCGAGTGTGTGTACCAATCAAATGCAGGCAAGAGGTGTTGAAAGAGTTACACAGAGGCCACCTAGGAATTGTAAAAATGAAGATGTTGGCAAGATCGTATGCTTACTGGCCAGGTATAAATACTGAAATAGAGAGGCATGTACGTGCTTGTAATTATGCCAAAATAACGCAAACGGCCCCAAAACAGGAGGATATCCACCCATGGAAACCTTCAGGAACACCGTGGAACCGTATACATGTAGATTATGCTGGACCTCACCATGGCAAAACCTATTTTGTTGTGGTAGACGCTTTCTCAAAGTGGCCCGAGATCTTCCTCACATCTTCAATGACATCAAGTGAAACAATCAGGAAATTGAATTGTCTTTTTGGTAGGTATGGGTATCCAGAAACGCTGGTCTCAGATAATGGACCCTGTTTTTACCAGTGATGAATTCAAAAGCTTTCTGGCTGACAACAATATGGAGCATATCACCACTGCACCATACCACCCATCTTCAAACCGACAAGCAGAACGTCATGTTCAAAACTTGAAAGATGCCCTCAATTAAATGATTAATCCCAGTAGCAACCGCCAGGCAACCGAGAATGCCTTGATCGAATTCCTGTTTGCTTTTGGTTTATTATTTTCAATAATGAACCTTTGGAATCGACCAAGAAAAAAAATTTTTTAACACCCCCTCAAAATTTGATGGTTTACGTTTCAAGGTACGTAGAATCCAAAAATCGAATACAAATTTGGCCGTCCGTCCGCCGTACGCGGCACTTTTGCCACTTAGCATTGACCGATTTTGATGAAATTTGGTATGTAGGCTCCATTTGGGGTCTAGTTGTGCCCCGAAGCTTTTGGTTGATGTAGGTCACTTCTAAGGGTTCCAAAATAAATTTTGAAATTTTGAAAACGCCCTAACTCAAAAAGTTTTGATATAAAGGTATTCTTTTTCCTTCAATTTAAGATTCTATAGAATTTTTAGAATTTTTTGAGACCTCGCTGAATTTTTTGAGCTCTGTAGGACAAACCGTTCGCTCCCTACGAAAATTTAAGGGTTTATATTGAAATATATATATATATATAAATCAAAACACGATTGTGAATCGCAAAAGAGGCCTAATCTCCGTTCAAATTAGAGCTGACCAAAATGCAATCAATGGTTGGTGATTTTGATTTTTTTTTTTTTTTGATTTTTTTTTTGTTTTTGGTGTTTTTTTTCTTCTCTTTATATTGGATGGTTGGTGATTTTGTAGACGAGTGATCTATATAGAAAAATAATAAACCATTGTGTAATAATTTGCAGCGTTTTGTTCTTGGGTCGTCAGATACAATCCAAATTGGACCTTTCAACAACCAAATCATCAACCACTCCCAAGTGCCGAGAGTTCAACATTGGTGAGACAGTAGTTACTGTTCCGTAACTACTCGGGAGAGCCAAATTGGATACCAGGGGCGGTGACAGCAAGGAATGGGAAGGTGAATTAAATTATTTCCAATGGTGGTCGGTCAGTCCATCGCCACGTGGATCAAATGCAACGGACATTCATAAAACAAGATGGACGTCCAGCTGTGGTGCCCACAACACAACAAGTTGGAACACCGGGTAATTGGTTGCCGACATCAGCAGTCATGCCGGATCTGGAACCAAGAGGCAAAGAAGAGGAGCCAATTCTGGTAGACACCTTTGGTCATAGTCAGTTACCAGGAACTCCACGTCCACGGTCATCAGGAGACTTTACCCAGAATATACCAAGGAGATCTACACCACCAACTCAAGTAGTCGAAACTACCTTGAGGAGAACGGGTCACCTCCGCCATCCACCTAAACGCCTAAATTTGTGATGTGAAATTTGAATATTTCTAGTAATTGTAAATTTCGCCAATCCTGCTAATTGCGTACAATTTTTTCATGGGAAGGAGGTGTCATGGATGTTGATACATCCATGAACATAAGTAAATACTAGAGAACCTCCAGTGGCAGGTTACATTAGTATTCGATTAGCTTTTCAATGATATTCTGTATTTTTTCCATAATAAAAACTTTATAATTATATTGAAGAGTTGTTCAGTACATATTAAGAACATTCAAAAATCCCACCTTGTGGTGATTATATTGTGACAAATTGTTATACAGCGTATCCTGAAACTAATCAACAATATTCCAGGAATCGATTTTACCAAAAATTTACAACAACTTTTCCCTCTGAGGACTTTTTAGGACGCCCCACAGTAAGACTTGAGCGTCCTTAGGCGATTAATCTGAGGTGAAGCAGGACATCACTCAACAGAAATAAAACACGCACTAATCCGTTTTAGACCATTCTGAATCCAAATCCGAGAATAATACGTAGATGTGTGTCTGTATTTGTGTGTCTCTTCAAAGAGCGGTAAATTTTCCTTATGATGAACTCTTGACCAGTTTAGAAAAACTATACACTAGGACGGTCTTTCTAAATCAAACTTGAAAAATGTCAGTTTCTGTTTCTTTTAAATCGTGAGTGAAAATTTTGTAAAGCTCAATTTTTTTTGGTATAAAACTCTCAAGGACTACTGAGTACAAATGACTATCTAAATCCTTAGCAAAGTATTATTAATTTTGGAGTTTAAATGACTAACCTGAAACTTGAACACAAATGCTTGCATACGAGTCTGCAACACATTCGGACATTTTCATGTGTGTTTTCTTATTGTATTAAATACAATAAGAATAAGTAATACAATAAAAATAAAGTAAATACAATAAGAAATAGTAAGAATAGTAATAAATTAAATTTATCACTATTGTGTAGTAATACAATTTTTATTACTACACAACAAGGTAGTGAAGTAAGGTTGTTAAGTTCATGTACCCAAGCATCAAAACAGTTGATTGTTCTCTACACAACACAGTGAGTCTATTTTATTTATTGGTCGCGTGAGCAAGACTTGCTTAGTTTTCGTGACGATTTTTCAGTTTTTCAGCAAAGACATAAAAATGTCAAAAATATTTTACAATCGAATTTGGGAGTGAAATTTGTGGATGAACACGGAAAAAGGTGACGAAGGGAGTGGGAGGGAGGGAGGAAGTTGCAGAATTGCAAAGGTTTCTTGCAAAGTTCAATTTCTCCCTTGCGAGGGAAAAACATTAAATCATGTTTAATGTTTTTCCCTCGCAAGGGAGAAATTAGATTGCCGATCACTCAGCTGATCAGTGACCACTCAGGCGCCTTCAGCATTCTCCATTGACCCTGCTTCTCAAATTTCAGCTTCCTGCGTTCAACAGGAGAGAAAATGGCCTTGGAGCTCACTCAGCTGATCAGTGACCATCTTGGTACAACTAGACCCCAAATGGAGCCGATATAACGTGGTAACTAAGAAATCGGTCCGTGGTAACTAAGAAAAAAAAAACGTTGCAGATTTGCGTGTCGGAATTCACAGAATGACCCCCAGCCCTAAAACATTAAACATGTTAAAATGTTGATTGCATAATGTTTACCTTGGGCACAGAGTAACGGAGACAAGTTAATCCCTTGGGAATGAGAACTTAATAAACCACACTGGTTGAGAACTAAAACGTTGTATTGAACAAAATTAATAATTGATTCGAATAATAAAATAATGAGTGCAGATATAAATTGGTAGGTAGGTAGTTCTAGGTATGGCCGAGGCATCGGGACCGCAGAGAAGTATCCGCCGCAGCCGTCTTGATCTGTGCGTTCATGTTCTATGTTGTTCTTAATTATGATTAATTATGATCGACCTTGGTCTACTAGTTCATTATCTCTTACAGATCTAATACTGGCCTATTAATTCTGAATGCAATGACCCATTGAATGTACGAGATGATCTAATTTGGTTCATTCCTAGGGAACTACTTTGTTGGTAAAAGGACTCTGGACTAACTGCCCACTTTGGGCGGGAAGGTCCAAACACATAATGAGCTGAAAGGAAATGTAATGCTCTTTCCAACGATATCCTCAAATTCGAATTTACTCGGTAAATAACGGGAGTTATGGCAGTTTTAATGACATAAGGTCAAAAACAAGATAACATCTTAAAATTGAAAAACGAATTGGAAAAACAAGGAGTTGAAGCAAAATTGTTAGGAGACATCTATTGTTGGAAATAACTTGTAGAATCGATCCCTGAAGTTTGGATCATGAATTCTGGGACAACCTGTAGGTATAGAGGGTCGGTTATTCCAACTTGCGAAAACTACTTTCTTCGATAAGTAATGACTACCAACTCATGCATTCTGCTTCACATTACCACCATGCGCAGCTCTGTCGAGACCTCCGCCGTAAATACCGATTATTAATTTACCGAATCGAAAAAATCCTTCTCGCCAAAATAAATTACTACCTCCATTATACTGCGGCTCGTTCTGGAACTCGGAATCACCATATCAAAAGCCGGAAAAAGTTCAAAGGAAATAAAGAGCGAGTCTTGGAAAATTATAAGGGAGGGAAGCGTGAATCAGTTTAAACGTAAACATCAAATTTAAACGGGAAGCAATCAAAACCGTATTTATTGGCCGAAGGTGGGCATAAGTGCCCAATTCGGGACACATGTTCTTTTCGGGAGAAGCTACTGTCTTGGATCTTGGAAACCTACAGAGCCCGACCGGTTCCCCAGCGGACCTCAAAAGGCGGGTTCCCTCGACGTAACAATAAAGTGACATATTTACCGCGCTCTACCGGGGGATTTTATGGAAAAAAAAACTTGCACCGTAGCCCCTTGGAGATCTCGGGCCGCGCATACATATTTATATGTCTATTAGGACGGGAGCACCTGATCTTTTCCAGAATCCTGCTCTTGGATCTCCAGCCGACTATAACCAGCCAGAATCTGATTCTGATAGGAGAGGATCATCGGCAGGAACACAAACTTCTTCTGTTAGTACTGTACTGTAGAAAGCACACACTCATATACTGCTGGTATTATATGATGGAGATGGGATAACTCTTATTCCATTCTCAGGTATTTCCTCTTCTTCCAGTTGGTTGTCAGGATCATAAATCACTCGCGTATAAAGAAACAACTGTATTCTACAATAACTTGGTTCAAAACGGATTATAAATCGATTACATAGATCTAGATAGTACAAGACCGCTGAAACTCCCCTTGAGGTCAGTTCACTGGCTCGTCCTGAACCAGACTGGCGATTGAAGAAGTATCTAGGGAGAACCCAGAGCCGTCACAATCTTCTTCCAGGGTGCTTCGCATGGATATCCCTACTCGGGATAGGTGTAGACTATCTGTGGGGGCGGCTACATAATATGTATTATATTATATTACCGTCGCAGGGGGTGGTCGCTGTTTCTCAATCCTAGGAAGGTACCCATCTATAATAAATTCCCTTCACACGCCAAGTTCACATGCCATTCCTTCGTGTTTGTTTCGACTCCTTTCCGAAAATTGGAAACAATCCTCTACTTTTACTTTCCTTCCCATGTATTTCATATTCGTAATTGAATTCCGCAGTTAGGAAATCCCTATAACTACTAGCTGCCCTGATAAATTGTGCCCGATAAAGTTTACTGATGTACCGTTCAGCGTCTCCACAATCTCCGGATCGGATAAACATGTCTTTCCCGTGTGTTTGAATCTAAATTCACTCATTATGGGACATTCAGCCGTGGAGTAGCGTCTCGTCTTCCTGCTTGCTGCAAATGCTACATTTGTTTGCCTGGCCCTCTCTCCACCACCGGTAATATACTTTAACCAATTCCTTTCGGCCTCTACGTACGATTCTAATTTTAGCAAAATCTGTCATATTCGTGTATGCCAGTCCCCCACCTGCCGTTCTGTCCAATCTCGCATGCAGTTTATGATGTTCCGAGTCAGTCGCTTTTCATTCAATTCGGTCGCCCAATTCTCCCTCATCTCCCGAGTCAGAACATCGATGCCACTCTTCCACTCTTCACCATTAAGAGGGAAATTGAGCTCCTCCGCCATTCTGCCATATTCCTGCCAACATCCCCCACCCTCCAGCACAACCTGGTCTGCCACAATCCTGGTACTTATACCTACTTCGTGGATACTTCATCACTTTCGCTTTACAATCCGCCTGCAACTTCAGTGTATATAGTAACATGGGTTGAAACCCTCTTTCAGCGTACACAATGTGTAAAACGGGTGTTTTGTAGCAATGCCTGCACCTTTTGGTATATTATTTTCAATAATGAACACTTGGAATCGACCAAAAAAACGCTGCACATTATTACACAATGGTTTATTATTTTTTATTTTTCTATATAGATCACCTGTCTGCAAAGCCACCAACCATCCAACATGAAGAAAAACATCGATCGCATTTCGGTCAGCTTTAATTTGAACGGAGATTAGGCCTCTTTTGCGATTCACACTCGTGTTTCTGATTTATCGTACGTCCAAACTTTAAATTCTCGTAGTGAGCGAACGGTTTGTCCTACAGAGCTCCGGGTGGTCTCAAAAAATTCTAAAAATTCTGTAGAATCTTAAATTGAAGGAAAAACAATACCTTAATATCAAAATTATTTGAGTTAGGTCGTTTTAAAAATTTCAAAATTGATTTTGGAACCCTTAGAAGTGACTTACCTCGACCAAAATCTTCGGGGCACAACTAGACCCCAAATGGAGCCTACATACCAAATTTCATCAAAATCGGTCAATGCTAAGTGGCAAAAGTGCCGCGTACGGCGTACGGCGGACGGCCGGCCAAATTTTGGTTTATTATTTTCAATAATAAGCCTTTGGAATCGAGCAAGAAAAAAAAAATTTTAACCCCCCCTCAAAATTTGATGTTTTACGTTTCAAGGTACGTAGAATACGAAAATCGAATAAAAAAATTTCCGTCCGTCGGCCGTACGCCGTCCGCCGTACGCCGTACGCGACACTTTTCTTAGCAACACTGGACCGATTTGGTTGAAATTTGGTATGTGGGCTCCATTTGGGGTCTAGTTGTGCCGCGAAGCTTTTGGTTGATGTAGGTCACTTCTAAGGGGTGAAAATTAAGGGTTGAAATTTTCAAGAGTGCCCTAGCTCGAAAACTCTCGAAATAAAGGTATCGTTTTTTCACCAATTTTGAATAGTACTGAATTTTTAAAAATTTTTGAGACCACCCGGAGCTCTGTAGGACAAACCGTTCGGTCCCTACGAGTACTTGAAGGTTTTCCTTCGATAAAACAGAATCATGAGTGTGAATCGCAAAAGAGGTCTAATTTCCATTCAAATTTTTCGGACTAAAATGCGATCGCTGTTCATTTCTTCGATTTGTATACAGTTTTGCCTTCTGCGTAACCAGTAATCAAATTTCCATATGAAGCTTTCTATTTTTCTAATCGAGTGTGAAGCGTTTAGTTCTTTCTAATAAACTTGATTGTGAAGGTATGAAGCCAGTATGGTGTGGTAGGTAGTACCTAGCTGGTAGGTAAAAAAAGTTGATGGGTAAAAAAAATGTTGGTGGGTAAAAAACGCTGCAAATCATTGCTCAAAGGCTTCTTCACTCTTCAGATCACTGATCAGCTGAGTGAGCTCCGAAGCCATTTTCAATCCTATTGAATGGAAGTATTCTTCCAGGCGTCTCCAGCATTCGAGGAGATCTTCTTCACTCCTCAGATCACTGATCAGCTGAGTGAGCTCCAAAGCCATTTTCAATCCTATTGAATGGAAGTGCTCTTCCAGGCGTCTCCAGCAATTGAGGAGATCTTCTTAACTCTTCAGATCACTGATCAGCTGAGTGAGCTCCGAAGCCATTTTTAATCCTATTGAATGGAAGTGCTCTTCCAGGCGTCTCCAGCATTCGAGGAGATCATCTTCACTCTTCAGATCACAGATCAGCTGAGTGAGCTCCGAAGCCATTTTCAATCCTATTGAACGCAGGAAGCTGGAATTTGAGAGGGAAGGTGCTATTGATGGAGTGATCTATACAGAAAATAATAAACCTTTGAGCAATGATTTGCAGCGTTTTTATTCGATTTTTGGATTCTACGTACCTTGAAACGTAAACCATCAAATTTTGAGGGGGTGTTTAAATTTTTTTTTGTCGATTCCAAAGGTTCATTATTGAAAATAATAAACCAATATAATATTTTAAACCCCCCCCCCCAAAATTAGTTGGATTACGTTTCAAGGAACGAAAAATCCAAAAATCGAATAAAACGCTGCAAATTATTACACAATCGTTTATTATTTTTCTATGTAGATCACTCGTCTGCAAAGAACACGGCTTTGCCATTGTTACCATTAACCAACATGAAGGAAAACATCCGATCGCATTTCGGTCAGCTAACATTTGAACGGAGATTAGGCCTCTCTTGCGATTCACACTCGTGTTACTGATTTATCGTAAGTCCTACACAGAGGTCTTTAAAAATTCAATATTATCTTTAATTGATGGAAAAACAATACCTTTAAGTATATCAAATTTTTCTGAGTTAAGTTTTCAAAATTTCAAACCTTATTTTTCAACCCTCAGAAGTAATTTACGTCAACCAAAATCTTCGGGGCCCAACTGGACCCCAAATAGAGCCCACATACCATTAACAATTTATATAATTTATATAACATATATGATTTATATAATTTATATAACAATTTATATAATTGGAAAAAAAATTCGCCACTACATTTGATGGTATTGTACATAAATATTTACATCACAGCATTGTATCAGCACTCAGCCATCAGCCACCCAGTCCATCTGGCTGCTTGGTATCAGGGTCCGAGATCCGACCTCGGACATTGGGATGGGGGACAAGGTTGAGTCACCTTATCCCACGAATGATGGAGGGAGGATAGGAAGTGCGCCTGGGAAGGAAAAACTGTTTATTGTTATTTTTAATCTAAGGTAGACCTCATTCTGAGAATTTTGGTACCAACCGCGACCTTCTAGCGTGTGTAAATCTTTTCCTATGAATTTTTATGACGTCCCACAGTAAGACTTGGGCGTCCTTATGCGATCGATCTGGGGTGAAGGAAGACAACACTCAACAGAAAAAAAAAATAACCACACAGTAATCCGTTTTAGACCATTCTGAATCCAAATCCGCGAAAAAAACCATAGGTGTATGTGTGTGTGTGTGTATGTGTGTGTGTGTGTATGTGTGTATGTGTGTGTGTAACAAAATCTTGTGTACTCTGCACAGGCCTTAGTTCTCAACCGATTTTCCTGGTTCTTTTTTTGTTCGTCGCGGAAAACTATCTAGTTGTGCACTACGGCGCCGGAATTTTGGATTTTGCTTTTTAAGAGGGGGAAAGGGGGGGTTAATGCTTAAAAAACGTGCGTTTGCGTGCATAATCTTGTAAACTCTGCCCAGGCCTCAATTTCCAACCGATTTGCGTGTTTCTTTTTTTGTTTGACTCAAATAACTTCCGAGTTGTACATGATTTTACCAGAGTACCAAAATTCGCAAGGGGAGGGGGTGAGTGGGGGGGATAATATTCACAAAATATCCGATTTTTCAATATTTTGGTTCCTTTACTACTTACTAATTGTACCCAAGCTATGAAATTGAGGAAAAATTCTCATTATACCTCCGAATTTTCATGAATTATTCTCTGTACCACCATGGAACTAATAGTGGTGCCACCATGGTGCCATGATGCCATAAACCGCTTATTTCGTGGTTTTTTTTTGTGTTTCACCTTGAATACGGATGTGAACTTCGACGGACTGCCTACCAAAACTAACAGATGAAAGTTCAATGTTACGACGTATTTCCGCTTTGGTGCCAGACTGGCACCATTGTTAGCGTTGGGGAGGTGGGGGGGTAACTCGAATTCGCATGTTGGGTATCGTAGATCATGGATTTTAAAATGCTCTTCAGATTCGAGGCTCCCATGCCGCTAGAAATGTTAAGGTGGATAATGGTGGGGGGGGGGTCAGTATTTCTTGCCTAAAGAATGAATAAATTACATCGAGTGAAATAGTTTTATCGCTTAACAACTGGTTTAACTGATCTAATGCTTATCCAATGGGACGTCCCCTGGAATGCATGCATTACTAAACAATATGTTTAAAGTTTCGACCGTTTATGAAGTCACAGTCGCCCAGGCGAGAGGGGCACGTGACGTCATAAACGGTCGAAACTCGATCATCAAAAATCATAGAAACAGATCTAATTGAAATAATGAACTCAAAACTGAGCTTTATTCAATTAAGCCTTCAATACATGAATAGGAATGATTTGGAATATTGGTAACTTAATTACTTCTCAACTAGTAAACATGTGGTTTAACTATAATAATTGGGCAAACCACTTCATTCTCCCCTCCCAGGAAGATCACAGCACATAGTCCTTCAAGTATGCTGGTTGTCGTCGTACTCTGATCGGTCGACTGTAGGGAGTAGTACTTGGATTCTCTTCAGTAGGACCATGACCGACTTGAGGATCATCCGAATCGATAGGAGAATCTCTTGTCGAATATTCGTCTTCTCCTCGACTGGTAGGGCTTGAATCCAGCGGGAATGAGGATGGAGGGCTGGATGGAGTATGTAGGCGTATTGGGTCAGAAGCAGGAGGACTTCGTGGTGTGCTCCCGTCAAGGAGGGTCGTATCTCCACGAGGAGCCAAATGTTTGAGTGACACTGTGTCTTCTCGTCCCGAAGGGTGTCTTACCAAAGCATACTCTGGATTGGCTTCCAATAACTCGACTTCATCAACCTGAGGTTCATACTTATTTGTTCTATTATGTCTTTTGAGAAGAACGACCCCAGGTTCACTCAGCCAGGTTGGTAGAGCACGTCCGTAGGTTGATCGTCGATGGTGATAAAACATTCTTTCGTGCGGGGTACAGTTGGTGGCTGTGCACAATAGAGATCGTATTGAGTGTAGAGCCTCTGGTAGGACCTGCTCCCATTGAGTGTTCTTCAGTTTTTTGCTTTTGAGTGCTAGTAATACAGCTTTCCACACCGTGTCGTTGTATTTCTCTACTTGGCCATTGGCTTGAGGGTTATACGGCGTTGAATGACTGGTTGTCGTGCCACGAGAATGGAGGAATTCGGTAACTTCGTGGGACATGAAGGAGGCACCACGATCCGAGTGTACACAAGCTGGCATTCCGAAGGTGGTAAATAGTTCGGTGAAACATCGTATAACAGTAGACGAACTTACATCTTTGCAGGGGAAGGCAAAAGGAAATCGTGTAAATTCATCGACTACAGTAAACATGTAAGGACGTCCTGTGGATGTTGGCAGCGGCCCTTTGAAGTCCACGCTTAACCGTTCGAATGGCTGTGGCCTTTATCAGCTTCCAAGGATGCTTCTTGTGGTACTTAGGTTTGATTTCAGCGCAGATGGGACATGCATTCGACATTCTACGTACCTCCTCTAAGGTATAAGGCAGATTACGGCTTCTTATCCAATGAAACATCCGAGTTATGCCTGGGTGGCATAGAGCTTCATGCATTGAGAACAGTGATTCGGTATTCACAGCGCCACAGATTCTCGATAACGTATCTGCAACAATGTTGTCCTTGCCAGGTCTATACACAATATCGAAGCTGAATGCTGAAAGTTCCAAACGCCAGCGCTTTATTTTATCATTTTTTATTTTACTCGCATGATTCAATTTAAATATGAACGAAAGAGCCTCTTGATCTGTCACCACCGTGAAATGTCTTCCAATAAGAAAATGCCTCCATTTTCTCAAACATTCAACAATTGCAGAGGCCTCCTTCTCTATCGCTGAATGATTTTTCTCACTCGGCGTCAGTGAACGAGAGAAGAATGCTACTGGACGATTATTTTGTGAAAGAGTTGCTGCTATGGCGAGATCCGAAGCATCCGTCTCAACTTGCAAGGGAATGCCTTCTTCTATAGTTGTTACTGCAGAGTCAGATATGTCCTGTTTTAGAGCTTCGAAAGATTCCACTGCTCTTTGGGAAAGGGGAAACGATTTGCACTCCACAAGAGGACGTATTTTTGAAGAAAATTTAGGTATCCACTTGGAGTAATGGGCAAACATTCCCAAGACTCTTTGCAAGGATTTGAAATCCATTGGCGGAGGGAATGTTAGAAGAGTCTTCATCCGCTCAGGGTCCGGACGGATAGTGTGATTTGAAATTACGTGTCCTAGAATAGTGATAGATGTTTGGGAATATTTGCATTTAGCTTCATTTAGGGTTATTCCATACTTTTTCACTGCTGCGAGGAATTTTTCTAAATTCTGATCATGCTCTTCTTGAGAATTTCCACAGACAGTGACATCATCAATATATGCAAAGACTCCGGATAGATTTTCGTCATGAATTATTTTATTAATAAATCGTTGAAATCCGGCAACACCGTTTGTCAATCCGAAGGCAATGACTCGAAATTGATAAAGGGAGCCATTCGCTTCGAAGGCTGTAAATGGTCGATCAGCAACGTGGATTGGGACCTGATGATAGGCACTTTTTAAATCGAGTGTACTGAAAATAGAATTTTGTGCGATTTTAGATACCATTGCGTCTATGTTTGGGACAGGATACGCATCCAGAAGTGTGAACTTATTAATGGTTTGGGAATAATCTATACACATACGTCTTTTGTGATTCTCGCTCTCAACGACCAGAACTTGAGCGCGCCAAGGCGACTGACTTTCTTCTATTATGCCATCTTCCAATAGCTTCTCTATTTCTTCTCGGATGAATTTTGAATCCCCTTCACTGTGTCTCCGAGACTTCGTAGCAATGGGCCTTATATCTTCAGTAAGATTGGTGAAGAGTCGGACAGGTTCAATATTCACCTGCGCAACACAGCATATGGACAAAGGAGGTTTAGGTCCACCGAAATCTACAGTTAAGCTAGCATGGTTTTTGAATACGTCGTGACCAAGGAGGACGTCAGCACACAGATTTGGTAACACAAAGAGTTTCAGTTTTGAGTAGGAGTGGTCAAGTAAGTTCAAGTCTGTTATAATATAGCCTTTTATGTTCGCTGAGCAAGTCGTCGAAGCCATCGAAACTCTACTCGCTTCAGGAACGACGGGCATTTTGTGCAAAAGTGCGAAATCTTCATTTATATAGCTGCTGGAGCTGCCGGTATCTATGAGACAATTCGCGTGCAGTCGCCTTCCTAACTTACACTTAACTACGGCCTTGTGCAGTAAGCCAGGATTGGCAGCAATGAGTGTTGCGGCTGTCTCTTCATAGCTATCTATTAATGCAGAAGCAGTTTTCCCTCTAGACTTTGACTGACAGACTACGGCGAAATGACCTTTCCTCTGGCAGGATTTGCATATAGCATCACGAGCAGGGCATTCTGAACGTACATGTCGGGACTTTCCACAGAACCAACAAGAGTCTTGCTTGCTAGTTTCCTGTCTTTTGGGTTTTTGTCTATCGAACGAAATCGAAGCAGCATGCTCAGTGAAAGCGAGCGGGTCTTGTATGTTTGTAGATGCAGATGTGGAAGGCTGAGCGGCATAGTATTGTGCATGTTTGGCGCCAGACTCAATTGCATGAGCTTTCCCGATGGCCTCATCCAAGGAAAGAGTAATATTTTCTAGAAGACGTTTGCGTATCTCTACAGATATCAGCCCGTTCATGAAGGAATCTCTGATCATATCGTCCCGATTGACATCGGCTGTGACGGCTTTGAAGTTACAGTCCCTACTAAGACCTTTCAAGGATTGGATGTATTGGTCTATTGTCTCGTCAGCCTGCTGCTTCCTAGTCAATAGCTTGAATCGCGCGAAGACTTCATTTTTTGGCTTGATATAAAGGCTGTTTAGAGTTTCTATCGCATTCGCATAAGTAGAGCATTCAGAAACAAATTCATAAA
The DNA here is from genome assembly GCA_009739505.2 of Apolygus lucorum. Classification (NCBI taxonomy): domain Eukaryota; kingdom Metazoa; phylum Arthropoda; class Insecta; order Hemiptera; family Miridae; genus Apolygus; species Apolygus lucorum. Next base: position 10,203,213 of record CM019176.2, read on the forward strand.
CCGAGTAAGAGAGGAAATTTACGAGTACCTTCATCTTTTTCCCTTCCGGAATGGTGGGTTCCGATTCTTCAAGATAATTGTCGAATGTTGCTAGCCAGTGAGCCCATTCCTTACTTGCTGACGGAGCGTCCGGAAGTGTTTCGAAACGACGTGGTTTCAATGCTTTTTCCATCGTGTGACTTAATTGAATAAATTGAAATAATGAACTCAAAACTGAGCTTTATTCAATTAAGCCTTCAATACATGAATAGGAATGATTTGGAATATTGGTAACTTAATTACTTCTCAACTAGTAAACATGTGGTTTAACTATAATAATTGGGCAAACCACTTCACTACTCACGCTAGAAAGTCGCGGTTGGTGCCAAAATTCTCAGGATGTAGTCTACTTTCGATTAAAAATCTTAAAAAAATCAAGGCGCACCCCCCATTGTGCCTCTTCTGGCTATGCCATCAGTCGACGCTTCTCCTCCCCATGGGGTTCGAGTTCAGCTCCAAGTCTCACGGGGCCCAATTGCTCGAGCCGTAGCACGCCGTCGTGTGACCATGGCCCTGAATTTAAACCAGATGAATGATCCCCCTATCAGGACTCGGGTGGTCATCCACTCTAGGATGAACAGTGGGTAACCAGCCCGAATCAAATTCTTGGCTGACTTGCCATGCCATATCCCTCGCCAGGTGATAGTTGCTCCAATCACCTTTAGTTGGTTTCGCTGAATGTTTGCTAGTGCTGCTGCAGCCTCTAGTAATGCGTCAACTTCATATTTTTGAATTTTTGAAGCAGTGATGCCTGCGAGTGATCTCTGGCCGGAGCCAGAGACCACTGAGACATCAATAATGAAAGCTCCTCTTGGTGTTACCACCAATGTGGCTCTAGCCATATTGGCCATCCTTTACGGCGAGCGTAGTCTTCTAGTAGGTTCATATCAGGGAGGGAAGAATTGTGACGGGCACACCTGGGTCTTACCACGGCTGAGCAAATCTGGAGCACATGCGAGGCTGTTTCGGGTGTTTGACATCTCATTCGGCATAGGTGGCTGTTGCCAGTACGCCTGCCTCATGTCCTCGTCACTCCTGTTGCTAGAGAATCAGAATGGACTTTAACCATTTCCAACGACCTCCATCCCCATAGTTTTGCTGAAGGGCTATGAGCCCACATACCAAATTTCATCAAAATCGGTCAATGCTAACTGAGGAAAGTGCCGCGTACGGCGGATGGACGGCCAAATTTTTATTCGATTTTCGGATTCTACGTACCTTGATTAAAACTCGGCGCTTTGCGCCTCGGCGGGGGGCTCCGCCCCCCTGCACCCCCCGGTTTATTTCTTTTTCCATACTCTGTATGAAATCATAGGAACACAGAATGTGTTTTTGCGATACTAGTCATCCGTTAAATAAAAAACAACAATAATAAATGTGGAGTTGACATTAACATGACAACCAATAAACATATCACCAGATGTTTTAACACAGAATGTGTTTTTGCGATGACCTACCGAAAAAAAATCGTCACGAAAAAGCGACAGAAAAAACATCTGGTGATATGTTTATTGGTTGTCATGTTTTTTCTGTCGCTTTTTCGTGACGATTTTTTTTTCGGTAGGTCATCGCAAAAACACATTCTGTGTTAAAATTTGTTTTTCTTGGTCGATTCCAAAGGTTCATTATTGAAAAAGAATAAACCAAAATTTGGTAAACCAAAAATCTTTGCCGTGGACTAGGCGATGCTTATGATAAGTACGAGTAGTGTTGATTGTGTTGAGGGGGCATCGATTTCGGCAATATCCTCGTGATTCATATATTGGAAGTTAGGTGCACTTTCGCTATGTTAGCATCGTCTGAACTTCTAGCATATTTTATATACAAAGTGCAGATCTACAGTCTTATTTTTGTACCGCATGTAGATTGGTGGTTAATTATATAGTGGGGTGATAATTGGTAAATGCATTTGTGGTACTCAGGTACTCAATACTATACACAGGGTACCACACCAGGGTAGCATACTGTATGCACAGGGTTTGTTTCAGATATTGGAAGTCAATATTCATGCTCAATCAAGCCAACGTTCATACATCCATTTTTTAAAATCTGCGTTGAGTACCAAGAAAAACGAGTAAAAACATTACATGGATAAAGGGCAACATGGAGAAAGCAATTTAAACTTACGCGCTCACGAAGTGACAAAGCAGGTTCACCGTAAGCCTGGAAACATAGAAAACGGAATGGATCAATAGAAACGCTGCAAATTATTACACAAAGGTTTATTATTTGTCTATATAGATCACTCGTCTACGAAACAAAGCTTTGTCGTTCTCACTATTTTTTAACCTTCCAGCAATAGGCACGTGCTGCCTACCTAAGGAAAAAGCCCCAATGGCGGACTCATTGACCATTTTCAAATTTCTTCGTCTGATGTGAAACACAAAACGCTGCAAATCATTGCTCAAAGGTTTATTATTTTCTGTATAGATCACTGGTTCTCCATCAATAGCACCTACCACCATCTGTATTCTCCCTTGACCTTCCCTCTCAAATTTCAGCTTCCTGCGTTCAATAGGATTGAAAATGGCTTTGGAGCTCACTCAGCTGATCAGTGATGTGAGGAGTGAAGAAGATCTCCTCGAATGCTGGAGTCGCCTGGAAGAGCACTTCCATTCAATAGGATTAAAAATGGCTTTGGAGCTCACTCAGCTGATCAGTGATCTGAAGAGTGAAGAAGATCTCCTCGAATGCTGGAGACGCCTGGAAGAGCACTTCCATTCAATAGGATTGAAAATGGCTTCGGAGCTCACTCAGCTGAACAGTGATCTGAAGAGTGAAGATCTCCTCGAATGCTGGAGACGCCTGGAAGAGCACTTCCATTCAATAGGATTGAAAATGGCTTCGGAGCTCACTCAGCTGATCAGTGATGTGAGGAGTGAAGAAGATCTCCTCGAATGCTGGAGACGCCTGGAAGAGCACTTCCATTCAATAGGAGTAAAAATGGCTTTGGAGCTCACTCAGCTGATCAGTGATCTGAAGAGTGAAGAAGATCTCCTCGAATGCTGGAGACGCCTGGAAGAGCACTTCCATTCAATAGGATTGAAAATGGCTTTGGAGCTCACACAGCTGATCAGTGATCTGAAGAGTGAAGAAGATCTCCTCGAATGCTGGAGACGCCTGGAAGAGCACTTCCATTCGAAAGGATTGAAAATGGCTTTGGAGCTCACTCAGCTGATCAGTAATGTGAGGAGTGAAGAAGATCTCCTCGAATGCTGGAGACGCCTGGAAGAGCACTTCCATTCAATAGGATTGAAAATGGCTTTGGAGCTCACTCAGCTGATCAGTGATGTGAGGAGTGAAGAAGATCTCCTCGAATGCTGGAGACGCCTGGAAGAGCACTTCCATTCAATAGGATTGAAAATGGCTTTGGAGCTCACTCAGCTGATCAGTGATCTGAAGAGTGAAGAAGATCTCCTCGAATGCTGGAGACGCCTGGAAGAGCACTTCCATTCAATAGGATTGAAAATGGCTTCGGAGCTCACTCAGCTGATCAGTGATCTGAAGAGTGAAGAAGCCTTTGAGCAATGATTTGCAGCGTTTTTTACCCACCAACATTTTTTTTACCTACCAGCTAGGTACTACCTACCACACCATGCTGGCTTCACACCTTCACAATCAAGTTTATTAGAAAGAACTAAACGCTTCACACTCGATTGGAAAAATAGAAAGCTTCATATGGAAATTTGATTACTGGTTACGCAGAAGGCAAAACTGAGGAGCAACTATATACAAAAACTGTATACAAATCGAAGAAATGAACAGCGATCGCATTTTAGTCCGATAAAATTTGAATGGAGATTAGACCTCTTTTGCGATTCACACTCATGATTCTGTTTTATCGAAGGGAAACCTTCAAGTACTCGTAGGGACCGAACGGTTTGTCCTACAGAGCTCCGGGTGGTCTCAAAAATTTTTAAAAATTCAATACTATTTAAAATTGGTGAAAAAACAATACCTTTATTTCGAGAGTTTTCGAGCTAGGGAAAATTTCAACCCTTAATTTTCACCCCTTAGAAGTGACCTACATCAACCAAAATCTTCGGGGCACAACTAGACCCCAAATGGAGCCTACATACCAAATTTCATCAAAATCGGTCAATGCTAAGTGGCAAAAGTGCCGCGTACGGCGGACGGACGGAAAGTTTTTTATTCGATTTTCGTATTCTACGTACCTACCTTGAAACGTAAAACATCAAATTTTGAGGGGGGGTTAAATTTTTTTTTCTTGCTCGATTCCAAAAGCTTAAGTATTATTGAAAATAATATACCAAAAAGTTTTCTGGGAGATTTTCTCAATCATCCATAATTCTATTATCGTTCAAGATTGTTAAATATCTTATAAATTGTCGGTTTCTGCTTTAAATTATTATTTTTTCATCAAACCATAATTCATCAGTAGTGGACACCAAAATTTTCGAATGTTGGAGTAGCGGACAGCCTAAAGGCGGTCATACGACAGTATGACATGTTTAAAATTCATGTTTAAAACGTGAAAAAGTAGGTTTTATTCGAATTCAAATGCAGTAAAAAATACCACTTATAATTGCTAATGTCAAAATGGAATATCAGTCGTTCCCAATAGAGGAGGGAGGCAATCACAGATAGGTCGGTACCAACAAATATAGTTTCTTAAATCGAAATTAGCAGTTTTTCAAGACTGGTAACTTGGACCAGCTAAACTTCACTGAAATTGACTAAATTATTGTAATAACATTACCTCTCCTTAGGATGCTTTAAAAAAATATGCTTGAAATTCATACTGAGATTTAATTTCTGTTATGACGGCGTGTGAAGGCGAACGGCTTCACGTCGGCTTGTCGGTTTAATTGGTCCCTACTCAACGAAGACAAAGGACGGGACGGCACTCGATGCCCCGCGCGTTTTACCTTAATACCAATTTCATCTAAATCGGTCAATGCTAAGTGGGGAAAGTGCCGCGTACGGCGGACGGACGGCCAAATTTTATACTACGTAAACCAACAAATTTTATGGGGAAGTTAAAAAATTTCTTTTATTGGTCGATTCCAAGGGTTCATCATTGAAAATAATAAACCAAAAAACGTTTTATCCAAGTGTCCGCTACTGGTACCGTGTCAGCTATTAGGGCTCTTTCCTTACATTATTGCCTTCAAAATCAAGTTGATTTGGAAGAAATAAAAGCTTCACACTCGATTCGAAAAATAGCGAGTTTCATTATGGGAAATTTGATTACTGGTTGCTAAGGAGGCAAAACTGAATGCAACTCGAAGAAACGAACAGCGATCGCTTAGCGCTTAGCTTAGCGATCGGGTTGAAACTTGAACGGAGGCCTCTTTGGTGATTCACACTCGTGTTTCTGATTTATCATAAGTCTAACCCATAAATTCTCGTAGGGAGCGAACGGTTGGTCTTTCAGAGCGCTGCGTGGTCTCTTAAAATTCTAAATATTCGATGCTATCTTAAATTGGGGGAAAAACAAACTCTTTATTTCGAGAGTTTTCGAGTTAAGGCACTCCCTATGTGGTCCATGGTAAGGAAAGTGCCGCGTACGGCGGAGGGACGAAACATTTTTCATTCGATTTTTGGATTCTACGTACCTTGAAACGTAAGCCAATTAATTTTGAGGTGAGGTTAAAAATAAGGAAAATAATAAACCAAAACCAATGAGGAATTTCACCGATATCTGTTTGCATTTTTCCTCAATAATTAATGGTGTGGGATAGATGGAAATCGGGCTGATTTCGGAAAATAAGTCTCCTGTTATTTTTGGGAGACAGTCAAAATTTTTAAATTCAAAACTAACCGGGAAAACAGACGTGCAGCGGGAACGCTCGCTGATTGGGCTGTTCGGATCGCCGTCTCCTCCCAGTGTTGCCCATTGGGACGACGAAATCGTGTTTTCTAAGAGAAAATTTATCAAACAAAAACAGAGGAAACCTAATTTTCCCCATCTCGCTTTTTCTATTTTTTTCTTCAGTTTTTCAATTTCGAACTTTACTGTTTCATGAAATTTTGCATCTGGGGACAATGGATTTCTCGATCTCAGTGCTTCAAGCGGCCATAAATGAACTATTCCAGCATGACGTCATTTTCCCGCTTTTTTTAAACATTCGTATTTTCTACAAATTTTGTTTTATTCGTAAATTAGGAAGTTCAGGCTGAAAGTTTGCCTTAGGGGGTTTTTAGAGGTGCTGAATCCGATTTTGGGGTCAAAAATAGGAAATTCCGACATGGTGAAATTCCTCATTTTTGGATTTATCGCTTTTGGACTCAATGGATTTGTGGGATTATCCAGGAAGCCATCGAAGTATTACAGATTGAAGGATTTGTCATAAAATGGAGAGTTGAGGGGGGGGGGGGGGGATGATTGTGATGGTAATAAGATGTGAGGAACAGAACAGAAGCTGGGCGAACCTCAGGTGGTCCGTCGGGATGACGGTGTTGAGAATCTCGGAATAAGCACGCGTTACATGAGCCGATCCGGACTCTCCAGGTGGGCAGATGAGGTGCCCGCGGAGGCTACGGACCGACGGACGGGGGGATTCGAGGAACCAGATAACTTTCGGTTCTTTTAAGGACGATAAGCTTGGAAACTACGGATCAAACGGTCGGAGGGAGGACAAAAGTAGACGAGCCCGGTAGCCCCCGGAGGAGTCGAAGGCTCGAGGTGGAAAAAGGGAAGAAGACGGAGAGAGAGGGAGCGACACGACCGGGGCATAAACACATCGTGCGGGGCCGAAGGGACTCCCAACATTCATATCCGACTTTAAATTATGAGGAGGCTGTCCGGGACCGGGAGCTACCGCTCGCATCTATTTACGGACGGCCACCACACCTGGGAGGACTCGGGAGGATCCAGGGAGCGAGGGGCTAGCCCTTCTCGGAGCACCCTCCTCGCCGCCCCCCCCCCCCCCCCCCACCGGCCAATCAACCGACTCCTCCACGCTCGTCAAACCTCTTATCTGGGCGAGCATCGCGAAGAGGGTTTCACGCCTCGGGTCGAGAGCCCCCGTCGATCCTGGGTTGATGTATGGAAATTGAGATGGTTTTTGAATGCTGGATTCCAAGATGTTGAGTAGTGAGTAGTGGTGTGGCACGTAGCTCCCTCGTAGTGGTGTAGCACGTAGCTCCCTCGTAGTGGTGTAGCACGTAGCTCCCTCGTAGTGGTGTGGCACATTGCTCCCTTGTAGTGGTGCGGCACAAAGCTCCCCCGTAGTGGTGGGACTAATAGCTCCCCCATAGTGTGGTGGCACATAGCTCCCTCGTAGTGGGGGGCACAAAGCTCCCCCCCTAGTGGGGTGCACAAAGCTCCCCCCCCCCATAGTGGTGTAGCACAAAGCTTTCCCCCCCCCCCAGTGGTGTGGCACATAGCTCCCCCCCCCCCTAGTGGTGTGGCACATAGCTCCCCCCCCCCCCGTAGTGGTATGGCACATAACTCCTTCCCGTAGTGGTGTAGCACATAGCTCCCCCCCCCCTAGTGGTGTAGCACAAAGCTCCGCCCCCCTTAGTGGTGTGGGGCATAGCTCCCTCGTAGTGGTATGACACATAGCTCCTTCCCGTAGTGGTGTAGCACATAGCTCCAACCCTTAGTGGTGTGGCAAATTGCCCCCTCGTAGTGGTGTGGCACATAGCTCCCTCTTAGTGGTGTGGCACATAGCTTCCCTGTATTGGTGTGGCACATAGCTCCCCCTGTATTGGTGTGGCACATAGCTCCCCGTAGAAGACCCAAAATGGATGGTCCATGGTAACTAAGGAAATTACAGCTTACAGTGGACGGAAGGCCAAGTTTTTATTCGATTTTCGGATTCTACGTACCTTGAAACGTAAACCAACAAATTTTGAGGGGGGGTTAAGGGCAAATGCATATTTTGCATATTTTTCCTGTTTCCGGTGCATATTTTCGGGAAATTTTCGTGCATATTTTCCGAGCTCTAGCAATAAAGAATCACTACAAATTCAGGCCGCTGCTTTCATAGGTGATTCACAGTGTTCAAGCAAAGTTGACTACCTAGGGGTCCGGACATGGCAGATTACTGGACATTTAGCAGTTTAAACTTTAATTTCTATATTTTAGCGTGAATAAATGCATATTTTAGTGATTGCCCGAAGTAGAACAAAGTTGATAGTTCATGGAGAATTTTTTTTAAACGCCTAAATCATAAATGGGCACTCGGAATCTTCTCTGGACAACGATTGGCCCTTTCTGGGAAAATGACCCATAAATCTATACTACAAATTGTGCTGATTTGTTCGTAGTTTCTACTTCTGGATTTCTTCACTTGGTGCGTGGAGAAGTTCCTGCGATCACCCGATCGGAATGAACATCTGTGGAACTTCTCAAAACGAGGCCGAGTGGTTTTTATTAAAAATTAATATGCGATGGAGAAGCGTAAGTTAGGAGTTACCCGTAACGAAGCTATTGTGGAGAAAAGGCATAAATATATCTGTCTGTGGAGGGACGGCCGGCTCCCGCGGCCTTGGTTCCCGATGGCACTCCGCTCAGGCACAATGGAACCAACCCGCGAACCCTTTTTCAAGCGACAGATGAATTTATCGTGATTATTCCTGTTCCGAGATTGTGAAAATTAAATTTTTATAGTAAGGAGGCGATCGGCGATGGCATCAACCGACTGCCGGTATTCAAGTAGCTCCTGTGATGATGTGGGACACCTTCGGTTGATTTGTTGGGGCACGCAAAGTTCGTCGACTGAGACCAACTAGAAGGTCTTCGAGTTGAGGTGGACCTCCAGTGCGTCTTGTTCGTCTATGAGTGAGGAATCCTCGAGTGAAGATATCTTAAAGGTGATATTAAGGACGATTAATAAGGATTCGGATAGAAGAGAACTCACTGCATAATGGACGACTCACGAATAGAATTTTCAGAGAACAGAACTAACAGAACTAAAGAACACAACAACTACTCTGGGAACTTCAGATAATAAATTATAAAATAATAAAATTATACAACAAAAGGGAGCCTTGAGGAATGACTATGAATACCGGCCTTCAACTGCCAAAGTAATAATATTATTATTCCCTCTATATTATAGACTGCCGATCAGATGTTGGATAAGGCGGGGGTAGGCAATTTAACAAAAAAAAGTCTGCCAAGTGGGTGTGGCACGTAGCTTCCTCGTATCCATTACCCGATTTTATAGATGATCCGACCCAAAGTACCTAGTAATCTCAAAACATCAATCTCCAAGTAACTTGCACTACCCTTATTGGGGACCATCTACACGTCAATCGGCACAATCTCTAAATATTTCTTCAAAGTCAGAAAATATGTAGAAGTAAGTTACGACTGTGACCAGGAATTCACATTTGAGCATGCGCAGTGGCTACTATCAATTTGGGGAACATGATTTCCATAGGGGACTGTCTACACGTCAATCTGAACAATCCCTGAAAAAATTATCAGTTCGGGCAACAACTTCGTTTAGTTTTCCCCGTTACAAGGATTTCATGACAGACACGGAACCAAAATTGATCAGGAAGGCCTAAAACGAAAAACGTGAGTAGAAATTGTTATTTTGGAGAACATTCTTTTCAACCTTGAAAAGTGAGAACAAAGCTTCCACTTCCCCAGCTCTTCCGCTCCTCCTTGAATTCAGGTCTTCCTTCAGCTTCTCAAAACTTGGGCGTTATAGACCGGGAGCCGAGGCCAAAAACGGTGACTTACGAGTTGAAAGCTACAAACCAATTATTATTAAAATGTCCGCCAAGGTGAGTAAAAAAATGGATTGCTGCCACTCCAAAGCCCCGTCTTTCAAAAATGGCGGCCGTTTGAAATTGTCAAATTTAGAGAAATGATGACTTACGTAGTTGATAGCTGGAAATCAATTCACTTGCAAGAACTAATTATCTAAAGGTGGAAAATACATCTCTGCCACCCTAATTCCCCGCCCCTGTACAGGCAGAGTCGATCAAATTTTGTCAAAATTTTGACCATTTTTTGACTTATTAGTTGACGGCTGAAATTTTTGTAGTAGGTTGGTATCCACGAGAAAGAAACAAAAAACTATCTCTGCCCTCCCCACCCCCCGTCTTCCACTCAGCAGAATCGATTCAAAATTGTCAAATTTTGACTTGTTAGTTGACGCGTGAATTTTTCTTTACTAGTTCTCTATGCATATCTGGTTAATAAAAACCATCTCTGCCGTTTTGATTCCGCGTCATTTGTTCAGCAGAGATGGTCCAAAATTTGACAAAATTTGGTCCCAAAATTGAGTTATTGAGTTGATGGCTGAAATTTATTTTGCGAGTAGCTAATTATTAGTCCTTTCGAAATTCCTTACTCTGCCATTCTGATTCCGCGTCGTTTATTCAGCAGAGATGGTCCAAATTGGTCAAATTTTGGTCCAAAAATGGACTTATTAGTTGATGGCTGGAAATTGCATAATTATCTCCTACATGCTACTGTAAGACAATAGAACACACTCTGCCATCTTGGAAACGCGTCGTTTGTGGAGCAGAAGCCAATATGTACAGGAATATCTGTGTAAAATCTGCAGGGTGAAATTCAGCACCGAAAAATTGACTTATGAGTTGATGGCTGGAATTCATTTTGCGAGCAGGTAATTATTAGTTCTTTCGAAATTCCTTACTCTGCCATTCTGATTCCGCGTCGTTCATTCAGCAGAGATGGTCCAAATTGGTCAAATTTTGGTCCAAAAATGGACTTATTAGTTGATGGCTGGAATTTGCTAAATTATACTTGCGTCTCCGTGCACCGCCCTGAGGGATTCCGAATGCGCTCTTGCGGAGCTGCGAGAAAGTTCACCTCAACTCAAACTCTCCTAATTTTAATGTCTTGACCGGAGCTATGCCAAACAATTAGTGATTATGATAGTGAAGTCGTGGATGATGATGACCGGACTTGATGTTGCGAGAGTTGATCATTTTTGTATTATTATTTACTGATCAATGAGATGGAAAATTAAATCATAGGCATGTAATTTGCGGGAATTACTAGGTGTGAGCAAAGGAACGAGGATGAGAAGTAGGGTGTAAGTTAATGTTTAAAGATTATGAATGGGACAATGGTCAGAACGACAATTTGCATTCTATAACAAACAGATAAAGCATTTTCTTTGTGGTAAAATCGAATTTTATTGATTTTGAATTTATTGATTTTTCCCATGAGGCACCGAAACACTGGAATATTTCCACGTACAATCATTATTTTATCAATGATAGAGAAAAAAAGCCCAACTCAAGGTCTCAACTACCGGTCCTAATATTTAATCACGAAGATTCATTCTGGCTCAAATAGATGTCAAAAAGAAAGTAGGTGGAAAGTAACGGCAATAAAGGAGTACTGTTCTGAGGCAACATAAATATTAATTTCCTTCTTATCAAAATGTTTTGAAATTTCTCCAAGTTTGTCTAAATTTCTTCTCTGTAACCCCAACATCTCTTTATTTCCCTCGTTCTAATATAGCTGTAAGTTATCACTTCATATTACCGATTCAGATCAATAGAATGTATTCAGAGAGCTCTTCCTAAAAGAGCTACTGCTAGAAGGGACCTAATTATTAAAGACAAAAATATCCAATCCTCTGTCTTGTATTATAGAATACAAGATAATATAAATACCTACACCAAACCTTGTTTGCTCCCGCGCATCAATAACATTATTGCAAAGCGACAGTTGGAAGAATGTAGGAATACGAAAACGAATAATACAAATACACAAGCAATATAAAAACAGTGTCTTTATTTTTATTGATTTGACTAGGTAGACCTCCAAAGTATAATATCACAACATTTGAACTAGTTGATTAAAAATTTAATCAATTCAGTAAATTTCGACTGTAGATTCATGATGTAAGGAGGGTGAAAATTATCGCACAACGATTTACTATTTTCTATACGGGGTGTTAAACTCACGTACCTAACTGACACTGGGATTCTACAACTGAAGTTGAGATGCTACGACTCATGCCGAGCAATAAGTGACCCTTATTTCACTTGCACAGAACAGCGAGCCAGAAAGAAATCAGAGAACGAGCCGGATGATCAAAGCAATGAGAATTATTTGAAACAGGACAGCACAAATCGCAAACGGACGACACAACAAAAATTAATAATCAAACATTTATCACTGTTATCAAAGTCCCGATTCACAAAACTGCCGTCAGAGTGCATTCGGAATCCCTCGAGGCGGTGCACGGAGACGCAAGTCTAAATTATCTCCTACGTGCTGCTAAGAGACAATAAAATACAATCTGCCATCTTGGAAACGCGTCATTTGTAGAGCAGAACTCAATAAGTACAGGAATTTGGATGCAAATCTCCAAACTCAGCACCGGGAAATTGACTTATGGGTTGAGGGTTGGAATTTTACGGTAACATCTATCAAATCAACATATATGAGTAATTTTTAGATCATCAGCATTTCTTATTTTGCGTCATTGCACCAGCAGAAGTCATATTCCATCAAATTTGCTCATTTCTGTTCCAAAAAGGATTTTTATCAGACCGTTGTCGATAGTGCGAAATTCTTCTCGAATGGCAACCGGAAGTCAATGAAATACCTCCGGTTATCTTGATAATAAAGCGTCCTTAGAACATGATACTAAAACATAAATGATAATTTGTGAAAAAATTAACACGTAAAAATCGGCCGTAGTTCATAGGATGGACATTTCGGGAGTACCTAGGCACCTTCAGTACCGATGAGTGAGCCCACATCGGTTCAATACCTTATTACTATTACTATTATATTTTTTCTTTTGATTGTTCAAAAATATCTTGGTACAATAAATTAGACCTTGGTTCCAGTTGTTTTGGTACAGTCAAGTACCTACCCAACTATTTCTTCAACTTATTCTTTAAAAACATTTGATAGCCTCGAATACCTATACTCAACTTTACAATCCATTATTTGATTGTACGCAAATATTTCGAGAGGAAACCTTTCTCTGTAGATGGTTGTGGCTCGTTAATTTAATATACATAATATAATAATGATGTATAATAATACATTATTATGCATAATATACATGTTTGGAAATCCTGAGGAATGAGCACACAATACTATTTGACCGAATTGACAGCATTTAATTTCTAACTCACCTATCTAAATAATAACTTCGTGGATGTGAGAAGAGCATATTTTAATCTATAACTATCAATTAGTTAGAACTAAATACCTTTTTAAAATCGATTTTATGGAATTAGTGGGACAAATTCTTTCGCGCTCATAGTATTGACACTTTTCTAAAATACTAGGAAAACCACAGTAGGCCCTCATAAACAAATTGTACAAGTTCATCATAATTATGAGTACTTATCTAAGTAAAACTATTCCTAGTTCAGGTACAAACTAAAACATTCCTAGTTGACGAATTTTTCATGCTTTGCATAAGTAGGAAACCTAGAGGGTAATTTTTACGCAGAGGTTTACCGTAAAATTCCAACCCTCAACCCATAAGTCAATTTCCCGGTGCTGAGTTTGGAGATTTGCACCCAAATTCCTGTACTTATTGAGTTCTGCTCTACAAATGACGCGTTTCCAAGATGGCAGATTGTATTTTATTGTCTCTTAGCAGCATGTAGGAGATAATTTAGCAAATTCCAGCCATCAACTAATAAGTCCATTTTTGGACCAAAATTTGACCAATTTGGACCATCTCTGCTGAATGAACGACGCGGAATCAGAATGGCAGAGTAAGGAATTTCGAAAGAACTAATAATTACCTGCTCGCAAAATGAATTCCAGCCATCAACTCATAAGTCAATTTTTCGGTGCTGAATTTCACCCTGCAGATTTTACACAGATATTCCTGTACATATTGGCTTCTGCTCCACAAACGACGCGTTTCCAAGATGGCAGAGTGTGTTCTATTGTCTTACAGTAGCATGTAGGAGATAATTATGCAATTTCCAGCCATCAACTAATAAGTCCATTTTTGGACCAAAATTTGACCAATTTGGACCATCTCTGCTGAATAAACGACGCGGAATCAGAATGGCAGAGTAAGGAATTTCGAAAGGACTAATAATTAGCTACTCGCAAAATAAATTTCAGCCATCAACTCAATAACTCAATTTTGGGACCAAATTTTGTCAAATTTTGGACCATCTCTGCTGAACAAATGACGCGGAATCAAAACGGCAGAGATGGTTTTTATTAACCAGATATGCATAGAGAACTAGTAAAGAAAAATTCACGCGTCAACTAACAAGTCAAAATTTGACAATTTTGAATCGATTCTGCTGAGTGGAAGACGGGGGGTGGGGAGGGCAGAGATAGTTTTTTGTTTCTTTCTCGTGGATACCAACCTACTACAAAAATTTCAGCCGTCAACTAATAAGTCAAAAAATGGTCAAAATTTTGACAAAATTTGATCGACTCTGCCTGTACAGGGGCGGGGAATTAGGGTGGCAGAGATGTATTTTCCACCTTTAGATAATTAGTTCTTGCAAGTGAATTGATTTCCAGCTATCAACTACGTAAGTCATCATTTCTCTAAATTTGACAATTTCAAACGGCCGCCATTTTTGAAAGACGGGGCTTTGGAGTGGCAGCAATCCATTTTTTTACTCACCTTGGAGGACATTTTAGTAAAAATTGGTTTGTAGCTTTCAACTCGTAAGTCACCGTTTTTGGCCTCGGCTCCCGGTCTATTACATAGCTGATAGGTTGCCGTCTCAGGCCCAGTACAGCCACAAGGTTAATCCTCTTTTGGTTTATTATTTTCAATAATGAACCTTTGGAAACGACCAAGAAATTTTTTTTTTTTAACTCCCTCTCAAAATTTGTTGGTTTACGTTTCAAGGTACGTAGATTCCGAAAATCGAATAAAAAGTCGATGGAGTTAGTTCTCTACGGAGGAAGAATCACCTAATTTAACTAACTAGTCACTCTCTAAACCGAGTGAAGTTTTCTTTCAAACAAGCAATTTTTTGTATTTTGAAAACGAGAAAGGAATACCCAAATCATTTGTCTGAGCATTCTGCCCTTTTGATGAGTAAGTGAAGATGATGGAACCGACTGTGTATGATAGATGGAGTGAGAATGCAAGTCATCGACAGAGGATGAGATGAGCTGCGACGATGCACCTCTGCTAGGAGGATTCAACATTGATTGGCTCCTGGGAGACTGTGTGTCTTCATCTCAATGAAACATTTCACTGACCCGATGAGAGCTTAAAAAAAATACTCCAAAATTTATCCTGAATATAGAAACTCTTGAAATTCGATAAACTCAACTTTAATGTGTCGCAAAAAAATGCACCCTTAGCGAATAAATTTTCAAGGAAACTAAAGCTTTTGTTACCAATTATTGAAAACAATAATTGTTGATAAAATTATTTTATCATGGACTTTTTTGGAAAATTGAAAAATCGCTAAATGTAGAATGTCTGACAAGTAAACCGGTATTCCGTTTAAACAACAACGTTGATGGAAAGTTATTCCCTATGCAGTTTGATGTTAGAAATAGCACGGTTCACTAAGCGCGAGTGAGCCGACTGTCATTTACAGCGTAATGAGGTAATTTGAAACTTAGATCAGGATCATTACTCTCTCTGATGACAAAATAGAAGTAAAGAGAAAATTACATTTTCTTCCGCTGGAGTGGTATGACTGTCAGCCATTGTGACGAATGATGGCTCTGAGTTCCTGTCCATGGCTATCTTCCGTCGATGAGGTTGACTACTGTCATGGAGCAGCCTTTCTCGCTTATAGTCCTAGAGCCGAGGCCGAAAATCGCACTTCATTTAGGGATACGATTTGACGACAAATTATGAAAATCTTGTCCATTCTGAGAGAGAAAATTCAAGTCTGCCATTCCGAAACGGTTGCTTTAAAAAATGGCGGCCATGTGAAATGTTCAAAAATCGCGAAAAATCATCATATCTCCGGGATGGTTGAAAACTCCGTGAATGATTAGGTCCAATCATAGAAGTTTTCATCAGTCTGCCACTCTTTAACGGTTGTTAACCCTCGGCAGACTCAATTTTAGAAATTGTACACTTTTTGTGCAAAAATCCACAATGTTTGGGACGTCCCAAATTTTTACAGCTGGATTTTAAAAGTCTACTCACGCGTTTGAGACTTGTCTGCCAAACCTAAGCAGCTGTAAAGTCCTGGCAGAGTTAAATTGAAAAATTGTCGAATTTGATTTAAAATTCAGACAATTTTGGGATGATTCACATTTTAACACGTTGAAGTATGAGTGGTATGTAAACAATAGAGCATGGTCTGCCTTGAATAGTCCGCTGTCTTCTAGTGGCAGAATCAAATTCAAAAATTGTCAATTTATTGATGAAAATTTGTTGATTTTGGGATACTCCAAATTTTTGCTCAATAATGTACTACTTTATTGAAACTCAAGCAGCGTGGTCTGTCTTCAATAACCCATTGCTTATATAAGGCAGACTAAAATTGAAAAAATGCAAATTTTTTGGGTTAAAATGTATGTATGTATTTTGGGAAAGTTGCAATTTTGGCATGTGGTACTAGCACGTAAGTAAAAACTTTGTAACATAGTCTGCCATCGGTATTTCGTTGCTTTCTAGCGGCAGACTGAACTGAAACGTGAAAAAATTGGATTTACCTACTTGGAAATTCTTGCGGTAACGATTCATCTTCTTCCAGACTATTCAAATTTTCGATCGAATACTAACTGCAGTGCATGGAAACAACTAAACTAGATACCTTTAATTCAGTATTAATGTTTTTCGTGTTGAGGGGGCGCGACCCGCGCATGTGAGCGACTTCAAGTCGCGCGCGCGCTCCGCTATAGTGTCCACAGTTAGTAGGCGTCCACATCACTCGTCTAGAATCCTTCCTTGCGAGGTGATCTTGGCTTCGTCCAGAGTTGTAAAGTCTTTCTCTACTTGTACTTTTTTTGTTTTTCGCGATATAATGGCATATTTCTTCCAAATGATGCAGCTTTTCTGAACAACCTGATGAATTGAATTGTCTTCTCTTTCATTGATCAATACAAAACAACAAGTTATTTTCAATAATTCCCGGAAATGCTTCCAATAATTCAGCCCGTTTGCTTAGTTACCACAACTAATTACCATTTCTGAATTTCTAATTCATTTCATTCCATCTATGTAAATAGGAGTTTTTTTTTTTGCTGATTGAATTGAAATGATGAAAGCCATTGGAAATAATAGGCTTTAATCAGCAAAAAACTCCTACTCAATAAATAATAATCAATTTAATCAGCAAAATAATTTTCCTTCGACACGGATAAATACCTACGTCCGGAACGCCTATCCGTTGACCCCAGTTCAACTACGGCTGAAGAGGATTATACTCACTGGAAGCGAACTTTCAACAATTTTATAACGGCCCTAGAGACGAACGAAGAATCAAGACTCTCGGATGCAGCCAAAGTGAGCGTTTTAACAAATTTCCTTCACCCGCTGTCTACAGACTAGTAAAGGACAAGCAAGACTACGCGTCTGCTATTCACGTACTTGACGATATTTACATCAAATCAGCAAACTCCTATTTATATAGATGGAATGAAATGAATTAGAAATTCAGAAATGGTAATTAGTTGTGGTAACTAAGCAAACGGGCTGAACACTTATTGGTATAACTACTAGACTATTACAGGGGGACTAACAGTTTATTTCCGGGAATTATTGAAAACAACTTGTTGTTTTGTATTGATCAATGAAAGAGAAGACAATTCAATTCATCAGGTTGTCTACAACTCTGGACGAAGCCAAGATAACCTCGCAAGGAAGGATTCTAGACGAGTGATGTGGACGCCTACTAACTGTGGACACTATAGCGGAGCGCGCGTGCGACTTGAAGTCGCTCACATGCGCGGGTCGCGCCCCCTCAACACGAAAAACATTAATACTGAATTAAAGGTATCTAGTTTAGTTGTTTCCATGCACTGCAGTTAGTATTCGATCGAAAATTTGAATAGTCTGGAAGAAGATGAATCGTTACCGCAAGAATTTCCAAGTAGGTAAATCCAATTTTTTCACGTTTCAGTTCAGTCTGCCGCTAGAAAGCAACGAAATACCGATGGCAGACTATGTTACAAAGTTTTTACTTACGTGCTAGTACCACATGCCAAAATTGCAACTTTCCCAAAATACATACATACATTTTAACCCAAAAAATTTGCATTTTTTCAATTTTAGTCTGCCTTATATAAGCAATGGGTTATTGAAGACAGACCACGCTGCTTGAGTTTCAATAAAGTAGTACATTATTGAGCAAAAATTTGGAGTATCCCAAAATCAACAAATTTTCATCAATAAATTGACAATTTTTGAATTTGATTCTGCCACTAGAAGACAGCGGACTATTCAAGGCAGACCATGCTCTATTGTTTACATACCACTCATACTTCAACGTGTTAAAATGTGAATCATCCCAAAATTGTCTGAATTTTAAATCAAATTCGACAATTTTTCAATTTAACTCTGCCAGGACTTTACAGCTGCTTAGGTTTGGCAGACAAGTCTCAAACGCGTGAGTAGACTTTTAAAATCCAGCTGTAAAAATTTGGGACGTCCCAAACATTGTGGATTTTTGCACAAAAAGTGTACAATTTTTAAAATTGAGTCTGCCGAGGGTTAACAACCGTTAAAGAGTGGCAGACTGATGAAAACTTCTATGATTGGACCTAATCTATCATTCACGGAGTTTTCATCCATCCCGGAGATATGATGATTTTTCGCGATTTTTGAACATTTCACATGGCCGCCATTTTTTAAAGCAACCGTTTCGGAATGGCAGACTTGAATTTTCTCTCTCAGAATGGACAAGATTTTCATAATTTGTCGTCAAATCGTATCCCTAAATGAAGTGCGATTTTCGGCCTCGCTCCAGGACTATTAGCTATGGCAGCAGCTTTGTTCAGAATTCTTTCCTCTTCTAGTACCTCTCTCACCCGGTCTTCATGCTGGTTGTGAACAAGGTTCCCTCCAGTCTTTAGGACTTCTGATAGTATGCAGGTGGATCTCTTTGAAGCATTATAATTCACGTTGCTGTTCTAACTGAGTCCTCCAGTGCCAATCCACCGAGTTTGACAGGTAACTCGTAGAGTTCAGATTCCCAGTTGCTCACAGCTTCTCCCACAGCGCTGGAATAAAGAGTCGACGGGTGCAGTCTCTTAAAGGTTCGAATTCATTAGAACACCCTCCTACTACTCGCTTCAAAAACACCCATTCTCTGGATAGAGATTTTGTGAATGCCACGTAACCTGCCTGAGGGCTCACTTTTCTGGCAGCTGCCAGTTTCTTCGTTTTTTCGACCCTTCCCTGAACAAACTCTGCTGATGAGGTCTGATCTCCAATATGGCCTCCTAGCAAACGTTGAGAGTTCACCACTCTGAGATTTGTCCCTTCAAATAAGGCGTGAGCCTCGTTTTCTAGTCCAGTTTTGAGGATTAGGCAGCTTTTACTGGCCGCTGAGAAGTATCCCCACTTCGGCCTTTCGATTTGTAACTGGGAAAACCATGCCTTCGGCTCTCTGAGACTCCCAACATATGCCAAATCGTCGGCATACCAGTTTTGTTGGTAGCTATTGCTCCTAAGATTTCGGGTGAGGGAGGGTTCCAACTGCGAACATCATCATTGCCAACGGGTCTCATTGAGTGGTCCCGTCCTGGCTGAGTATGATTTCGCTACTTTGTCTGAAAACCGTCAGGGAAAAACCTCTGTATGTGTTGAACAAAAATCTTGAACATCTTGGCCACTAGTTCCGAGCATTCCAGAGGGTCAAAGGCTGGCTTAGAGAATTGAAAGCATTTGTCGCGTCAATCCCTTCTGTCTCATTGACATCAAACTTCCTTAGCATCCCATGGGTTGCTCCTTCCACTCCTGATTTCGTTCCAGCACAAAACTGATCAGCGCTGCATTCTTCCTTAAGGCCTGTATAGTGTTATACACTGTATAAGTTCATTGTAACCTTTAACGATAATAAAGCTTCTTCGTCTACTACAAAAAGGCTAAAGGCCATATCGAACATAATTCCTTATTTTAGTTTATTATTTTCAATAATAAGCCTTTGGAATCGAGCAAGAAAAAAAAGTTCAACCCCCTCAAAATTTGATGTTTTACGTTTCAAGAAACGTAAAACACGAACGTCGTACGTAGAATCCGAAAATCGAATAAAAAATTTTCCGTCCGTCCGCCGTAAGCCGAACGCCGTACGCGGCACTTTTCTTAGCAACACTTGACTGATTTGGTTGGAGCACCCTCTGAGATGGACCTGGGGGAAGATGTAGAACCTTACGTCAACCATGTAGAACAACTGCGAGCCACTCTAGAAATACTATGGGAGAAAATAAGGGTAGCTCAAGAGACATCTGCTAGAAAACAAGCCAATTATTACAACAGGAAAGCCACCAAGTCAACTTTCAATGTAGGGGACAGAGTATACCTGTATAACCCGGCAGTAAAGAAGGGCAGGGTGAGAAAATTCAATAAACCACGGCAGGGACCCTACAGAGTGGTGCAAGTACCTTCAGAACTAAACATAATTTTACTCATTAGGGGAAAACAAAAAAGAATCCATATTAACAGCGTGAAGATGGCAGTACCTCGCCGCACAGAACTGCTCCCTGATCAGACTGACTCTCCTTACCACTCTCCCTCAAACCATCGTACTGCAAGCCCCTTAGCAGCTACACAGGTGCAGACGAAAAATGCAGTCCTACTACCTGACTCCCATCTACCTGATTCGATAATAGCTCTGGATCACCAGACGTAACAAACCCCACCCTGTCCCAACACAGACGCTGATTACTCATTGACCAACATACCAGCTCTTCAACGGCAACCCACTATACCTCCTATGTCGTAGATATATAGGGGAAAACAGTTTCTGGTGGGAGAATGATCAACAATCGAGCACACCACTAGTTACCAACCAACTCCCCCAGGTAGACACCCACGACAACCCAACTAACTTACCAAATCCTGAATCCACCCCTACAGGCAACCCCACTAAACGATATGCTACAAGGGGTAAGAAATACAACTACAGAAAGCTAGCTGGGCTGGAAGACAGTTTTGAAACTCCTTGACAACCTTTTTTTAATTAAAATTAAATAAAATATTACCACAGTTTGAAATCTTCTACAAAAATTAAATTACCTAACATGAAATTGAATCAGCATTTGGCCATGTAATAATGACTTTTATTTCCAGGTTAAACTAGCAGCTCCCACATTGCAGGGCTACACCATCTACTAGTCACCAGGCGGTGACTTGATCAACTGAGTGGGGGGAGGGGTAGACTGGTGGTATACATATATGTCAGTTGTCCGAATTTACCTTGCTTTGCATGCATCCCAGCGGATCCCTTCCTCACCCTTCTCTAGATAAAATTCCTCGTGAGTAAGTGTCTTGTATATGTGTCGTCACTGGTGACCGCAGCTGCGTTAAATTATCTCTATAACATATCACTATTATTTGTATGACCTATATATTGTGTGTAGTACTATTACCTAAAAACCTGTTACCTACTTCATTGAAGCCTTGTGAATTTGTTCTGAAATGAAATGAAATGAAATGAAATGAAATGAAATGAAATGAAATGAAATTTTATTGACATATTAAAAAAAATATAACCTAGCAGAACTTGATTAATTTACAGTCAATATATTGGTGGCTATAGGCAAAGCCCGTGCTACCACCAAGAGTCATAAGGACTACCTACCTACATAAGAAACTAAATAATAAAGTAAATCTGAAACCTTATCAATATTTGTTACTCAACAATAAATCAAGAAATACTCATCTGTTCACGTACTGACTAGTTAACAGACTCTCGATAACGTCTGTCTGGCCATACCTAATAATCCAAGAAAAGACCAATTTCTTATAACTATTCCTGCTGAAATTGCCTGGAAGTCTCATCTCTACTGTTATTTTATTTACAAGAGTCAGGATAATGTACAAAGGACTCCGGGTATAAAGCGCAATACGGGGACGAATATTCACCACATGGCCCATTAGCCTAAATCTGGTTCCATATTGGCTATCAGACATCATTGGAAGCAGAATATTATAATTTTTATGGAAAAATATTAATGCAACCTTCACATAAATTTGACGCAGTGAGAAAACCTTAGCACATTGAAATAGCTGCTCTGTCGGGTATCGCCTCGGTTTCTTAAGATATAGTTTTAGTACTGCCTTTTGTAAAACAAATAACCGTTGCATATGTGATGCATTTGTTCCACCCCAAGCAATTATACCAAATTGCAAGAGTGACTGAAAAAGAGCGGTGTACATAAGTTTTAGTTTGTCGCTTGGAAAAATAGATCGCACTGAGTAGAATATATAAATGAATTTCCTCAACCTATGATAAATATAGTCAATGTGTTCTTTCCACGATAGTCTACTGTCAATTACTACACCCAAGTACTTATAAGATTCAACACGTTCGATATTGGTACAATTGCAAACTTCACTACTCACACAGGTGTGAATTACTAGCTTGTAACCCTCAGGTACACGATCATTAGCGTGACTAATCGTTAAGTACTTTGTTTTAGAAGCATTTAGTGTCAACATACTAGTCCGAAACCATTTGTCTAATACCTCGATTGCCAGTGAAGCTTGAGCATAACATTTCTCCCAGTTCTCAGCTTCTATTAATACCGCTGTATCATCAGCAAATAAGTACAAATTAAATGTGTTCGAAACACAACCTAATTCATTAATGTACATCAGAAATAGTACTGGTCCAAGCGTGCTTCCCTGAACAACCCCGAAATCATTTTTCGCATATTCACTATAGACCCCATTGATGTAAACTACGTGTTGTCTATCTTTTAGGTAGCTGGTGAACCAAGAGATACTCAGTTCAGATAACCCCATGGCCTTCATCCTCTTGAACAAGATAGCTCTATCAATACAATCAAAAGCTTTGGATATATCAAAAAAGAGCAGGATGGCCTTCATAGACTTGTCCCGAGCCCCGAGCAAGTCATTCGAGAGCGCAAACAGAGCATCGTCAATACCCTTTCCCTCTCGAAAACCAAATTGCGAAGAAGTCAACAAATTGTGTCCTTCCAAGTGACTGTACAAACAATTACGAACCCATCTCTCGAGGATTTTTGACAAGACGCTCAACATGGAAATTGGCCGATAATTACTTGGTTCCGACTTATCTCCCCCCTTGAACAACGGGATTATTTTACCTACTTTTAATGCTCTTGGAAATGTTGAAGTTCTAATACTCAGATTATAAATATGCAATAGTGGTGTCATCATACTGTCAATACACCTCTTCACGACCTGGGGACCAATACCGTCCATTCCTGCAGCCGAATTCCCCCGCATATCATTAACTATCTTACGTAAGTCATGTTCAGTCATTTCTGGTATCTTGAACTCCTGATAAGTGGTATGAATATTAATTGGGGCAAGCGTACAGGGTTCATGTCTACCTCTCCTTCTTGCTAAGTTCGCCCCCACTTCTGCAAAGTAGCTATTAAGAGTAGAACAAGCCTCTATAGTAGCCTGGGTTGTCGACAATCCCTTCCTTTGTACTATTTCCCCTATGATCGGTAAGTCATTGCTCTTTTTTTTGTTCCGGTTTATGGTCTTATTTATTATTTCCCATATCTTCTTTGGTTCATTACCCGCTTTATCAAATTGGTCGGAAAAGTATTTTTCTTTTGCCTTGCGAATTAGGATTTTTAGTTTATTTCTATACTTGGTATAATATGCTACCAAGGAGGTATTAAAGGGTTGTTTCTTCAACTTTTTCCCAAGTTTTTCTCGTTTTTTAATGGAAGTTATGAGCCCTACTGTGATCCATGGCGTCAATTTAACTACTTTGTGAAATTTTATTAAGACGGTCTTGGTGCATTTCTCTATTGTGCATTTTAACTTATCGACCATTATGTCGGTCCCAGTATCAACATCCTGTGCTATGAGAACTGGTTGCCAATCTTCCTCATTTAAAATCTTCGAGACTCTGTCATACTCTACGACTGGTTTCCCCACTGTTGATTCGTTACTGCAAGATACATGTGGGAAACCCAGCTGAATGGCGACAGCTGTTACAAAATGATCTGTTATAGTAGCTTGGATGACTCCAGCTCTAACATCAAGATTACTCGAACGTACAGCTATATGATCCAAACAGCTGATTGATTCACCCTGAACTCGCGTAGGTGAATTTATCAAATGCTCAAAGCCCAATGATAACAATGTCTCACAATAATGATTGACACTATTAGAGTCCTTCAACAAGTCAATGTTTATGTCCCCGATTAGATAACAATGTTTATCTTTGGTAGCTTCTAATACATCCTTCAGACCATCAATGAACCCTTGAATGTCGGAGTCAACCGTAGATGGAGGTCTATAGATACATAGTAAAAAAACACTACCGTTTTTCGGACCCAATCTAATCCCGACGGCACTAGCATTTTTAATACTCTCATTAACGAATTCACACTTTAATTCCGATTTTGCATATACCAGCACACCATCATTTCTATTGGACGGATTTTCCGAAATATATATGTCATAGTTAGTCAAATTAATTGGGTGTTTGCAGTATTTCCCCCACACCTCAGTGAGTACAATAATATTTGGCTGACACTGGTTTATATTTAGCCATGCCAAAAATTCATCAAAATTTTGATTATAACTTCTTATATTGCAGTGAACAACTAGTATTTTATTTCCTAAATTAACTTCACTTACGAAAGATGCGATATCAGCACAGCACAATTCTTTCCTTTCAAATGTATTTCCATTAACCAATTCCTCAAATTTATCAACCTTCATAATTAAACAGAAAATCTTTCTCAATACATCCCCCTAAACAATTCTTTCAAGAGGTTACTTAATTTTCAACAGGTCGGTTTCATTGTTTATTACGATGACTTTGGCGTTTTCTTCCATCCTCACGAAGATCTTGAAGTCCCGCGACCAAACGAATTTCGCCCCTTTTGACTTCGCTATTTCCTTAGCATTCCTCAGCAAACCTTTGCGGTACGACGTGAGATTTTCGTTCACATATATTCGTGAATCTGGCCAAGCTGAACTCAAAGCACTCGCTCGCAGAGCAGAACACCCCTTAGCTGATTTAGTGATCATTTCCCGATCGGCCTCCGAGCCCAAGTCCGCCAATATCATCCGAGCTTTGCCCTGCACTTTAGGACCCAGGCGGAAGGCGGACTTAGGATTCACTTCCTTCCCAGCAATACCACTCACGGACTTCACAACTTCATAACAGTTCTCGCCAACCGATTCAGGGACACCGTATATTTCTATGTTTGTTTTCCTCGAATCCTGCTCGAGGCGATCAACCTTAATTTGTAAGTCCGAAATCACATTTTTTTGAGCAATGTTCTGTGCCTCCAAGAGCGACACCTTTTCAGTAAGTGTTTTAATCTCTACTATAAAAGTTTCGTATTTTTCGTTCATAAATTCCATAGACGTATTCATTTCAACAAGCTGTTCCTCTATTGCAGAAATTTTACTTACTTTCATATTGATCTCATTCACGGTTTTAATCAGGGTTTTCAGGTCACCTGACACTTGAACACCCTCATCTTCCTCAGAGCTGCTCGAATCTTCATCCGCATTTCCATCCTCCCCATCGAAGTTTTTACAGCGGTCACATTCCCATTTGGACTTGGCATCCCTGTTCATCTTTTTATAATACTCTACTGTCTTTAGTCGAGTACATGATGGGTGGTATGAAGCATTGCACTTACAGCATTTAGCTGTCTTTTTCGGAGAGTTTAACTCCCGCGAGCACTTTGCGCAGTCCATAAAGAGTTGGTAGACAACAAGCAGGTGACAACGATTCGGCCGACGCAGAGCGATAAGAGACCGAAGCAGAGCGATAAGAGACACGTCCTCACAGTCCGAAGGCAGAACGATAACTAGCTAATAACTAACTTCTATTCTTATTACTTCATGAAATTATAGATGCCAAGCGCTGACGCACAAATTAATTCAAATTTCTGTTACATACCAACGAATACTGATAAAAGTTGAAAATGATAATGTCTATAATTCTCGTGGCTTCTTTTTCCAGATGGTTACCAAAGCTATGAACGTTTAAGCTATGTCAATTATTCATTGTTAAAGAATTCATCATTTATTATTCTTATTTGTTCAACAATTCATTGACTAAATTGCTCAATCTTTTCGAACTACCACGTGAGCCATAGGGAACCATTTCGGCCAGCTGTTTCAAAATTGTCTTAGCTTTTTCCGTTTCAGGGACCCAGGTAACCGCCCACCTTGTACGATTTCCTCCCTGTAGAAGATGTACATCTACCCCAAACCTACAGTTGGGTGACAGAACTGGAAGAGACAGAACGCCCCCGAGAGTGACAAACATGAGCCCAAAAAGCAACAGGATCCACCAGAGCCAACGCCTCCATCACCTGTTGCCCCCACTCAGGACCAATGTGCTGCCACGTCTGACGAGACCCAATGCATTGCAGACCCTGGAAAGTGACCTGGCGGGCAACCACCAGGCTTGAGGCCATACCTGCAAGTCAAGCCGAGGGAGATGTTGTGGACGGATAACACTGTCACTCTTACAGGGCGGGAGTCTCGGAAAGGGACGTCACCTAGCTGCTGACGAGGAAGGAATGGAAAGTGGAGCATGGAAGAGGGGGGGGGGCTGTGACGGGAACTGTAGGCCCGTGGTGGTCCCACTCGTGTTCTTGATAGTTACCTGATTGAAGGTGCAATTTTTCCTTTGCTATTTCTGTGAGACATATAGTTTACCTCAGTCCCTAAAAAGTTGGTAGTGGCCATAGAAAGGGGTAAAACAAGAACTGAGGAAAGTGCTACTTAAGGCGGACGGACGGAAAATGTTTATTCAATTTTTGGATTCTTCGTACCTTGAAACATAAACCAACACATTGTGGGGGGGGGGGGGGTAATACATTTTTTTCTTAGTCGATTCCAAAGGTTCATTATTGAAAATGATCATTAAATCATGAAAACCAAAATGATTATTACCATTGATAGTTATTCGAGAAAAAAATGCTATAAAAACAACGCAAGGCTTTTGTCCCCCCCCCCCCCCCCACCACCACCACCACCACCAACACACAACCAAAACCTTGTTACTTGCCTGGTGGAATCTGGCCCATGTCAGTGTAGTGGATGGATCAGGAATTCGCCTTTTTAACCCCATATTTTTGTTCAACTTTCGAATGGTGTGCTGGCGGTAATAATACGTTTGGCGCAGCGAGATAGCTAATACAATACGGATCTGGAAGAAAGGCGGGCAGTGCCCTATCGTAAAGAAGGCGGGACCCACAATCACGTCCACCGACTCTTGAAAATGGGGTCGGCACTTCTGGTTCGAAGCTCAGAAAGCCATATCGGAGGAAAAAAGGACTCGAGAGACCGAAGCGGTTAAGAAAAGTCGTGAGGCAATTACGTGCAGAAGGCGAATATAGAAGGCAGTCCGAG
Organism: Apolygus lucorum; assembly: GCA_009739505.2. Lineage (NCBI taxonomy): Eukaryota > Metazoa > Arthropoda > Insecta > Hemiptera > Miridae > Apolygus > Apolygus lucorum. The sequence continues at coordinate 10,230,644 of CM019176.2, forward strand.
AGAATAGAGCGCGGCGAACAGAAGCACCCGCCAGACAGACAGACAAGCCTAATCGGAATAAGGCTCGCACGACATCACGAGAATATCATATTAATAAAATTGGGATCTTGCAACTCTGCCGTCCTCTCAATCAATATGTTTAGTGGTTGGAATCTCAGATAGTGTGGTAACTTGTGCAGGTTTCAAGTCAAGTATAAAAACACAGAGTTGATTGGGTTTTTTGGGATTCTGGAAAACAAACCACACGAGATTTACTACATTTATTCCAACGCAGGTCAAACTGTTGACTTTGGAAATAACAGTTAGCAGTAGCTCCAAATATACCTACCAGTTATACAGATTTGCCGAGGGATGGAAAAAATAATCACAATTTTTCAGGGAATGAGCATCAAGTGTATCAGACCAACACCATGGGAAATTCTCTTCACTTCGTGTAGGAAACTTCGCACCAACCAACCGGCCCTTAGTGAACACCAAATCGACCCAAAAAGTCGCAAAAATCTATTTTCTCTATCGATTAGTATCGCAGGAGGATTTTCTAACAAACTGAACTGATTACCTGAACGTCTTTGAAGTCAAAATGCCGTACGCATTAACTATAACATAACTTGATTAGGAGTTACGAGAACGAAGGGTTGCTGTGGGTCAGGAAAATGGGAAAATTCCCTATTATTGTCGGGGATTTTTCACAGAGTAGGGAAAATGATTAACTCATTACCCACTTTAGAGATAAACTGTTCAGGGGCGTCTGGTGAGAATATTCGTGAGACAAACAGCTTGGTCAGTCACAGAGGAATAAACAATAATGAAAAACGCTGCAAATTATTACACAAAGGTTTATTATTTTTAAGTTCAACCTTCAAGTTCTCATGGAGAGCTAATAGTTTATCCTCTGGGTGGGTTCATTCGATTCTAAAAATTCAATGGTACCTATCTCAAATTGGTGAAAAAACAATACCTTCATAACAAGAGTTTTCGAGAGAGGGGGCCTTAAGAAGTTACAGCCCTAATGTTTCACCGCAAAGAAGTGACTGACAAAACCTTCGGTGCACAAGTAGACCCCAAATGGAGCTCTTATACCAAATTTCATCAAAGTCGGTCCATGATAATTAAGGAAAGTTTCGCAATTTTTTTATATTCGATTTTCAAAATATACGTAGTAGCTACCTACCTCAAAAGTAAACCAAGGGGGGGTTCAATATTATGCAATTATTTCCATGTAGGTACCTATCAACAAGAAAAACGATTAAGTACCGTAAAATCGGGAATGGAACACCAGTCAGCGCCAGGCAGCCGCTATTTGTGGTGGCGAAAAAACTAAGTTTTCCTTCCTTGAGATAATGTGGTTGATGGATATGTTATGTCTTGCCATGCATGGGTTAATTAGTATCCATGGCTCATCTTCCAAGTTTCTCTGCTTTCAAGGTCACGAAACAGTTCTCCGATTGTTTGCAACAGCTGATAGCGTGGTAGTGGGGGTATGGTAATACTTGACACCACGATGACCCCCCGCCACCCCGCCGATCGTCGCCTCTCACTCTAACAGTCCCGAAAAATTCATTTTTTTGAACTGCTTGCCTTGCATCGCTTTGCCATGCGCTAGGGGTGTGTCGGTCCAGGTATTTCCCTGGAACGGTTCCAACGGTTACAGTGACAAAGATGTAACCGTTCCAAATTACCGGTACAGTTCCATTACCGATACAGGCGATCAAATCCCACTCACATGGCATGGATGAAGCAGGCAGTCAAATCCCTATCGTCCTTCTTCCATGCTTATGATCTCAACTTGCAATACAATAGCATCATTTTCCTTGACAATTCGCTAAAAGGAAGGAATTTGAACAAGTGTTACAAAAGAGGCAATTTATTATAAATAATAGTTACCAAACAATTCAAGGAAAGAATAATGACGTTGTAGTTTAAGAACTTAACATGACAATAATAAATTAATAAAACTGGAGACAACTTCCATGCTAACCTGTCCAGAAGATAACTTCCCGCTCAAAAGCCATTCCATGAACCATTCTCAGTCCATGGAAGTAGTAAGGGCGCTTCCAGGTACAACATGGAACAGAACTGAGAACAAGATCCATGCTTACCGGTCCAGAGCCATTGAACCATTCTCTGTGATATCTTATCGGTCCGGTTACATCCTTACCGGTCCAGTTCCATCCTCACCAATCAGAATGATCAGATTGATGAGATGATTGATCAGATCATTCTGATTGGTGAGGATGGAACTGGACCGATAGAAAAGATTCTCTTCCCGGTCCAGAGCCATCTTAAGATATCTTATCAGTCCGTGGAACTGGACCGGTAAGGGTCGAGTTTTTGTCACTGCGTGGAACCGTTCCAACCTGATACTCGGTTCCACAGTCCCGGTACAGCTGTACCGACACACCTCTACCATGCGCTAGTTCGCTTATCATCTGGAATCATCTACTTTACCGATCTCTCCAATGGGGAACTCCTCAATTTTAGATTCTGGAATTTCAAGTCAAATCCTATAATAGGGCCCTAGAATAACGTTCAACACTAGGAATAACCAAGGGGGAAAAATTACCGTAGGAGAAAATGACTAAACAGGTGAACCTCTGTTACAAAACACCGCGAAAATCGAGGAATATTGTGGACGTCATACGAAAAAAAAACGACGCGAAAACAACTCCGACAACAGACAGAGTTCTAGCACCGCCACACAAAACGATCCAGTGAAATGGCTACTCGAATAATGTGATTCAAATCTTGAAACTAAATAAGAGAAGATGAAGACTAATAATGCTTGATAAACTAGTAGGTAGAATCGTATTGTAAAAAAGTGAGTAATATTGTTTCTTTTGGTCACTTTTGTGTCTGGGTTCTTCCTGCCAGTTTGTGGCGCACTCTTGTGCGCACTAAAAGTTCGCAAGCTAAAAGTTGGTGTATGTTCCGCTTCTGTGGTAAGCGCCACAGAACCTCCTTTGAAGTCAGATTGGTAGAATATCCATTACGTTTCAAACATGGCTGCCTCTTACACATTGCCACCACATTTAAAATTTCCATCTTCCTTAAATTCTCTAAATTTTTTGGATGCGTGTTCGAGCAGCTCACTATGGTTTTATTCCATAAAAATAAACCCTCATTCGAAAAAAAAAGTGAGGCAAATTCCCCATTCTATGGTGTGTTGCGGGCTAGTATCCAAGGCAAAATACGTACTTTCTTATTCCATTCTCCTATTTCATCTAATTTACATGGTAATAATGAAAAAGTACCTAAATTATATTAAAATTTTCCAAAATTGACTATTATATTACTTGCAAAAAATGGGAATATAGGAGATTCTCAACTAAAATTAATTTATTCATTTTGCTTATTTTTAGTAAGGCAAACAGTGTTTGCTATGGTTGCCTGGAGGAGGCGCCACTGAAACTGTTTAGAACTGTGCTTGTTCGCGTTGTTTGAACTGTCAAATTCGAGTTGATGGAAAGCAGAATGTACCTCAGATTTATTTGGCCTCAAAAGGAGTGCCATTACAAATTATTATCGAATTCATCTTCATAAAGTGCGATCCATAGGGGGTAAACAGATGCTAATTCACACGACGTCCTAAACGATGATCTTCCGAAATGATAATCGAGGGAAAAAATCTCATAGCTCGGGCGAAGGGATAAATATGCAGCGGTATCCCGGGATATTATTACAAATGAGGTTGATGCCGGGAGGGTAATTAGGGAACGGGGCGTCTGATATAAATGCCTCTCATATGTAAAAATCCCGACTCGAGCGAGTCATTTGTAAAGGAGGCAACCTTCGAAAAATGGAAGGGGAAAAACCAGTCACACTCGAGCAAGAGACTGTTTGAATGCCGCGATAACAGACAAATTACTGACGGTGGGTTCTCCTGGAGCGAGATGAGTGATTCCTCAGGATCTGAGGACCTTCCTTTGAGTCTGAGGAATGCAGATGCTGACCTCCGGCACCGAACAGACGGCGCTAAAATATTCTCTTGAATTAAAGACTCGGTGAGATATCCGTGTAGTGCCGGCGTTTAAAAAGAGAAGAGACAAAATGCTAATAAACTATAAATTCATTTATTGAGCCATCTCCGTAATGAGAAATTCTGATAAAGTGAGAAGTTTTTCAATTTCAATTCCAAATTCGGAACTAGCGCCCTTGAAAACCCCTACCTGAAAAGATTATGGGTGACGTCATCACTGTCATCTCAAGCGAGCGAGTGAGTGACGTCACAACTGTCGTTTTCGCTCCTTTCGTCGGATGCCCCTCGGTACAGTACCTTTTCGGAAAGCTCCCACGCAGGTCTTTCAATTAAACGAATTAAATTTGTTTAAAATCCAGAATAGCTCGTTGAATTTATAACATGATGCCAGCAAATCGAAAATCTGTCCTCTGAAATTAAAAATGCAGCAAATGATCGAATGATTACTCAATGTTTTATTATTTTACTGCTTACATCACCCGTCTCCATTGAATACGACTTTTGCATTAATACTAACCAATTGCAATAACATCGATATTTGAGGGTTGTAGGTGACTTCACTACAAAATAATTTGATTCTTGGTTACTAGGATACTCAATTGAGTACAACACGAAATCAAAATTCTATTCAAAGAAACAATGATCGCATTTGATCAGCTGATATTTGAAAGGATATTAGATTAGATATTATTCGCCGTAACCGGCTTTTTCCTTAGTACCATGAACCGATTTTGATGAAATTTGGTAAGTGGGCTCCAGTTGGGGTCTAGTTGTGCCCCGAAGCTTTTTGGTTGATGTCAGTCACTTATGGGTTAAAATTTTGAAAACGCCCTAGCTCAAAAAATTTTGATATAAAAGTATTGTTTTTCCATCAATTTAAGATAGTATTGAATTTTTAGTATTTTTAGAGACCACTTGGAGCTTTATAGGACGATCTCTTCGCTCCCTACGAGAATTTAAGGGTTGGACTTACGATAAATCAGAAACACGAGTGTGAATAATAAAAGAGGCCTAGTTATTTAATTCGATACTCGGACTCTACGTACCTTGAAACGTAAACCATCCTATTTTGAGAGGGAGAGGGAGTTTAAGTTTTTTGCTCGATTCTAAAAATTGATTCACTCTTTCAAACACATTGTTTAGTAATGCATGCATTCCAGGGGACGTCCTATTGGATCAGTTTAACCAGTTGGTAAGCGATAAAACTGTTTCACTCGGTGTAATTTATTTATTACTTTGGGCAAGAAATAGTGACCCCCCTCACCCTTCTCCACCATAAAATTTCCAGGGGCATGGGAGCCTCGAATTCGAAGAGGATTTTGAAATCCATGATCTAGGACACCCAACAAGCGAACTCGAGTTTCAAAGCTTGGGTACAATTACTAAGCTATAAAGGAACCGAAATACTAATTTTGATACTCTGGTGGAATAGTGTGCAATTTGGAAGATTTCTGAGTCGAACAAAAGAAGAAACACTCAAATCGGTTGGGAATTGAGGCCTAGGCAGATTTTACAAGATTATGCCCGCAAACGCACGGTTTTTGAGCATTAACCCCCCCTTAAAAGGCAAAATTCGAAATTCCGGCGACGTAGTGCACAACTAGATAGTTTTCCGCGTCGAACAAAAAAAACCACGAAAATCGATTGAGAACTAAGGCCTGGGCAGACGACACAAAATTTTGTCACACACACACACACAGACATACACCTATTGTTTTTTTTCGCGGATTTGGATTCAGAATGGTCTAAAACGGATTACTGTGTGGTTTTTTTTCTGTTGAGTGTTGTCCTCAACCCCCCAAGATATTTTTCTGCGTCGAAATAAAAACGCTGCAAATTATTACACATTGGTTTATTACTTTTTATTTTTCTATATAGATCACTCGTCTGCAAAGCCACCAACCATCCAACATGAAGAAAAATATCGATCGCATTTCTGTCAGCTTTAATTTGAACGGAGATTAGGCCTCTTATGCGATTCACACTCTTGTTTCTGATTTATCGTACGTCCAAACTTTAAATTCTCGTAGTGAGCGAACGGTTTGTCCTACAAAGCTCCAGGTGGTCTCAAAAAATTCTATAGAATCTTAAATTGAAGGAAAAACAATACCTTTATATCAAAGTTTGTTGAGTTAGGGCGTTTTCAAAATTTCAAAATTCATGTGTGTTAAAAATTATTTTTTCTTGGTCGATTCCAAAGGTTCATTATTGAAAATAATAAACCAAAAGAACCAGGAATATCGATTGAGAACTAAGGCCTGTGCTGACGACACAAGATTTTGTCACACACACACACACAAAGACATGCACCTATGGTTTTTTTTCATGGATTTGAATTCAGAATGGTCTAAAATGGATTACTGTGTGGTAATTTTTTTTTCTGTTGAGTGTTGTCTTAAGGACGCCCAAGTCTTATTATGGGACGTCCTAAAAAGGGATTGAAAAACAGAAGCGATAATCGATTTTAGAGTTACTAAAATAGCATTCATTTCATTTCAGACCTTAAATCGGTCCCATACATCGAGTGTAGCTATCATTAGGTCTGTATTTGGTTGATCAATAATCGATTTTATAGGGGATGAATATTTTCATAGAAGTCTGCAAAGTTGGGTGGAGCAGTACAAAAAAAGTGAACCTGAAATATCTAATCCTTCATTTAAATGTTTGGTTATAATATTGGTTGGTTAGGACCACTGATAAATTCCACAGTACAGAATTTTCACATGTTCGCACATGCTTTAGCCTGATGAAACCATTGTCCATTCTGCTTGGACACAGCCTCGAGCTACCGTCAAGATTTCAGAGAAATCTTCTGATTCCTTCAGAGTAATCCGAGTGGCTAGATCACGACAAAACGGTATTTAGAACAAATACGTGCGGACTGCTAACCAAAATTTCATCGATATCGGACAATTATTTCTTTCTCTTAAGCCATGAAAAGTGCGAGTGGAAATTTTTATTTTTGAGTATCCGAATATTTCTAACCTGCTGCACTAAAACACCACAGGAGACGATCAAAATTTATTACTATTCATTCGGTATTATATTATAGTTTTGTTTGCTTGTGAATACGAATTCCAAAGAAATAGAGCTATTCATTGGTTGTTTTCAATTACGACGTTGTGGTTGCATCAAGCGTGATAGGTGATTTGTTCTTAACTGACCATTCATCATTCCCCTCGTAAACATGTCAAGAGCAAATGATTGTCTAATTATGTTCCATGCTCAGTCACTGCCGCTGAACTCATGTCGAAACTTCTGACTCGTCATCTCCTCAAAGTGTTTATACCTGCCAAGTGTTTACATATCAGGTATGTAACTCGTCGAATACCGAACTGAGAAACGAGATGCGGTTGTTACAAGAACCTGTCATTCGAGGAGGGTGACTGGACTACTGCACTGAATGGCTTCAGTTTCTACGGTTTCTCGTTCCTACTGGGGTCACTATTACCGAGTTTAGAATCCAAACTTCTCTGATACTTATCCAATGAGTTATATCGACCGTGTACCTGCAAAACCTCGTATGTTCTAAAATGAAAATTTTACAGGAGCCACAAAAAACCTCTAGGAAACGACTCGCGTCGCCCATTGTCCTTTATTCCAGAATAATGTTATAAGATTCTCATGTTCCCGCAATAATAAGTAATAAAAGTCAAATTATAGTTCGAACATGCGTTTCATAAAGGTTTTTGGATATACAAGGATTTTTCCATGAACTAACCTAGACTTTCGAGGATTTATTATATTATAGATGGTTAGTACTTATATAGAATTTATTTATTAATAGAATTAATTAATTAATTAATTAAAATTAAATTATTTAATACAATCATATTGAGATGACATCAATTCAAGTATAAAAACAATTAGTATCACATTATTTATAAAATTTTAGTATCTGTCAAAAAACTCATAATATGTTATAACATGTGAAATTTCAGTACCCTTATAAAATCATTAAAACTTTAACGATTTGTTGGTTTACGTTTCAAAGTACGTAGAATCCAAAAATCGAATAAAAATTTGGCCGTTCGTCCGCCGTACGCGAAACTTTCCTTAGTTACCATCGACCGATTTTGATAAAATTTGGCATGTGGGCTCCATTTTGGGTCTTGTTGTGCCCCGACGCTTTGGTTGATGTAAGTCACTTCTAAGGGTTGGAAAATGCGGTTTGGAATTTTAAAAACGTCCTAGCTCAAAAATTGTTGATATTAAGGTATTTTTTTATCTTCAATTTAAAATATTATTGGAGTTTTAGAGACCACGCGGAGCTCTGTAGGTCAAACCGTTTGCTCCCTACGAGAATTTAAGGGTCAGACACGATAAATCAGGAACACGAGTGTGAATCACAAAAGAGGTCTAAACCCCGTTCAAATTTGATCTTACCAAAATGCGATCGCTGTTCGTTTCTTTGAGTTGTACTCAGTTTCGTGTCCTTATCAACCAGTATTCAAATTTTCTAATGAAGGCACCCACAGTTCCTTATTTCTTTTCGTTGAGTGTGAAGGTTAAACATGGTTGGTAGGTAGTGGCAATGGCAAAGCTGTGTGCTTTGGAAGCGAGTAATCTATACAGAAAAAGTGCATTTATGCAGCATGAATTACTTAATTTTCTAAGAAATCTTTGAGTTGAAGGTATGTTTAAGAAAAGAAACAATGGTGTTGGCAATTTCTTTTAGTTAATTTTTTTAATTCCGAAAATTTGGGTCATCCTGAAAAATGTCATCAAATTTAGACGAAAAACGCTGCAAATTGTTACACAATGGTTTATTATTTTCTATTTTTCTATATGGATCACTCGTCTGCAAAGCCACCAACCATCCAACATGAAGAAAAACATCGATCGTATTTCGGTCAGCTTTAATTTAAACGGAGATTAGGCCTCTTTTGCGATTCGCACTCGTGTTCCTGATTTATCGTACGTCCAAACTTTAAATTCTCGTTGTGAGCGAACGGTTTGTCTTACAAAGCTCCGGGTGGTCTCAAAAAATTCTATAGAATCTTAAATTAAAGGAAAAACAATACCTTTATCAATACATTACCTTTCAACGGGTGTGGGCTCGTTCACGAACTGCTAAGAGGGTGGAGATGAGGTGTTCTCTTCAGTAACACCTACATGAAATTTTGAAATTAGTATTCAGTGCCGTTGGTATATTTTGCTCACGTTGTACGGATTTGAAAAAGCTGACATGGAGGAGCTTCAGACGCTACTACAGTGAGTACTGTTTACACCCGATAGAATACTTTTAGTAAGTCAGTTTCTCGTTTATGTCTCCTTGATGAATGTAGCGAAAAGTTAAAAATCGCGAATACGTAATTTTTGAAGGTAGGGGGGAATAAGAGGTGCATTTTGACGTCGGTTGCCATATGGCAACCGTGGTCCCTGAGAGTACCTTTTTTCTCAAATTTCTTTTTGGTTTATTATTTTCAATAATGAACCTTTGGAATCGACCAAGAAAAAAAAATTCTAACACCCCCTCAAAATTTGATGGTTTACGTTTCAAGGTACGTAGAATCCAAAAATCGAATAAAAATTTGGCAGTCCGTCCGCCGTACGCCGTACGCCGTACGCCGTACGCGGCAATATCCCCACTTAGCATCGACCGATTTTGATGAAATTTGATATGTAGGCTCCATTCGGGGTCTAGTTGTGCCACGAAGCTTTTGGTTGAGGTAGGTCACTTCTAAGGGTTCCAAAATCAATTTTGAAATTTTGAAAACGCCCTAACTCAAAAAAATTTCGATATAAAGGTATTGTTTTTCCTTCAATTTAAAATTCTATAGAATTTTTAGAATTTTTTGAGACCACGCGGAGTTCTGTAGGACTAACCGTTCGCTCCCTACGAGAATTTAAGTGTTTATTTTGAAATATATATATATATAAATCAAAACACGAGTGTGAATCGCAAAAGAGGCCTAATCTCCGTTCAAATTAGAGCTGATCGAAATGTAATCGATAGTTGGTGATTTTGATTTTTTTTTTTTTAATTTTTGCTTCCGAGTCTACCAAGGTAGCCTTTGTTTTCACTTTTCAAGGACGAAAAAAAAAGTTCTCCAAAATCAAAATTTCCACTCGCGTTTTGCGTTTTAGACCTTTCTGAACAATTTTGGTTCCGTGTCTGTGTGTCTGTGTGTCTGTCTGTCTGTGTGTCTGTCCGTCTGTCATGATTTCCTTGTAACGCGCATAACTATACGAAGTTATTGTCCGATTTCTATGAAATTTTCAGGGATTGTGCGGGTTGGCGTGTAGACGGTCCCCTATGAAAATCATCATCCCCGGACTGATAGAAGCGACTGCGCATGCGCAAACGTGAATTCCTTGTAACGGCCATAACTTCTACATTTTCCATCCGATTTCGATGAAATTTTCAGAGATGTTACAGATTAGTATTCAGATGGTCCCCTATGAAAATCGCCACCTTCGGACTGATAGGAGCTACTGCGCATGCGCAAACGTGAATTCCTTGTAACGGCCATAACTTCCACATTTTCCATCCGATTTCGATGAAATTTTCAAAGATGTTACAGATTAGTATTCAGATGGTCCCCTATGAAAATCGCCACCTTCGGACTGATAGGAGCTACTGCGCATGCGCAAACGTGAATTCCTTGTAACGGCCATAACTTCCACATTTTCCACTCGATTTCGATGAAATTTTCAGGGATTATGTGGATTATGTTTTAGATGGTCCCCTATGAAAATCATTGTCCCCGGATTGATAGAAGCGACTGCGCATGCGCAAACGTGAATTACTTGTAACGGCCATAACATTCACATTTTCAATCCGATTTCAATGAAATTTTCAGGGATGTTACAGATTAGTATTTAGATGATCCCCTATGAAAATCACCACCTTTGGACTGATAGTAGCCCTTGCGCATGCGCAAACGTGAATTTCCTTGTAACGGCCATAATTTCTACATTTTCCATCCGATTTCAATGAAATTTTCAGGGATGTTACAGAGTAGTGTTTAGATGGTCCCCTATGAAAATCAAAGAGAATTGTTTTTCATAGAGGGATTCATTCATAGAGGGATGGTCGCTCACTGTGAGAATCTCAAATCCCATTAATTGCAGGTCATCGGTAGCTCGGGCTCTTGATTTGAGCTCCTAAGGTCGCGGGTTCAAAACCCAGCCGAGGCTATGTATTTCTTTGATCCAATCACATACACCTACTCACTTAATTTTTCATCCGAATTTGATGAAATGTTCTAGGATTGTCCAGATTAGCGTGTAGATGGTCCCCTATGAGGGTAGTGAAAGGTAGGTACTCAGAGATAGGTGTTTTGAGATTAACTACTATGCATCGGATCATCTATACAATCGGGTTATGGATACGAGGAAGCTATGTGCCACACCCAATTGGCAGACGGTTTTTTTTTTTTATTTATTTTTTATTTTTTTTAATTTTATTTCGGATTGTTGGTGATTTTGTAGACGAGTGATCTATATAGAAAAATAATAAACCATTGTATAATAATTTGCAGCGTTTTTTTTCTCAGTTGATTTTCGTTGCATTTTATGAGGAATTATAACGAGTCAATGGTTGGTACTGACTTGATGGACAACGGATTGTGCTGTTACCGAATTGGGATAAGGGGTAAAAATGGTGGTGGCCAATTTTCACCTGGATTTTGGACGTCCTTATGACAATCGCCTGGATCACTTACAAGCGGTACCACCCAATTTCACAATTGGACTTCCGGTGAAATGTTTTCAACTCCTACTTGAAAATGTACGGAACAAGAAATATACTTCCTGGCCGAAATTCGAAGTCTATCGAGTCAAACTCTAGTACTCCATGTTGCGTGGTTCGACAAAAAGAACCATTACGTTTGTTTCACTGACGTCGGAAAGAAAAAGAAGTGCGCGGGTAAAAACTGTGCCTCTATTACGAGGACCATGTGTCAAAAACGCTGCAAATTATTACACAATGGTTTATTATTTTCTATATATATCACTCGTCTACAAAATCACCAACCATCCAATATGAAAAGAAAAGAAAGAAAAAAAAATCAAAAAAAAAAAAAAAAATCAAAAAAAAATCAAAATCACCAACCATCGATTGCATTTCGGTCTGCTCTAATTTGAACGGAGATTAGGCCTCTTTTGCGATTCACACTCGTGTTTTGATTTATATATATATATATATATATGTATTTCAATATAAACACTTAAATTTTCGTAGTGAGCGAACGGTTTGTCCTACAGAGCTCCGCGTGGTCTCAAAAAATTCTAAAAATTCTATAGAATCTTAAATTGAAGGAAAAACAATACCTTTATATCGAAATTTTTTGAGTTAGAGCGTTTTCAAAATTTCAAAATTGATTTTGGAACCCTTAGGAGTGACCTACATCAACCAAAAGCTTCGGGGCACAACTAGACCCCAAATGGAGCCTACATACCAAATTTCATCAAAATCTGTCAATGCTAAGTGGCAAAAGTGCCGCGTACGGCGTACGGCGTACGGCGTACGGCGGACGGACGGCCAAATTTTTATTCGATTTTTGGATTCTACGTACCTTGAAACGTAAACCATCAAATTTTGAGGGGGTGTTAAAATTTTTTTTTCTTGGTCGATTCCAAAGGTTCATTATTGAAAATAATAAACCAAAAGCCAGGTGGGACTTTGCATTCCCTGCTTTTCTAAATTCCATAATCCTCAAGCATAGGGAGTGCCTTATTCCCATACAGCATGTGTGAATTTACGTTCCTATGAGAAAACTGTGATAGTTTTGAATAGTATCCCTACATAAGCCTAGACAATTGATTTTCTGTCCTGATTAAAGACTGCTTACTGAAAAATGAAAGTTTAGGTTGTTTTCCCCATTTGACTAAATCGGCTGCAAACTTTCAATTTTTTGTCAAAAATGTTTTTCTGAGGACCACGGTTGCCATATGGCAACCCTCCGAAAAACGGTTAAAATGGACAAGAAACATCATTTTTGCATTTTTCCCATATTTTATTTGGTACCTATAGAGGTAAAGTGCTCAACTATTTGAAAAAAGTCGGAGAAAAAATAATCTGGTCCTTAATGGGCTAAAACGTAAACCATCAAATTTTGAGGGGGTGTTAAAAAAAATTTTTTCTTGGTCGATTCCAAAGGTTCATTATTGAAAATAATAAACCAAAATCGATTCACGTTTTACGTTTCGGGCCGTCCAGAACAATTTTGCTCCCGTGTCGGTCTGTCATAAAATCCTTGTAACGGGCAAAACTATACGAAGCTATTGTCCGATATGATTAAATTTTCAGGGATTCACGCGGGTTGCGTGTAGATGGTCTCCTATGAAAATCTCCACTCCCAGACTGAGCTGCAGCGCTTGCGTAAACGTGAATTCCTAGTAACAGCCATAACTTCTACATTGTCCATCCGATTTTCATGAACTTTTCAGAGATTATGGGAATTCGGTTGTAGATGGTTCCCTATCAAAATCATGGCCTACAAATTGACAGTAGCCTCTGCGCACGCGAGAGACGTAAAATCCTCGTAACACCTTAAACACCCACATTTTTCGTCCGAATTTGATTAAAATTGTTAGGATTGTTCAAGTTGGCGTGAAGATAATTCCCTATGAACATCATCGCACCGGGACAGATAGTAGCCACTACGCATGCGCCAACTTGAATTCCCTTGCATCAGTTTTCCTTTCGATTTCGAAGAAATTTTCCAGGGATTGTGCGGGAGGACTGATAATAAATCTTCGCGGCCAGACTGATAGTAGCATCTGCGTAATATCCTTGTAACAGCCATAACTTCTACATTTTTAATTAGATTTTAATGAAATTTGCAGGAATTGTACGACCTGGGATGCAGATGGTTCCCTATTAAGGTAGTGCAAGGTGCATAATGATTGATGTTTCGAGATTAGCTACTATGCATCAGATCATGTATACAATCGGGTTATGGGTTCGAGGAAGCTACGAGGCACACAAACTTGGCAGATTTTTGGTTTATTATTTTCAATAATGAACCTTTGGAATCGACCAAGAAAAAAAAAATTTTAACACCCCCTCAAAATTTGATGGTTTACGTTTCAAGGTACATAGAATCCAAAAATGGAATAAAAATTTGGCCGTCCGTCCGCCGTACGCCGTACGCGGCACTTCTGCCACTTAGCATTGACCGATTTTGATGAAATTTGGTATGTAGGTTCCATTTGGGGTCTAGTTGTGCCCCGAAGCTTTTGGTTGATGTAGGTCACTTCTAAGGGTTCCAAAATCAATTTTGAAATTTTGAAAACGCCCTAACTCATAAAATTGTAATATAAAGGTATTGTTTTCCCTTCAATTTAAGATTCTATAGAATTTTTAGAATTTTTTGAGACCACGCGGAGCTCTGTAGGACTAACCGTTTGCTCCCTACGAAAATTTAAGGGTTTATATCGAAATATATATATATATAAATCAAAACACGAGTGTGGATCGCAAAAGAGGCCTAATCTCCGTTCAAATTAGAGCTGACCGAAATGCGATCGATGGTTGGTGATTTTGATTTTTTTAAATTTTTTTATTTATTTATTTTATTATTATTATTATTATTTTTTTTTTTCTTCTCCTCATATTGGATGGTTGGAGATTTTGTAGACGAGCGATCAATACAGGGTGTAACGGTTAAGGTCGTACCACCGGCCAGGGTTCGATTCTACAACTAATTTGTGACTTATTTTGTCTCTTGACTTTTTTTTCTAAACCCCCTTAAAATCGGACTTTTTCCACTTTTAAGATTTTTTTCGTGTTTTCGACCTTACGCCATTAAAACAGCCATAACTCCCTTGTTTTCCAGTCAAAATTCAAATGTAATTATACCGTCGGAAAGAGCGTTAAATTTTCTATCTCCCTAGTGTTAAATAAAACTTTTTGAAGAAGAGTGAAATGTTGAAAAATGAGCACAAATAGTAATATCTCGAAAATCTCGGAAATTTTTCGTTTTTTCAAACGTATGTAACACTAACTGAAACTGCCGGTTAAGTTCTCACTGTAACCCTAAAAGTTGACCCAAAATCTAAGCTTTCCAACGGTATGGTCATAAAATTGTTTACTGTGGACTAATCGAGTGAAATCCTCGTTCCCGTGCCAAAAACCGTGGATCTTCCAGTGAAAATCGACGTTTTTCGCGAAAATCGACATTTTTTCCCTAAAATGAGTTAGGCAACCATCTTTTCGTACTTTGTCTCACTGAGTCAAATGATGACACAAGACTTATCGAAAAAGCAGTCACTGATATCTTGTCCAACTCACTTTTCGAAAATTGTCTTAATTACTCCTGAGACACCACAACTACGTAAAAACCGATTTATTCGCCCATTAAGCCTATTGTAGACGTAAAATTCGGTTGTTTAGCAGTTTTCATATTAAATTTGGATAATCCGTGGTAGGCTTAATGGATCAACAAAGTGGTTGTCACCTGGCTGGAGAGGCTGGGACTTCTCACCCGTAAGACCAAAGGTGATTTGGGGAA